>JACDJE010000254.1:1142641-1257391 GCA_016647715.1 Pavo muticus
CCGGGCACCGCGCCGCCGGGCGGGGCAGCGCCGAGCGGGAGCCCGGACCGACGCGCTGCCGCCTGCCCACGGCTCGGGTAGGGCTGCGGGAGGGACGCGGGACCCCCGGCCCCGTCGGGCGGAGGTGCGGAGCTCCGCGGGAGGTGTGCGGGCTGCGCGAGGAGCGGAGCGGAGAGGACTGCTGCAACCGCTCAGGAGCGCGTTTGGGTTTCGAGCGGCTTTTCCGCTGAGGGTACCGGCAGGAGCGGCTGCGGCGCCAGGAGGAGCAACGCACGGATTCGAGGCGGCGTTGGAAGCCGAGCGCGGAGCTGCGCGGAGCGGAACGGGCTCCTGCCGGCCCGGCCCCGGCCCCGACACACGGCTGGGTGGAAGAGATGAGCCCGACACGGAAATGAGAGGTTGGGTTGTCTCTGGGGTCAATAAATTCGGGAGACTTAAGGGTTTTAGAGGTTGTTACCTGTCTCCAGGGATCCTAACAGAGTGTGCATCTCTGGCATTTTGAAACCTTTGTCCAGTTTTCTCAGAAAATGACAGCGATGTTACAGCACGGTGTGCAGAACACCAAGACAAACGCTGCCTGCCAGGAGAGGAGCCGCCGTACCTTGCCAGCCTGCAGCAACCCTGTGCCTGGAAAGAGGCCCCGCACCACTGGCCATGAAACCTGGCCGCTCGGCCACCCTCCTGCGGGGACGGCAGTGGCTGCTGCTTGGCTGGGGCTATCCCCGCTCCCATGCTGCCTGCAGCTGGAGCAGCGTGGGGCCAGGGTTACTGCGGGGCGTGTGGGGCAGAGCCCATCGTTGTGCTGGGCATGCCAGGGTGGATGCAACGCTTTTGGATACCTTGTGCTGGGCATTGTGCTGGGCATTATGGGGGGAGCACCGCTCCAGAAGAGAGCTGCAGCACCGCTCCTCACACCTTCCTCCAAGAGACCTTCCTGCCCTGGGGTCCGGCACCCGGGGCCAGTGTGAGCGAGGAAAGGGAATGCAGCTGTACTCCCAGGCCCGTCTCTGTCTGTGCAGCCTGAGGACACAGTTCTTGCAACCTCTAAGCGGGAAAAGGAGCTTTGTTTTGAGATCTCCACCGCAGCTTGTGCCTGTGGACCATCAAAGACTGCCCCTCCCAGAGCAGTGGCCGCCTCTGCCCTACCAGCAACCGCTGCCTGGGGCTGGGAACTGAGGATTGGCAATCAGGGCAGCTCTCCTCTATCCATTTTCAAGCCCCAGCTTCTGCTCCAAGGACCAGGGTCAGGCTGTTACAGGGGCAGAGAGGCCCAAGCACTGAAGGAAGGGAGTGACTGACTCCTCTGCTCCCCTGAGGGAAAGGCCATAGCAGAAAGTTGGCTTTGCCGGGGTTTTCTTGTGCATCCCGAATTTTCAGTTCTATCACTGCTGTCCTTTAGAACTGGAGGGAGTGTGTTCAGCGTTCCTCAGTCCCATGCCCAGCCCTGCTCACCCTTAGCAGCGTGCTCCCTGGAGGGAGCAGACAGACAGAAAGGCGCTCTGTGGTAATGCATCTGCAGTCTTGGCTGACCTCTGCCACATGAGACAGCCTCCTCAGGCCTCTCATTCCCAGCATTTGCTGCCTTGGCGCTCCGTTCTGGCCCAGGAGCAGCAGGGCTGGCACAGCGGCAGTGCCAGCTGCACACTGGTGCTAGGAAAGGAAGCAAATGTTTGGGTATGACTTTCTTGGTGACAGGAGAAGCTTGCTCCGAGTCAGGCTCATACTGGAGGCTGCACTGCTTTGCTACTATCCATCACAAGCACCAGGACTGGGTCAGAACCACCCTCTGAACTGGTACTGCGACAGCACCTCCCAGCAGCTGCCTCCTCACAGACAGCTCCAGGAACGTCCTGCACCCTCTGCTCTCAGGGCTGTGCAAGGGCTACTGCCAGCCCAAAGTCCATGCTGGGCATGGGCCTGAAATGGCCCTGCTGCCTTGGTAACATCCCCAGGGAAAAATGCTCTTTCTCAAAGGGTCTGGGAGCGCTGAGAAGCAGGGAACTGTGGGGTTTTGCTCCCCGCTGGATGCAAGGAACTTCCCATTAGGACCCTGAGTGTGTCGGCAGAGATGGCTGAGCTCAGGTGCTCGCAGCATTTCTTCAGCCCCCGGCCTTGTCTCCAGTCTGCCACGTGGGGGCCGTTCCCTGGCAGCAACTCCCAGGGCCTTGGTTTGAAAGCAAGGCAGCACCTGAGGTGCTGGGGTGCTCCTTGCTGGGATCTGCATGTACTGCAGCTTCAGGAGATGGTGTGTGTGGTTCCCTGAGAGCACGGTAGTGGTGATGAACATGGACTTGGACCTGAGGAGCGGTGGCTGTATGGTGCTCTGCCTCCAGCTGAGCAGTGCTGCTCACCACCAAGTGCAGCTCTGCAGCATGTTTCAAAGAGAGTGCAACCCCAACAGCTGGCAAGCAGGAACAGTCAGCAGCATTTCTTTCCACGTGGGAGCAAATCCAAGAGCTGCTCACCTGGGTTGCTGAATAGCTCTGCTCCTCCCCATGGCCATGGGAAGCCCCCACTGTGCCACAGCTCAGCCGCTGTGCCCCCACTCCCACCCTTCCCCATGAGCCTTTGAGGGAGCTTTGTCTTACTGCAGCCTTCAGGAATAGGATGAATGCCTTCTTTCTGGCAGAGTGAACAACTCCTTAGCCTACATTCTCCCTTCGTAGGTATCATTTAAAAATTATTTCAAAGAATCGTAGAGTGGCTTGAGTTGGAAGAAACCATTAAAAGTCATCCAGTCCACCTTCCCTGCAATGCACAGGGACACCCACAGCTCCATCAGTGCTCAGAGCCCATCCCCTGACCTGGAGTGTCTGCAGGGATGGGGCACCACCACCTCTCTGGGCAAACTGTGCAGTGCCACACCGCCCTTATTGTAAAAACTTCCTTATATCCAATTTAAATGTCCCATCTTTAGTTTGAAATCATTTAACCATTTCCCTCTGGATGCACTCCAGCAGCTCCATGTCTCCCCTGAACTGAGGACTCCACATCTGGATGCAGTGCTCCAGGTGAGTCTCACAGAGCAGAGCAGAGGGGTGGGATCACCTCCCTCTATCTCTGACCATGCTGCTTTTCACGCAGCCCAGGGTGCAATTGGCTTTCTGGGCTGTGAGGGCACATTGCTGGCTCATGGCCATCACCTTGGTCTATTTTGGCTGAAATAAAGATGGAAGTGTTTTATACCAAATAATACACAGAGCTGCTTTGCTGAACATTCTAGCCCTAAATTGGGTTAGATGTAGGGCATAGTGCTGGGGGGTGCAGCTGGGTGCTGTGCCTGTCGTGCTGCCCAACTGCTTCCTGCACCCCAGAGCCATGTGCCCCACTGAGCCCCAGGAACAGTGGCTGCTTGTCCCTCACCGCTTCACACCATAACCCCATGCTGGCCTTGCAGCTGGAGAAGGTGCCATCAGTTAGAAGTGCTGCCAAGCAGCTGGGCATGCCAGCACTTTTCTTGGGGAAAGAAAGGAGAAATACTTTCCTAAGGTGTTGTGTGCAAGCCTGGGGAAGTGACAAATTAGGGAGACATCGTTCTGGATTGAGCAAAACGCTTAAAATTGAAAACAGAACAAAAGCACCTCTGAGTGCTAATGCAGTGTGCTGTGTACACACCCTAAAGGAGACCAGCAGCAGTGCAGGGTGGCAGTAACGGCAGTGGATGGGTGGCTGCATGGTTTAGCATCCCCGTTGAAACTTTAAAGCAAGAGGGAGTAAATGCTTCTTTTTATGGTAGTCTGTTGTGTCCAATCAGAAAGTGTTTGGGAACTGCGGAGTTTGCTCATCTTTACCAGAAAGCTCAGTGCCTCAGTGACGGAAATGTCAGTGCAGCACTGCACGGAGCGGGGCCCCCCCTGAGCGCCCAGGGAATTGGAGCGCTGCGGGCGTCGGGCTCAGGGAACGCTCCCTCCGGAGGCAGCAGCGCGGTACGTCGGGTTCCTTGGTGTTGGCTTCCCACGGTTTTAATTACCTTATTTTATTTTATTTTAAGTTCTGCAATCTATAAGATGGGGGAGCTGTTGCATTGCACAAGAACCGCACAGGCGGCTCCGAGCGGTGAGAGCCTCCCGGGCGGGGCTCACCCGATCCATCGCCGGCGATGGCTCCGCGAGAGCTGTGTGTGAGCCTGGCCCACGGCAGGGCCTGTTGGATAAGCTTCTTCCTTAGTTAAATAGCTCTAACGCTATCTAAGGTGGGCTGGCGTTGCATTAAGTCCACAGTACATGTATTGGTGTGTGGCAGCACAGACTCATTTATTGCCCCCAGAGGTGCTTCACTGCTCAGCGATAGTGAAGCAATCTGGTCCTCAGGTCAGCTTGGTTCCTTGGCTGAAACTAAGCCAGGTGAAACAGATGCTTGGTTGCTGATGTGCATCTTGGGCTGTTCAGGTTTTTTTAATCTTTTAAAAATCTTTTCAGCTTAGATTTATATTTATGATTACAGTATTGCACTGTTCGATCTTTAACAGCTTTGCTTCCTGAGAAAGAAGTAAAATAAAGCACTGATATCTTTTGGGTTGTTTTTTAAATCTCATCTGTGATAGAATGAAGATTTCTACCAATTGGCGCCTGACTTTCAAAATCATAGAATCACAGAATCACAGGATGCCCTGGGTTGAAAAGGACCACAATGCTCATCCAGTTCCAACCGCCTGCTGTGTGTAGGGTCGCCAACCAGCAGACCAGGCTGCCCAGAGCCACATCCAGCCTGGTCTTGAATGCCTCCAGGGATGGGGCATCCACAGCCTCCTTGGGCAACCTGTTCCAGTGCGTCACCACCCTCTGGGTGAAAAAATGGCTGTTTATATATCTCAGCACTTTTATTTTATAGATACCGGCCAACAGACCACCACTGGCATGAGGCCTCCTGTTGGCACAGCAGCATGGCCCCAGCACCAGGCTGCACTGGGGACAGGGAGGATGGGGAGGAATGCAGAGCGCCGCTCAAAGTGCCTCCATCAGCACTGGCCGTCTTTGCAGCCTGCTCAACACCAGGTGAGTGCACTCCCACTGCATTCAGCAGGCAGAGCTGCTGGGTGAGGAGTGCATGGGATGGGACGGGCTGCATCCAGCCGTAGTGCAGTGCCTCTGTCCTGCACCGCTGGGCCTGCAGCCACCTCTGTGCTCATGGAACAAAACTGAGCAGCTTAAGGAAGTGCTCCATTGCCCATCTCCTTCTCCCTTCTTCAGGCAGTATTTAGGTGTGCCCTTGGCAGTTACTGATGTGCTCCCTTAATACTTGAACTCTTTTAATGTTGTTGTTTGCCTGGCTGTTTTTATTTTTTAATGCTTTCTTATTCACATTCTTTCTTATGTGACTTATATCTTCCTCGAGGAGGTGACATCTCTAGGAAGTAGCAAAGTCAGCATCACCAGCCTGCGTGAACTGCCTGAGCATGCTTGCTGCTTCTGCAGCAGCCAAGTGAAGGGCTGGTTTACAGCGTGACCTGAAAATGGTTTGCTTGTCTCCCAGCTGCTGATTTAAGCATTTACCTTAGGCCAAGACTTGCACGGAGAAGGGTAATTCGAGCCACTTGCCCCATCTTCCTCCCGCATGTCCTGTCTGTTATACCCACCCAATCAGCTGAAGGCTCTCAATCAGTTGATGGGGGGGGGAGAACAAAGAACCATTCATGCACACAAAAAAAATCACTTCTTTATTTTACGGTCCTTGTGTTCTTTGTGGTCACAGTTTAAAGCCTACAGAATTTCATCACTGGCATAACCACACTTCAGTGACAAAGCTGCACAAAGGCGAATCAACTCTTACTCCAAGATTTTACTCATGAGCACTGGCAAGGTCTAATTCTGTCTGACGATCTGCTGACCACAGAAGGAATACAATATTCCACTGGGCAGGAAAAGGATAGATAGAATGACTGTTAGGCAGAAACATCCCAAACAAGTAGAAGTGGAAAGATGCCAGGGTAACTGATATTGTCAAGAAGTTGCCAATGGGAAAAAAATGCAGAGGCACACAGGCAAAAGAAGTCTTGTAATAATTCTTCAAGAGAGAGGGAGCTGGAATCTGGCATGGATCCCTATAGCTTCCGAGCTTGTTCAATTAAAATTAACACTGAATGGGTTTTCTTTCACTTCCATTACTCCAGCTGCATTCTTCAAAGGGATAGCAAATGAGTGATATGCATATGAAAGAACCATGGAGTATGAAATTACAAAATGATACAGGGTTTGGGTATTTGCACTTGGAGATATTAAATCTTCTGAAGGGAAATATTTGAGCAAATTCTGAATAAAGGACCCTACAGAGGAGGAAGGAAGAGCTGTGAGATAAATCTAATAAAGAAGAGGCTATGCAATTTCCAAACACTCCTGAATTACTGAGTTTAGCCGTGGCATGGTGTTTCCAATGGAGGATTCACTCCTATCTAGTCAGGCAGTGTTTTAAAGCCCATTTGGGCCTATTTTTCTATTCGTGGCTGCCACGGGGCAGTCTATGGGGAGTACACGTGTCACAAAATCAGAACAAGAGGGGTGGGAAGGGACCTCTGGAGCTCCCTCAGCCCACCCCCTTCTAAAGCCCAAGTGACTTTATTATTTTTATTGTTAAAAGTGGACATCAGAAATTTACTTTTTTCTGCTGTAAGTTCCAGATGTGTATATATTTAAGACCCAGCCCACAAATGTGTCTCAACCACTGTGTAATATAGAAAGACAGATGCTCCTAGTAATATTAAAAAAATAAAACGCCCTTAGAATTCAGTGAGCAGTATGAGTATGCAAAATGAATATGCGTTCAGCACATATAGGAACGTGAAACTGTACATGGAATAGGAGCCAGATCTGCAGGATATCCCCTTCCCAGAGCAGTGACCGCACTTCAGAGAGCCAGGAGGAACAGCAGCAATCCATGCGCACAGAGGGAAGGCAGTTCTGGGATCGCCCCTGCATCAGGGATAATAATGACAGAAATACCTCTCCCACTGCAGAGGCTGTGTTGTTCAGCCCCTGCCTCTCCGCTTGCAGAGATCTGTGTGTGCTGCTGCAGCTCAGTGTGAGTTCTGCATCACCAGCGGCAGACACAGCGATGGACAGCAACTTCCTTTTGCAGCAGCCTCAGCATCCTCAAGGCCACCTCCCATGCAGCCATGCAGGAACCCTTTGGTGCTGACCTGAAACCCGTTTCCCAGCCTTCTTCCTCTCCTGCTTTGCTGACCCTCTTCTCTCATAGTACTTTGCATGCTCCGTCAAAACCTGTTCTTACTTTTCTTTTGGGAACCTTTGCTTTCTCTGTGATTTTCACTGATTCCCAGATGTATTTCCCTTTGGTGGATAATCTTTTTTTCCCCAGTTCTTGCAAGTTGTCTCCTTTCTTATGGCCTCTTTAAAACATTTATCCATTTGAGGCACCTTCACTCAAATTTCCCCTTTTGTGAGGAGCCTAAAAGTGCAGCACATGGCTACATGTTAGTAGGAAGATATCTTGAAATCCAAGTGGGATTGTCCACACGCAGTAAAGGAATAAGTACTACTGTCTCCATTTAGCTTGTTCTCTCGTGACTCTGCTCTCAGATTTCAGGCTGGATAGAAAAAGGGTGTGCTGCCAGAAAAGCTTTTTACCTTCTGGAGAAGTGCAGATACTGGTGGACAAGATGTTCTCAGTCAGCACTCCCAAAATCTGCCCTGTGTGGTCAGCACAGAGCCCATCCCCAAGGCTTTGAGCACGTGGGCCCCGCTCACTGCAGGCAAAGCATTTCCTGCTCCCCGCTGCAGAGCTGCACTTCGCCCAGGGACCCATTCACACAACTGTCTGCTTTCTCAAAACAACGAAAAACGAGAGAGGAAAAAAGTCCTCTTTAGCCACATTTCTAGAGATTTTATTTGCTCTACCCGATTTTAGAATCGTTTTTTAAAATAAATTTACCATTGCAATTCAGTGAGCCTAATGTACATTTCCAGCAGAAAAGCAGAGGAGAGTTTTGCCATTCCTGGTTTTATCTCCAAACATGACGGGCACCAAAACGCAAAATACCTGGTCTCATTTCTGATGCAGTTCCATACATAACATGGATTTCACACAAAACATGTACAGGTGCCCTGCTGGGAGACATGCAGCTGCCCCAGCCCGCTGCGCGGTGCCAACGGTGCAGAAGCGGGCTGAGGAAGAGGAGGGTGAGGAAGGCTTCTTAGCTCAGCACGGCTCCACTTCACCTTGGCTTCACCTGCAAACCCCGCTGGGATGCTGAGCCATGCTCTTCCCCAGCCCTGGCTTTATTACAAGCCTGCATTCTGTCGAAAGCCAGTAATTAGATGCGTCCTTTAAATCGCTGAAGTGTTTGTATAGTAAGCAATTACCAGATTCTACATCACAATTCTACAATTAGCAATTCTTCATTGTTAATAATGAATTTTAGGCTTGTACAATAACTCTCAAGTGCTTGGATTCCCCCTGGAAGGATCGTGTCTGCTCTCTAAGCACAGGCTGCACACCAGCCTGCCATCAGCAGCCAGGTTGGTTGGACAGCACTGATCCCTCTGCCCAGCCCAAGTTCCAAGCAGGTAAAGGCCAGGAAACAGCAGCTCCAACTGCAGCTGTGAGGGTGGGAAGCAAAGGGGAAGGAATGTGAGGCTCTGGTAACCGAGCATGGCCAGGAAGACGGGATGTCCTTCTGTAGCGGAGGGATGTGGGGAGATGCTGCAGAAAACAAGCAGCCTCGGGGCTTTCCTACCCTGCCTGCTCTCCATCTGACCCAGACGAGGGGGACGTGCCCCTTCCCACAGCCCCCAGCACCCACACCCAGATAGAGCTGGCACTGCTTGCTAAGTGTGGCACCCACATTCCGGGAGGCTGCATGGGACGCACGGAGGTGAGAACACCTGAAGTCATTTTCTGGTTCTGTTTGCTCAGATACATTTTGAAAAATCTTCAAGGTTGAAAAACACCCGAGAGAATCCTGCTTTTCCCAGCTTCGGGTTCCAACTCCTCTCGTGCCGTAGTACAGCTATCTGCATGGAGTTCTAGGGCCTCGAGCTCTGGGGGAGCACTGCTTTCTGGCTCAGCTCACAGCGGATAAATGTTACATGGGCTTTTGGTTAGAACCAATTGCCTCTTCTGCTGCATCTCGCAACACAGAAAATGTGATCACCTTTCCATGTTGCAGAAGTAAAGCAATGACAGCCCTCATCTCTAAACACTAAAGAAGGTAAAGGATGTGTTGAGAGGTTTTATTTTTTAATAGAACCATTGACACGGTCGGTGAAGTTTCAGATCTGAAGAGCTTTTGTTTCTGAAACATTGCCAGTGTTCTTCCAGTGCATTAAGCAGCAAAACACGGGATCCTGCCTCTGCTGTGAACACTCCTCGCCTCTGTCCTCATAGCAGCACAACCACAGCACTGTGCTTCACATGGGCAGCAGTGTTTCCATCCTGAGGAAGAGCACAGTCGGTGGGGAATCCCAGTCAGTGGTTTCTACAACAGCCTCACAAAGCTGCCTCTTAGGCAAGTGTTAATTTGATAAAAATCCTCTGTAAGACAGAAATGTTTGTGTTCTCTTGCTTTACATTTGCAAAACAATACGTTCAGGAAGAACTGCCTTTCACCTTGCACTGAGCTGCTGATAACGCATCTAAGCCTTAAACATGTTAGGGATTGCTCTGGCTAACTACGTGCTTCACACTCTTTTTAATTGCAAGCCAGGATGAAAAGTAAAAAGGCCAAAAATACAAAATGTTCCTGCGATTTTCAAAGCAGCTCCATAAGCAGGGCTTTATTGTGCTCTAACACAGGATGTGCCGAATGCAAACAGCGGTACATTGAGCACAGAACGGCAGAATGGCTGTGGGTGAAGCTCAGGGAGCCCCACGGCCCAGGAACCAACGCTTACTGCTGCACAGCTGTTAACTCAAGCTTTCAGTTGCTGATACAGTTAATGTAATACAAAGCACACTTTGTATCACATAATGCATCAAACAAGATCTGATGTATTACGGACATCACATAAACTATTACTGAAAACTTCTCCTCCGTATTTTCCCAAGGCTCACAATCCACTTCATGAGCCTCCGAGTTGTGTGTTTTTCCCATTCAGGTGTCCCCTTTGTGATTTATTTATAATTCCCAATTTTTATGCATTTATTCAGTCTGCCCTGCATAGCAGTTATTATTTATCACTGCTCCACATGCCATGAACTCTGCTTGGCAGCACTGAGCAGTCTGGAGGCCCCATTTGTCTCACGGTTGCCTTGAAAGCCCTAAGCCACCATGGCCACTGAGAAATACACGCTAGTTTTTTCTGCAGGATAAATATATAATTCAGCAAAATGAAGCATAAACATTTTTCATTTTTTCCCCTCAAGTTCTGCTTAAATAAGAATCAAGCATTCGGGAAGAATTTTCTCTTCTTTGGAAAATGTTTCAGTTCTGATCCCTTTCTCATCTGCAATTTCAGGTCACCATTTCCTGCTTCTCCCAGTTCGTTTCCATCTTTCTTTACTGGAAAGGGGACGAAAACAGAATGGAGGAAACAGAACACACAACAAAAATACTGATTGATTTAAGCTTTCTTTTAGTAACAGTGGAAAGTCGCTGAGGGATCCCCTCCCTCCCTCCCTCCACTTTTCATAAGAATTTCTTTTTTTTTTTCAGGCAGTATTTATCTGAGGAACGTGGTGTATGGGCATGGTGTGATGGGCTGACAGTACACTTGATGACCTTAAAGATCTTTTCCAACCTTAATGATTCTACGAGCCTATTTTTTTATCCCTCATAACGCCTGACATGGCTTTCTCAAGCTGGTTCTGCCACCCCCATCCACCCAGACAACCCCCTGTGTGCTGATGCCCCTTCCCATCACCACCCACTTCCCTGACCCTCGCCCATTTCCTCTCTCCCTGACCTCACAGATGATACATTAGCCTCACCCGGTGCCATCATTCCTCCATTTCTGCCCTTTGTAGGACAGGAGGGACTGACCCAAAGACAGAACGGGTGTCTGTTTTACTGTATAACTGCCCTGAGTAAAACTGAAAAGAATTATTTCTTTTCTTTATGCTGCATTGTCAGGTGGGAATTATCATCTGTTGGTTCTCATTTAAGAGCACTTTCTTACAGCTGTCATGAAAGCAGGACAGGTAGACAACTGATCAGCCAGAAATTGCTGGTAAGCTGTCCTCCATTAGCACTGCAAAGAGCATTATAGTTCTGCGTCCTGTCAGAATTAAGGCACAAACTGAACTGAGAAACTGCCTATCATTACTGAAACAGAAAGACGCAAAGATGGCATGATGTTTTCACCCCTGAGTTCTGTGGGATTCAGATGTGATGTTTCCTGAGTAATAAGTGCAGTAAGTGTACGTAGCCTGAGCTGTCCTGGGGCCAGGTTGCTCTTACCAGGACTCCAATGGTCACACAAGATAATGAGCCCAGCTGTGTGCTGCACTCACATGGGCACACCTCATATATAACCAAAACCATGGCATTATTGAGCACTGTTGAAATCTTCGGAATCAGATCTGTGATAATCCAGATCTCATGCTGCAGCAGGCGCTCACCTGCTCATTCCCACTACTCATGGGGTGAGCACCTGCAGTGCCATGGGAGACAGCAGGATGCCCACTGCAGCTGTGTGTGTAGCTGAGAACCGTAAGATTGCAGCACATAAATAACATTAACTCATATACAAGCTGTGTTACTTCAATACTTGTTGCTGTAGCAGAAATGCTATATCATGGCCTGAAGCAGTGATGGAGCACCTGGCGGGAAGGCAGAGCAAACCTACGGGAGCTCAGGTGTATGCAATGTACATGAGTGACTGGAGCCAGGATCCTCCCCGTCCCAGACCTCATTTAAGGGTTGGCAGTGGAGATGAGTGTTTCTTGTTGGAGATGCCTGTGTAGCTGAGGCCTTCTAAGGGAAGCAGATTCTTATCTTTGTTTCTGTGTCTACAGCTGCTGCATTTGAGCATATCTTTGCTTGCTGCGACCTTGGATTTTGCTACAATGCTGTTATTACTGCACTTTCTATCACGTTACAGTTGTCGTAACACAAACCATGATTTTCTTCTCTGAAGTTGGTACCCACTTGTGGATTGTTCTCCATTTTGGAAGGTAGTAATTAACCTCAGTCTTTAGGTGCAACATTTAATGAACTTTACACAGTCCTGATCATTGTGATGCAATTCCTCACAGATATATCACTCATTTCCGGGAGCGGTTCCCCCACCCTGTGCTGCTGCTGCCCAGGGATGCCCTTGCAGCTTGGGATCCCATCCAATCCAATGCCATCCCCTGACCCTGCAGACAACACCTGCTCCTGTTAGTTGCAGCTATATAGCCCTTAATTGTTGCTGTGCTGCCCTCTCTGCTCAGCCGGTGCTTTGGGATCCGTGTGTTTTCTGCTCTCCACTCTTTGTTGTCCTGTGCTTTGGGTCTGAGTTCCTCCCTCAGGTCCGTTCATAGCAAACGGTGCTGCTTGCTCCCGTGGGCAGGTTGAGCATTCTGGGGAGTAAAAGCTGTTGCTTTCCTTGCATTGCACTCAGCTGCGGGGTGTAGCGCAAGAGCTGGGGGTTGCTCTTTTGCTTCTGCTGGGGAGTGTCTGTGGTTAGTGGGAGCTCTCACCAACTCTTAATGCAGCACTTCCTTCCGTTAGTTTTTGTATTCTTAAGGCATTTTTATGTTTGATTGTTTGTGTGCTGTGGTGGTTTGGGTTGAGTTTTTGTTCACTTAAAAACATAAGCCTGGTCTGCAGTGCACAAGATAGAGGCAAAGAGCTTTCCCAGAGGTCTTTGGCTACAGGGACTGCAGATCGCGTTTCCTCTCACGGAGCTGTAGGGATGTGGCTGCCCCTGCACTGCAGGACAGAGGCAGTGCCCCAGCATCACTCCTTCCCCCCAGGCTGTGCCCCATAGCACAGTCAGTGTTCTGCTCTGGGTGAGGTGGGTTGGGTGCTGGCGGAAATGTTGTCTCTCATCTTTACTGATTAAAAAAAACTGTTCCCAGAGATACCTGGCTACTGCAGCATACTTGGATTTCCAGAAGATTTTGAAAAAGTCCTCACCAAACGTTCTCTGTGAAGTAACAGTGCTGTGGGATGTGTGGAGAGAGCATTTGTTGTCTTGTTTCTACTTAATATATTCAGTATATATTGTTCATAGATGTTAGGAAAATTTCAGCTCCAATAAGCATGCTCAGTCATCTTTTATCCCAAAAAGAGACTGAAGAGAGTCTTAATCTTAATTTATTCGAATAAAGGGAGAGTCCACGGGGCCATATCCTTGTGGAGTCTCAAAGTTCTGGGGAGCACAGCCCCTCCGTTATCCCTGCACCCCAACACTAGTGAGCCCTTCCCCCTTTCTCCATTGGCTGAGCTACTCAGGGTTTACATTCTCCTCCATTCACCAGAGTCTGTTGCTTTGCCCAGCTAGAACCATATTTGTATCCTGTAAAGTCTATCGCTCTTTGTTCTGCCCAGCACACAAGATTTGCATGCAGGTGCTAGGCATGCATGCCATACACTCACAAGATAAGTTTGCTTAACCAGATCCTTGGGACTGAAACTCTTCTTTTCAGCTTTTTCTTTATCTTGTTTTGCAGAAACCCCCTATCCTTCCTTTGCTCTTCTCAAATTTTATTTTGCAAGGACACTTTATCCTTGTTTCTCCTTCAGTAGATAACTTGGAAAGCTCACTATGCAGTGGGGACACAAAGCCTGCAGGTGATTCAAACCTGTGCTGAAAAACTTCCATTGCTAGTGGGCTTCATCACTTTCTCTCTTGATACTCAGTTGTGTGAGGTCCTTCACTCAGGCCTTTGTAGTCAGCTTTAAATAATCAGGTATAAATTCACTGATGAAGTTCATACTGCTGAAACAAAAGGCAGAGGGTTACAATGAACTGTTCACTGTGCATAACTAGGTATCAGCTACTTCTGCAACAAGCAAATGAAAATGTCATCACTATAAATATCTGATATTGAATCGGGTCTGGGAGACAGCAAAAGGCAAAGTGAATGCTCAGAGCTTGAGGCAGCGCTGTCTGGTTTGGCCTCTGCCCTGCTCTGTGCAGGCACAATCCTGCCAAGCAGAGCGTCTGGAAAATGTGGTGGTGAACTTCACAAAGGACACAACCAAATGTAATGGAGTTCTTCAGCATAAGGAGGAGGTGTCTGTGCAGAAGATAAGGTACTGGAAGAGGGAAGGAAAGCAATTGAGAAATATTCTTCACTGTGTCTCGCAGCACTTGAACAAAGCAGCCCAGCAGCAGCACTTCTTGAAGCAGTCTCTGCTGCTTGCCTGGAAATTCACTGTTAGAAATTCCTCCTCTTCTGAGCAGGGCTGATAAACAACCTCGATGCGGATTCCTTTTCTCTCATTAGGCCTTGTTCCTTCTGCTACATTATTTATGACTTATCTGAAAGAATAATAATTGTAGGATTGTTCAGTGAATTATGCGTTGCGAGTAACGTGCATTTACTGTTTTCTTTGTACTTCCCTCTTGCTTCACTGGAAGCGCAAGCTGTTGATTGCATTTAAAATGGAAGGAACGTTGTGCAGCAGCACAGCGTGTTGAGGCCTGTTGGCTGAGCCCATCCCGGTGTCACTGCAGGACAGCAGCCCTCAGCCTTGCAAAACCCATCTGAGCACTGGGATGCCTGGTGGGGCAACCCAAGGACTTCTGTGGAACTTTTCTGCAGAGGTGATGGAGCCTCCAGGGGGGAAAGGGGGGTGAAGGTTCAGTTGAGGTCCCGTGGCACAAGCGGGGGCTGGGGGCTGACCCCTGCCTTCCCCGGGCTGCCCTGTTACTTCTCCCAGAGCTGGGAGGGGGGCTGAGGTGGGAGGTGCTGGGGGTCAACCTTCCTGCCACCTCCCACAGTGCTTCTCTGTGAGCGTTTTGTGATGCAGCCCCAGCACAGGCCTTCCTCTGTCCCTGCAGAGGTGATCAGCTTAATGAAGGAGATGCACGTTGCTCCTGGCAGGTACCATTAAGCAGTTACCAGGAACCCAAACCTGCCATTATGGTATTTTAAAAAAATAATAATAATTAAATTTCTTTTTATCTCACGTCTTTCTCATTGAAAGACTGTGCCTGGACTGGGAACATGGTGATTTCCCTCTAATTAACTGCCTTCAGGCAATGGGACCTTAGCCCCTGGCCCAGCCCTGGCTCCCATTTCCTGCCCCCCAAAAAGGCCCTCTGGTTCAGTGCTGATACCCAACTCCAGCACAGTGCTCCCTCTCCATTGGAGTTTTCATTTATTTTTCCATTTCAGAGACTTCATAAAGATGGGCTGAGGCTTTTGTAACAAGATAAAGACAGGAAGAAATGTGGCTAATAGGAAATAGGAACATGTGAATAGAAAAACCTTGATTTCACAAACTTTGAGATAATTGAGACTGCATGAATAAAGTCTTAGGCTCAGAATGTGTTGTTTTGCAACTAAATTCAGTTTTCCTGAAAAAGACGCAAAACTGGATGACTTTTCTTTGTGCAGCATCATTAATACTTGAACATTACACAAATCTGGAAGCATCATCCTCTAATAGTGGTTCTTCAGTTGCTGTAGCAATGCAACAAACTGCCTGTAACTAAGAAGTGGGTCTATGACTGTGCTTTCCCATCCCAGCAGCTGTGTTGTTCCAGCACTGGGTTTGTGCTCAGCTCCCGCAGCCCATTAGTGGCTGTCACACCCTCCCCACCACCTCACAGCCCCATCCCTGTGCTGGCAGCAGGCTCCCTCCCTTCCGCTGTTATGTAACTGCAGATCTCTGCGTTCAGAGGTAATGAAGTCACAGGGTCATCTGCACAGAGTGCAATTGGTTTTCATAAATACCATTCATTATGCAAATTATGTATTTACAGACAGCATTAAGGTAAAGTGAATGTGAGGAGCAGAGTAATAGGAGATGTGCTTTTGACATCAAGCAAAAATATTTGACAGAAATGAATTGGTAAATAAGTACAAAGCTGTTTAGAGAATGGTTGCACGGCCCTTTTTGGCTGAGAAGTGCCAAAGCTCTGAGCAGAGCAGAGTGGCAGCGGGTGGGTGTGGGGGCTCTGCTGAGGGAGGTCTGTCCCCCCCACCCCACTGTGAGCTGCAGGTGCCAGACCCTCCTGCACCCATCTGGGGTCACACATGTCAGTACCCACTTCTCAGTGGAGCAAATGTATGAACCATTCAATTAATGTCATTGCAGGGATCCTGTAGCTTCACGGTCTAGAATCTTAACTGTGGACTCCACTCCTTAAAGCAAACAAATGTACTGCTCTGGTTGTGCATATTTGGTTTTTTGGCTCCTTATCTGCTATCTGTGGAGGAATCAAACAGACCAATTTACTCAGCACAGAGGGATCAGCTGGAGCAAAAGTGATGCAAACACTCCATTTCCCTCTCCTCATGGCTGCCATTAGGTATGGCTCTGGGTCCCAGGGCAGCCATACCTCTACACACCGCTGGTGTTACGGCAGGGCACGATGTGGATGTGGTGAAGGTGCTTGGTGGTCAGTGCAGGGCTGCACACTGTCCCACAGAGCCGTGTCAGTGGGGCTCTGTCCTGGCAGCCCCCCAAAGGGCCGTCAGTGGGGGAGAGATGTCAGAGCCATCCCCCCCACAGAAGTGCCTCCACTCCAGGCCCCTGCAGTGTGGGACAATTCAGCCACGGCCAGAGCCCTGGGCCAGAGCAGGGTGGGGGCCCCGATGCTCCGGTTGTGCCCCAGGGAGCCACCAGGCCCCTGCTCCCCTCTCTTGGAAACCATATGGAGCTGCCCATAAATCCTGCTATGGCTGCAGTGGTGCTGCACCATCACCTTCAAGCCTCTGTGGCCTCAAAGGACCACGGCTGAGGATTAAAGCTACATAGAAATCTACTTCCCGTGTTCACACAGTTTCTGCCTGCAATTATAACTTCAGGCCTGACATATAAATTACTTTTTATCACTGGAGCAGAAAACATCTCCATTCATTTTGATATCGTATAAGTGCAGGCAAGGTGGGTGCCATTTACAAAATGTGATTTTGTCCATGAGGTTTGAAACTGTAGTGGCACCTCTGGGCTTTATTTAGCAGCACTGAAGTCAGGGTGTGATGGAGGTGAGCATTATCTTTTCCTCCATCAGTGAGCGTGCAGCCTATGAGAGCACTTCCTTATCAACCCTACCTAATTTTATTTTAGGAATCCAAAAATACCCAACCAGAAGTGCCATTTGAAATACTGGTGGTTTTAAAACCGGAGCAGGGTTATTCTCTGTGCAGTTACTGACATTATTTCTTGGTGACACCTAACAAAGGTGGGACTAAGAGAATCTTCTCATCACCTTTGTGGGGGATGTAGGAACTGAGAGCATACAGAATCTTCTGTCCTTCTGACATTGAAACTGACTGGAATTTAATAAAACTATTAGAAGTTACACCAGAAATCATAAAGTTTTGCTTTTCCCTTCTCCTTTGCATTACTGACCTGGCTTTACCAATCCCCAGAAGAGGGTTCTGGGCTTTAGCATCTGACAGGCTCTGCCTCAACCCCCACCACTGTGGCAGGAGCTGTACCAACATCCACGGGGGCAGTGTGTTTGTACAGAACCACCATGGCTGTTGGTCAGACAGGAGGATGTGAAGTGACTGATGACTCAGAAATGTACATGCTCATCATGCAAAGCTACCTCACAGCCACCTGTGTAGGGCACGCTTCCTTTTCCCTGGGGCTCTACGTGTAAGATCCTATTACAGTGAAGCAGTGAAAGAACAGAGCATGCTATCTACAAAATCTCTAAATATAGTTCAGCCATAATGCGGCTGCTTTCAGCAGATTAAAAAATGGACTGTTCAATCTGTAACACCAATACAATCAAGCACAATCAGGAGCAGCATCATTCACACTGACTTGATTAGGGAAAAACAAAGCAGAATGCTAATGAGGGCTCTGACAGCATTTGTCTCTGTGTTTGGATGGGACGATGTGTCTCTTCTGCACAGCTGTTTAACTCTTCTGGACTAGTCAATCTTGGGAAAGCCAAACCCTCCTTCTTCTCTTTGTTCAAAGAACAGTGGGAAGATGAGCAGCCCAGAAGACTTCTACTAATCAAAACATGGAGCAGTGTAGGGGAATCCTGTTCTGCTTTATGGTCCTGGACCAGGGTGGATTTGGGACAGTTTGGAAGTAGGTAAATGAGAGCAGCAGCTGATGGCAGAGTGGGAGGGATGGCTTCATGTGTGATCACTGAGCACCCTGCAAACAGCTTGCACTGATATTATTGGTAGGCAAATCTTCCTGTGAGAAGAAAAATTTTAAAAAGTTAAAGTCATAGAATCGTAGAATCATGGAACCACCAAGGTTGGAAAAGACCTCCAAGATCACCCAGTCCAACCATTCATCTACCACCAGTATTTCCCCACTAAACCATGTCCCTCAGTACTACACCTACATGTTACCTCCAGGCATGATGACTCCATCGCCTCCCTGGCAGCCCATTCCAGTGCCTGACCACTCCTTCAGAGAATGTTTTTTTCCTAACGTCCAACCTGAATCTGTCCTCATGCAACTTGAGGCCATCCCCTCTCATCCTATTTCTAGTTACGTGGGAGAAGAGGCCAACTCTCACCTGAATCAATTAAGTTATTTGATGAATCAATTAAGTCATTTGATGAGATGTACTAGAACACAGCAATGAGTAATTACCCCAGGAAATCATGTACCTGCCTTCACTAGCCCAGCAAAAGAAGCACATGCTTGGGGCTGATGACAAAAAAGTCAAGAGAGACTTCTCCCCAACCTGCAGAACACTGCACAGCTCTGCTGTAGGGCACCATTCCCTGGGTCACTCCTGCACAGTGCCATCCCCACTCACTGCTCTGCCCACTCAGTGCCAGGATAGCACCCTGCACCACTGCTGTCACAACAGAGTGAGGCTTCAGGACTGATTTTGTGGTGAGGAAGCACGGTGCCTCGCAGTGACGATGGCTCCTTGCACATATGAGTGGCACTTCCCTGTGCATTTGCTGCCTCGAGACACGGCTGTTGTCCTTCCCCCAGCTCCCTGAGAGGGGAAACGTGTTTGCCCACCTGGCTACAAGAGGTGAGCTCCTTCATGACTCACAGCTGTTGGCTGCTGAGGGCACAGCACAGCCTCACATCTGACATGTGCCTTCCCCTCAGCAGTACGTGAGTGCTTTATCAGCCCAGCTGTGCTTGACACAGGCAATGAGACACCGGGTCGGGGGAGGGTTGCCATGGCTGAGGGCACAAACTGTGTAACCTTTGTGTGTTTTCCAGGAAAACCAGCCGGTCTGTGCAAGACCTGCACACAGTGCTCTGAGCTGGAGCTGGGCCCTGAGCAGTGCAACTTGGGCATGCCCTGTAACCAGCTGCTAGCTGACACTGGCCAGCTCCATGCATGGTGTTTGTCCTGGCAGAGCTCATCTCCTAAGCTATCACCAGTGCCTAGCCTCAGCTGAGGGTGGCTTTGTTTACCCACCCACAAACCTCCTCTCGAGCCCAGGCTGAGCGTGCATTGAGCTGCCAACAGCCCTCATGTTGACCTTAGACTCCATTGGGCCAAGTGTGGCTTTTTTCCCTTTTATGTAGTATCCATCCAATTCTGTCTGCCCAAGTCTTGATACCAGTGCAGATCAGGGTCACCCTCTTCCCCTCTGTTGGTGGGGTTTTTGCGTAGATACACAGGTCACAGTCAGTCCTTTTCATCCCACTGTCTGTTGTATTTTTCAGTCTTCACAGCATTTACTATTTCTCCTGACTTTTTTGAGATATTCAGTTTGTGCTCTTTTCCCTTCACGTGATTGTGCTCCTCTGGTGTTGCATTTGCTCCATTATCTGTCTGATGCAGAGACACAAGGCACTGGACAGTGGTTTACACATGATCCAGAACTTCCCTCAGCCTTTGAACCCTTCGCTCAGATACTCGTCTGGGTTTGTCAGACACCTCCATCACACCACTCGCGTGTGCAGTAATAACAGTCTGGAACCTTTCAAGTATCAAAACTGACTCCCACTGGAAATCAATCATCAGACAGACAACAAGAGACAGGCAGGATAGCAGAGAACTGCCTGCCAACATTTTTTTCTATAAAAGCTCATGAAAGCAGGCAAAATATAAATGACTTGTCAAAGACAGCTTAAGGAGAGATACTGAGAATACAATTATGGCCACACAAATTGCACAGATTGCTGCTGTGTGTGCAGAGAAGGATGTGTGTGAGGTACATGCTGGCGGTCGGAACTCTGCTTTGCTCCCATGTCATACCCATGGTACTATCTTTTCATTTATACATGAATGATTGAAATCTTTCATTATTAATATTTTAATTAACATTTATGCAAGTTTTTTTTAATCATCTTTTTCTCCCAATCTTAGGCTATTTTCATAAGGTGTTTAACTGCCTACTTCCTTTCCTGTCACTTACATGAAGAGAGGAAAGAACAACTTTAACTCTGCACCATGTGTGGATATCCTCAGAACAACCGCTGCTGGAAACCATGGCTCTGACTTTTCCTTCAAGTACTCTTACATTGGTGACCTCTGCCACCACTAAGTTCTCTCTTCGGAAGCTTAGTGCACTTTGTCCTCTCTTGCTGCAGTGTCTCCCATCTCTTATAGCCACCTCTTATCTGAAGGACTCCGATCACTTTCCTCGGCTCTAAATGAGAAACACTTGGAAACAGCCCCTTGCTCTGGGGCAGGCCAAGTGAGAGCCAGTGGGTGCCTCCCTGCTGGGGCTGAATTGTTCAGGACATTGTTCTCCCAGCACAGACCTCCGAACAGTGATAACGTGTGGAAGATAAGGCTGAAGGACTTTGTCAATACAAGCTTGGATTACTACATTTTTTCTGAAGGGGAAATAAAAAACCACCACCAACAGAGCCCTATGACTGAGAGGACATAAATGGGCTTCTGCCATGCTGCAGCTCCCTGCGCTGGGGTGGCTGTGCAGCACTCCTACATCCATCACCATAATCATGCGACACCTGACCTCCTGCTTAGAAAAGCCACCTAATTACTGAGTTTCCAGGCTTTGTCTGCTGTAGCTCTGGCCTCCAGTTAGCCCTTGTGAGTAACCTCTGCTCCTTCTTCAGGAAGGTGCAGCCAGAGCTGCCCACCAATGACGGTTATGACCCATACTACTTGTCTCTTTTTCTCATCAGGGTGTCATCAGCACTCTGTCTGTGCCTGCTTTGGTGAAATAGTTTGCATGTACTTGATAAGAGCCCTATCATCATTCCCAGTGGTAAGACTGGCTCAGGTGGGGATGAGGCAGCTCCTGCAGGTGATGCAGATGAAAGAAATGAGAAGAGGTAAGATGGAAAGGTGTAAACATCTGCTCCAAAGTAATCCCCTCTTCTCTGCTCTCTGCCTTACTGATGCCCCTCCTACAGACCCCAGGGCATGTCAGCCAAGAAACCACTGGTGTGGACTCATCTGGCAGCTCTGCTGTCTAGCAGAGCAGTGGGGTTTTGCTGGCACCACCTGCTTCAAGGCTCAAGCTCACCCACTCTTCCCCCTTCCGATCTCTTTCACATCTGTTTTGGTGTGGGCTGTGGTGCAACAAGCAGAAGCTAGACTTGCCCTCTCCTTATGTACCAAAACCTACTGGTGTACAATCACAAAATTCAGTGGTGTGTGGAACCGAGAAAACTGACACCAAAGAAAACAAGTGCAGTCAGGGAGCTTTCCTCTGCCTATCTGGCTGCAAATGTTCCAGCTGGTATGAAGCTTCAGACACTGACGTGGGCCCATGATTGTGGTGTTTTCCAGATTTTCAGTGGTTTTCTTTCTTTTGTTTGGTTGCTTGGTTGTTTTTTCTTTTTAATTATTATCTTATTAGAGACTCCATGCACTTCAATTCTCCCTCCCATATGCTGACTTCTGCCTGGAGCAGTGCAGGTGTGCCTCAAGCAGCTGATAGGGACCCCCCTCACACACCTGCTGCAGCTGCTCCATCAAGCAGTGAGCTCTGTTACCCCATGTTGTTTGCAGTGAAGGGCCTGCCCTTGGCTGCGCATGGCTTTCATTCATTTCAAACACTTTAATGACTATAGAAAGTACCGAGTAAATATTAGGTGTCTACCACCTCCACTAAAGCAATTTTCTTGCATACAAATTAAATTTTGTCAAGTGACAATGGCAGGCTTGCTTCTGGACTCAGAGCCAAAGGCAGAAGACTACTGCCTAATTGGGAAAAATAACAGGAAATGAATTAAATAATAGGGATGAGGAAGATATTTCATTAACTGATTACATATGCCAAGCAATTCAGCTTCAAAATTTGTCACTGTCACTTTTCCAACATGAATTTTAAAAGAATGGTGCTTTATCAAATGTGTGAGGCTCTTGCAGAGTGAGTGGTGACTGACCGCTCACAATAAGTTCATTAAAGCAGTTTCACACTCAAAAGAACAAACGTTGGTGGAGATTAATTGATTTCCTGTTACCATATATTCAGTCTGAATGATGTAGTGGAGACGCTTTAGTTACAGCCACTTCATCTAAGTCAAGTGCAGCCTTCAGTGTGCTATTCATTTAGCTTTTCCATTAGTAACTAGTGTTAGAACAAAGTTAAATACTATAACTGTCCAAGCTATGGTTCCAGCTTCTCCTCAGCTTGCCCTGCATTCTTCAGCGAAGAGCTGATCTTATACCAAGCCACTCTTCGTGGAAAGTACTGACGGTTCACTCACATTTCTCTGTGCCTTCAGCTTGCCAGTTACATTTTCTACATCCACCATCTCAGCACTGATTCTCATTACTTGCACTCACTGGATGATTTCTGATGGCCAAAGAATGAGAGAAAGTTTTAAGGAAGCTTTCCTCAGAGCACAAGACTTCTCCATCCCCAGGTGCAGCAAGTCAGGAAAGGAAGGCAAGAGACCAGCATAGCTGCACTGGGACCTGCTGGTCAAACTGGTGAGCAAGAAGAAAATGCAGTGAAAACTGGGACAGGTCCTGTGGGAAGAGTATAAGGAAGCTGCTAGGCTGTGTAGGGATGGGGTCAGGAAAGCCAAGGCCCAGCTTGAACTAAACTTGGCAAGCAATGCCAAGAAAAACAAGAAAGGCTTCTACAGGTACCTCAGTAAGAAAAGGAAAGTCCACAAGGGTGTACTCCCCCCACTAGTGAGTGACACAGGCAAGCTGGTAACAACAGGCAGGGAAAAGGCTGAGGTGCAGTGAAACGGCATGTAAATTCAGGTCCAATATAGCAGTGAGCTTTCTGCATGGGAGAGGAGCTACGAGATATGGTTTAGTGGCTTGTGGTAGTAAGGGCAATGGGAGGATGGTTGGACTAGATGATCTTGTAGGTCCTTTCCAATCTTGTGATTCTATGAGTGTGCTCTTGCAGTGCTTCTCTATTCTCCTTGCAGCTGGATCCCAAATGCGCTGCTTGCAGCTTGCATTCACTTGTATCTGCTCTGGTCCTGTGCCTCCCTGTGCCTGCACTTTGCACTCTTGGTAGGGATGGCCTTTGGGCTGTTCTGTTATGTTTTCATTTGAAGAGAAGAGTGAAGCTGTTTAATCTCAGAGCTCCAGCCTTCAGAGAGCAGGCAAAAGGACGAGAGTCTGAGCAGCATGTCTTCCCATCCCACGCAGCCGTGCACCAGTCTCCAAGAACACAGACACAGCAAGCAGTGCAGCTCCAGTGCCCCTTCTGTGTGGCTGTCCCAGGGTCCTCTCTCCTTTGGTTTCTGATCCCAAGAACTTTACACGGCATGCCATGGACAAATCTGCTATCTTAAAGATTATTAGGGACCCTTCAGTCACCAGCTCAATTCTTAACTCTGGATTGCATCACCTGAAGGGGGGAAAGTTCTGCTAATTCCCTAAGCAGATTGTCCATTGTAAGCCCTGGCACTTAAAGGCCAGTTTGGAGGGGAGGCAACACAGCCTGCATCTCTGGTGCAAACTAATTTTGTTTTGGTTTTTAGTGTGCAGGATTGTAAATATTTTAATTGCATTAAATTTCTCCTTTAATGAACAAACAGCTGTATAATTACAGGAGTATGTTCACATCTCTGCTGTAATGGTTGTTTAAGCATTTTAATTCTGCACTATGTTTGCAGGGTTGGACTCCTCTCTGAGAAAGTAATTTTGGGTGCAGAACAGTTCACAAGCCCTTAGCCTAGGAGTGCATTTTCCTCTAATTTACCCAGGAACATTGTGAAAGTTTGGGTGTGTGCCCAGAGCCGAGCTATGTCTGTCATTTGATTACTTGTCTGCACCTCCCTAAAGCCCGGCAGTCTCTGCAGGTGGCCAAGGGCAAATTTCCACCTACCACAGAAGGCCTGTGGCTGTAAGTTCTCTGCTATTCCTTGGTAAATCACATTATTTGGTTTTATAACCACCGAAGTAAAAAGCACGCTGATGCTGCACTCACCAGTGCTGGGGTCTGGCACAAGATGGGCTGTATGATTTTTCATTGGCATGCACACCCACCACCACCTCCACCCAATGCAATTTCCTTGTGTCCCACCAAGTAACAGCCTGTCCTTGTCCAGTAATGTCTTCGTCTTCTGTTGCTCCTGCTGCCCTTCCAGCAGTGACCATTACACATAGCTTGCCTATGAGGGTCTGCTACATCTTCAGTACTGCACTGTGTTACAAATTGCACTTCCTTAAGAACGTTCTCTGGATGTGCATCCTTTCATGCCAAAACCACTTCTAGTTTTCTCTTGTGGTTTCTTTAAATACTACATATGATATCTTTAGATATAGTATTAGCCTAATTAATGAGGGTGAGAAGAGAAACATTTGTCCAGAGCATCTTACTACCATAACATACACCTTTCAGCAGTATTAACATTCTTGGCACAACACACGTGGGGCTGGAAGGGATCAGTGGCCTGAGAGCAACCCACATCAACAGAAAACACATTATTGCTCTATAGGTGTACATACAGAGCAGTGAAACAAAAACACAGGAGCTAAAGCACTGAAGCTTTTTTTTCCTGTGGCTTGATAGCTTAAAAAATGAATGAATAAATCACCACATTTTGGAATGAAATGATGCAAGTATTATGCCATCTGGCTCAGCAAGGAAGTTACTCACAACATCTGTTTTAAAGTGAAAATTGCAGTGACTGTCCACAAGCAGTGGCAGCAGACATTTTCAGAAACAATTTGTATCTTTAGTTATAAAAAAAAAGATGTTAGCCCTTCACCCTACTGAAAATGTCAGACGTGCACATATTGAATTTCTTGTTCTGTGAATCCAGTGTGACCTACCAGATTGTCACAGACTGAAGCTTGTACAGAAGGAATCCCTTGCTGCCAGGTCCAGTTATTGTCAAGTCCACCAAAAAGCCTTGCTGGGCATTCTCTTGTATGTTTTCCAAAACGCAGGAATTCCCAGTTTCCTCGGGTCCTGTCCAAAGCACCTGGCACAGCTTAACAGTGATGGGCTTTGCCCAGTGCCAAGGGATTTTGTAGGCATGAGGAGCAGATGGATGTTGAACCTGGAAGGGACAAGTGAAATGGCCCCTGGTCTCCTGTTAGCATACTGGAGTAACCATTTACACTGCCAAATGCTGCTGAGATTTAGTAAGTGCTTAAGTAAGCAAATGATGGGAGGCACCTGCTAATTCTTCTTCTAAAGCAGAATTGTTTTCCCTCTGACTCAGGAAACTGACATGTGAGCCTGACTATTCCCTTGTAACTGTTAGCTTCATCAGATTCATTTTGGAATAACACATCTAACTGAAATCAGAAATAGAAAGCATTAGCCATATTTCAAACAGTGAATCCTATGTCAATTTTATCTTGTTGTTTTGTTTTTGTAAAACAAAACTTAATTTACTCATTTAGCTTTTAGACTCACGATTGATATAACAGAAGATGGATAGGAGATGAAGTGTGGATTCATCCAAGGGGAGTTTTTCAGATATTTTCATGTGAGCAGTTTCAGTGGCTAATGGAGTTAGAAATCATATATTTAGGACTTGGTTAGTGAAGGCGTGAGCATTATAAAAGGTCAAAGTGTGAAAGCAGAATGGAGACCGTAGGGCAAATGGGAAGCAACTTGCTCAGGTAGACAATTGTAAGATGAAAATGCAAGGCAGTAGCTGGATCTAAACACATTCAGGCGCACTCTGCAATGACAGAGTGCAGAGGTGGGTACGGAAATAGTGAGATGTAAATAGCTGATGGCATAAACAGTGCCAAGCTTGATTATTAGTTGACAAATACATGGGAGAGATGGGCTGGCAGGGAATCAATTGCCCATTTGTTCCTCATGCTGATGGGCTGATTACTCACTGAGCTTTTGTGAGAGGAATCTATCCCTCTCCATCATGCTCTCTTTATGGGGAATCAAACTAACTGGGAACAGGTGGGACAAAGTCTGCAAGTGTTTGGTCACTGGTATAAAACAGATGAAAGGCAGTCTGTATAGCTTGGCAAGTAATTTTCCAGCTGGAGACAGTATGAATTAGGACAGTGAAAGGCAAATAGGATCAGTGATAGGATTATATTTAGAATAAGAGGGATTAATGCACATAATTTTGATGCAAAATAATAAACCAGACAGGGGTGAGGAGCAAAGGGGGAATGGCAGAGGAGCAGCAAAAGCAAACCAAGCTCAGAGAGGGTATATACAGATGTGACCGAGTAGGTGGAAAGGAGGAGAATAGATGAAAAATTTCCCCGTCCAGGCCAGAGAAGAAAAGAAGAGAGCTGCAGGAGGAGGGGAGCAGTGCAGAGGGCAGGGAGGTGGGGTAGGTATGGGGGCCCTGAGCTGCAGCAGGTATTGTGCATGGCAGCTCGCTGTGCTGCAGCTCATCATGCTGAGGATAGCTTGTATGGATGCAGTGGAGAGCTTGGCCAAGGAAATGTATCCCTTCTCATCTCAAAAGGGACGTGACAGATTTTCTGCATTTATACCAATGCAAGATGGAATAAGGAACTGGCCAGGGGAATATCTTCTCTTGGACAGGTGTTACTATCATCAGAATAGACTCTTTTCTATGAACAGACATTTTACCCACTCAGATATGTCAGAAGACAATATGAAAGAGAAGCTGGGCTCTATCATCTCCCATGCTGTGAAGCTCCCTGAGGCCTCACCTCACTAAGCTGGGGGAATCATCTCACTACTTCCACTCCTTCTGCTGTCCTCATTTGGTTTCCTGACTGTTAATAATGGAAACTCTTTTGAAAGAAGCTTTAACAACAATTTATTTGCATTTCCTGGCCAAGGTCAAACATGTTGAAGTTTCATAGCCAGAAAGTGAAACCAATTCATACTGATTTGAGAATTTATGCTTTAAACATGGCCGAAGGCTGTGTTGGGGAGCAGAGACAAACAAGGCCTTCCTCATTCTCACCAACCCCAGGTGCGGGTAGTGCAGCTGCTCTGCAGGACATCCCAAGCTCCAGCCAGCTGCAGGCTCTGTTGTCCCTTCTCTCCAAGGTACATAATTGAAAATACTGCTGTTGTCTCTGTGATACCCTCCACCACAGGTCAGGTACTCAGTCATGTCTCCACAGGCACAGACTTCATAGAATCATAGAATCCTTATAGCTGGATGGGACCTTTAAAGGCCATCTAGTCCAACTCCCCTGCAATGCACAGGGACACCACAGCTCCATCAGGTTGCCCAGGGCCTGATCCAGCCTCGCCTTGAAAGTGTCCAGAGACAGGGCATCCACCACATCACTGGGCAACCTGTTCCAGTGCCTCACCACCCTCACTGTAAAAGACTTTTCCCTTATGTCTAAGCTAAATCTACCTTCTTTGAGCTTGGAGCCATTTCCCCTTGTTCTATCACCACAGACCGTGCTAAAGAGTCTGTCCCCTTTGTCCTTAGTGCCCCTTTAGATACTGACAGGCCACTGTCAGCTCTCCTCACAGCCTTCTCTTCTCCAGCAGCAAAGCCCCAGCTCTCAGCCCGTCCTCACAGGAGAGGTGTTCCATCCCTTGGATCATTTCTGTGGCCCTTCTCTGGACACGCTCCAACAGCTCCATGTCTCTCCTGTACTGAGGACTCCACATCTGAACACAGTGCTCCAGGTGAGGTCTCACAGCGCAGAGCAGAGGGGCAGGATTACCTCCCTCGACCTCTGACCACACTGCTTGTGATACAGCCTGGAATACAGTTGGCTTTCTGGGCTGCAAGTGCTCATAGCTGGCTCATGTGCAGCTTACCGTTCACTGGTACCCTCAAGTCCTTTTCAGCAGGGCAGTGCTCAATCCTTTCATCTCCCAACTTGTTTTGGTAGTGTGGACTTTTAAGGCAAGGCTGGATCAGGCCCTGGGCAACCTGATCTAGTTGTGTATATCTCAGTTCGAACTATCTGGCTTAACATTAATTGGAAATTTGGGGTTAAATATTACTTGGCAGGATTTGAAACAGCATTCTTTGCTTTCTTGTGACTAATTTGTCATCTTCATGCTTTTATTGCTTTTTGTGGAAGAGGCATATTGATCCCTTACACCACACTGCTGAATGCTGCCCTTTCTCTGGGTTATTCCTGCCATCCCCCTCCAATGACATGTGCTTAACTTGTGCATGGGTTCACTGAGCTACTGACTCCAGCAAATGGGAAAACATGCTGTTGTTACATTTAGATACATTTCCAGGATGGAGGGCCAAGCGGCTGTGAGCTGCTTTGGCTGTTGTTCAGAACCTGCTGCACTGAGGGCGATAACAAAATGAGCCTTTTATGAGAGGAGGTGAGGTCCTGTGCCTCTATTCTGGCTTCTGGTGACTCCATGTGAAGATGAAGGCAGTGAGATGTCTCTGATAAGCACAGCAGGGCTCCCCATTGGTATGAGGGGTTCCCTTGTTGTGAGGGAAAGGTTTGGAATCAAAGTGTTTGTCTGCCTGAATTCTTTTGATCTCATCTGTTGCCTGTAGCCTTGCCAAATAAGGCAACACCATCATTAGCCTGTGCAGGCAGTTCCACTCCGCTGTCAGAAGCTTCTTGTGAGTGAGATCAGAGACAAAGATTTCAGTAGGCCTTCCCACAACAAGGTGGGAACCCTAAATGGAGCCTCTAACTCATCTGAGAGCTGAGTCCCATCATTTGCCAGATTGGACCTATTGTAACTCTAGACCCGTTTTCAGGATTAATTATGCCAATCACTGTAATTTGCAAATCACTGTAAAACCATTTTTATCTGCAGAAAAAATATTGTGGTATTTCCTCTTCTTCTCAGATCTGGTGAAAGCAAATTTTCACATCCTCCCTCTGAACAGACATTGCCAGGAAAAGACTTTTGAATGTGATGTGTGTAATTCTCCCATAATTCAATCCTGTACCCTGAATGCCACAAGTGTCTCTGTTATTTTGTCTTTCATTAGGCTGTGAACTCAGATCAGGAATAATGTCTCCCCGTGCACTTGCAGAATACCAGGAAAACCAATGACTGTGAGCTGCGAATGATGAATGTGGAGCTCACTTGACTGCAGACAATGTAGGCCAAGGGCAGTTCTAAGAAACAACTGCCTGATGCAATACTTGTCTTTCTTTGTGAAGCTGAGTTCAAAATGCTGTATAAGAGCAAAGAGCTTGGTAGAAAATAAACATTTCTATTCTTCATTTGCTTCAGATTTAGGAGAGAGTGACCCAAGACTTCAATTAGGGTTACATCTATTCCAGAGCCAAGAACAAGGAAAGGAAATAAGCAGGCAGGCCTGGGAACAATCTTCTCAGCATAATGCAAAGATAACGCACAAATCTGAATGGAATAATGTGTCCTAAGACACTTTCTATTGTTATGAATGTAGATTAAGTGTCATAATGGGAGATTTTTAAATGAGTTAGTCTGATGGAGAGCTTTATATTGCACATATTTACCTCCATATTCCTTGCTCTCAAATTTCCGGTTATAAGGTTAGTTTCCTTAAATGCTGCTTCTTCTGCTTGATAATTTCTCTGGCTTGAATAACTTCTGCAGTTACAGAATCAGACTTGTTTGGAACAGATTCGTCTTATTTCTATGATTTTACTTCATGTCTTTATGAAAGAAATATGTACCAGTCTTCAATTTGTTTTAGTTTCCGTCTACAAAGGACTTTCAGGACCCATTCCCAGATACAAATATTTGAGATCATCAGTTCTGAATATCCTATCTCAAAAATACCCTGCAATACTAACTTAAATTTCCGTGCTTCTGTGAGAGGCCTCATGCATACCTGAATTAACTGAATACTCATAGAAAGCTGTCACATGCAGAATTCATCCTACGAAGTACACAAATGTTACCTGAAAGTGATCCTTGCACAGTGCTTTCCCAGACTTTTACATGTACGTTACCAGTGCTTCCAGTAATGTGATTTACATTGCGATGGTTTTATTGGTCAATTCTTGCAAATTTGGTCTTTTTCCTTGATCAAAGATTTTCCATTTTTCTCCACTGGAGAACAGACACATTGAAGGCTGCTTCAGTGTCTTAAAGATATATTGGACTGAGCTGGCATAGTATTTTCTGGGTAAATTAAGCATGTGAAAAAGTGATCTTGCTTTTTGTATTTAAAATCAAACAAATGCTCATGAGCTCTGGGGCTGCTTCCAAGCTCAAGAGAAATAGTTTTATTGATTTTAGTGCACTTGATGAATTAGGAACATGCTGAGAAAAATGCTCCACCCCCATGAGTTTGGAATTCAGTGCAAACTGAAGGGAGTGCTTGCTGTGTTTACTGTGGTATTCAGGCACTGGGCTCCTTCCATCTTTCTGAAGATCCCACTGTGTACAACTAGAGGATACAAAGACTGTGAAGCATTTGTCACTTTGTTTTGTCTTTGCATATACTGAAGGTCTTATTTCATCACCCACTTTCATGGAAGAATAATTCAGAATTAGTTCAGAGTAAAGGAGGCCTGAACTCCTTCCTTCCTCTAGCTCAGAAGAAACCATCATTTTTGGAAGATTTGCAGAGGAAGCAGGGCAATGAAAAACAATCCCACTGAGTCTGCAGTACAAGCTGTGGCTGATACAATCCACACAAAAATCAAAGCCAACCTTCCACAGACAGCATCCTTTGACAGAGATGAGCACTACATGCAGATTGAGGAGCGGACCTTCCCGATGGGTGATTACGTTGCTCTGGCTGTGATAAAAGAAGGCATCACCAGGAGGGGTTCCCTCTGCCAGTGCTGGGGGCTGCAGTGATTCTTAGAAGAGCATCCTGCCTCACTGGTGGGGATTTGAGAGTGCAGGAGAGGAGTGCTGTGTAGATGAGCAAATCTGTCTCATTTATAATTTCATGTTTTGAGAAGGAATGAAAACAACTGAAAATCTGTCTCCACAACATTCTCATGTAAATTATTTATATCAGGATTGTTTTCAGCCCTTTGAGACTGCAAAGCATGAAAAGTTCATCTGAACCCACAGGGATGGGCTGGCAGTGCTGACAGGGCTCTGCTGGTCTCAGCTCCATGCTCCCCCAGCAGCCCGTGCAGGCTGCAGTCCGTACAGCCCCAGCACAGCTCAGCAGGCACACAGAAGCCGCAGCAGGTGCCAGCACCCCCCCGCCCCAACGCAGCACCCTGCAGCTCTCTCCACCAGCTCTCCCGTGCAGCACTAATGTGAGGGAAAACTGCAACATCATCGTGGTGCAGCTCCGACTTCCCCTCATCACCTGTTCTCAGACAGGTGTCAAAAGAAACCCGATTTCAGGAAAAAAAAAGGCATTAAGATATCAGTATAGAGACCAACTCAAGTTAGACTATGAGCACATCTGTATATTCTTGATTATCTTTTTAAGGAAACTAAAAGAACTCATACTCCTGAGTGCTCCACAAGAAATAGTCAGCAAATGACAAAATTCGGTGTTCAAGGAAGAAACTTGTATGAACTCTGAAACAAGTTAGCACAGCACTGGCAGACAGCAGCCAATGCTGCATTTACACACAGAGAATTGGAAAAGGAAAATCTGAAATTTCACACAGCACGGAGAACTATTTTTGATATCTTAAGGCAAACACTGGGTCATGGCCTGAAGTGCGGCGATTCAGAAATAAAATAGGCCTTTAAAAGGAACAACAGCTCTCTTTTCTCTGGAGGAAATGTTCAGTGAATCCTTTCCATTTCTGAAGGCACAGGGGTCAGAGTGGCTCCTGCCCTCACTGTGTGCTTTCTGCATGAGGCTGAGATGACTTACATGATCTCATAGGAATGGGCTGCTTTAAAGACTGCTTTATGCAGTACATTCTGCCTGGAAAAGCAAACTTTTAGTATTCCTTCATACATGATTTTGCACAGAAGGCTTCCCAGGGAGTTGAACTCAGCCTGCACTGTGAATGGTTTGAACAATTTCTATCATTTAAAAGTTTTATTGTCAGAACTAAACCTGAACTGTTAATTTAGAGTTTCAAACCGAAGGAGCCTCAGCCACAACCGAGCACAAGTTCAAACTCAGCCAAAAGAATTGCTGGCCATCTCGCCTGTTCTCGTCTTTTAAAGCTACAATAACAACAGAACAACAATAAAACACTTTCCAAGCTTAGGAGCACTTTAGCATCAGTCTTACTGACAGGAGCACTTTCCTCAATTATATTTTCATCATCAGAGAAACTATGAGCCCACTGTAACTGGATAAAAGCCCTTCAAAATGAGAGCTTTCTTCAATGTCTCACTCTCAATCAGAAGTGCTTCCACGTGGCAGCCTCCAGACCTCACAGTTTATAACAACATAATGACACTTAATGACATTTCTCATTGTATTTCTGTCTCACAGGGAAGTGCATCACTGGGGGGGATGCACTAGGCTATGTGCCAACTGACAGGAGAAGAAGTGGAAATACGTCATCACTGTTTTGTTTAGAAAAGTGCTTCTGACAAAAAATCACAGGCTGCTTTGCTATGACTTAGTAGAAAGAAAGATTTATTTTAAAAATATGAGGTAAGAACTGCATAAGAACTTGGACAAGATAAACATGATTTTCAGGTTAGTGAAAATCAGGCGCATTAACAGACAGCTCCTGGTTACTGCATGCAGAGCTGATTTGCTCTTTGTCTCACTTGAGGCAAATTGAGCAATAAATGATGGGAGCCAGTGGGGAGCATCCGCCCTCCAGGGCTGCAGAGCCCAAACTGCATTTGGCTCAGTTGTGCACAAAGTCTGCATTCACACTGCGGTGAGTGCTCACCTGTGAGTGCGCAGGACAAGTGCTTGTCCAGCTTTATTTCTTGGTTGTTAAGTATTCAGTTGAGTTATTTACTTGCAATTGCAAAAAGTAGAGATTGGAAGTTTATTGCCAAAACTCTGTTTTTGACCAAAAACACTAATGTGCTGAGTCAGAAATTTGGAACCACTGAAACTATTTGGAACTACTGAACTCTTGCCCTGCCTCATGCAGAACAGCTCTGGAGGTCTCATGCAGAGCAGCTCTGGGGCCTCACACAGCCAGCGGGGAATCTGCTGGCAGAGGCAGAGTGGCTGCGTGGTGCTACTGGTCCTTGTGTCCTCCTCTGTGCTTGGTGTGCTGGGGGTACAGTAGCTGTCAGAGCACATTCCAGACCTTAATAACACCAATTCTGTCCTAAACCAACAGCCAGCACCCCCCTCATTTGCAAATACAAGTCACCAAGGGTCCTGTTCACAGGACTACAGACTTCTATGGAATAGGCATGTTCTTTCTTCTGCTTTTCTTCCTATTAGTGTTCTGAAAACATATCACTTAACCCAGAGCAGAACAAAACCACGTGTAATTAGCTGTGAAGTAAATGACACCGTTCAATTCACGAGAGTTTTGTTTTCTGCTTGCTCAGAAGCACAGCACTCGGCACAGGATATTCATCTGCAGTAAGAAAGGAGCACATCTGACACAGCAGAGTCCTACTAGGACTTGACAGTTTATTTCCATGAGCTGATTGTCAACAGTGGGGGAATTAATGACCGCGTTATGAGCAGTGTGCATCTGCACACAAGCATTTATGTTTGGCATGAATAATATCACACATGCAATGAAATTAATTACAGAATTACATGGAATTATGGTTATAAGTGTAACACATTAAATAGTCTCTTGCCAACTATTTAATGTATGTCATAATCTCAGCAAACTCATTTCGTTCAAGGATTCACAACTCCTTTCAAACATATCCTTCAGTTTTAGCAGTTTGTGGAGTTAAAGTGGCTGACTTGTGAAGTGGTTTGTGCCCTGCTGATGGGGCATTTTTTTATTTTCACATCCTTTTAAACTGTTTACTGTAAAGATTTCTCCCCATTGCAATGTTTATTGTGTCACATTTTCTTACTCTGTTCTCTCATTACTAAACTGACTTTCCCTTTGTATGTCCTGTCATTATATGCATCCAGAGCAAACAAGGTATGTGTCTGTGGCTAAATATGGCTCCTGTGAGTGCTCTTAAGAAGTGCAGAAGGCAAGCAGCACCCTCACCCAGCATCCCCATGTCTTATCAGTAAGATGAACAGTAATCTAGTTCAAACATATAGCCAAAATTAGTAAAGAATTTAAGTACAAAATTATGCATGGCTGCTTAATACTGTTAGGATTTATGGGATGTCACTGGCTGTGCTACATCATCCAGCACAGCTCTATCATGCACAGCAGTCTGCCATCTGTTCGTGTCTTACTGTGTTGTGGTTGGGTCAGGGTTATGCAGGTGAGCAGACCCAGGGTCCCGACCCTCCCCAGGGGCAGCCCCAGGCACTGTGGGAGCAGCATCGACCCTGCTACAGCCCTCACTATGCCACGCACATTGCACTCTCAAACAGCAGCTGCAATTCCAAGGAGGGTTATTTCATTTGGCACAGAATCTGTTTTAAATGGGTAACTTCCCAGCCTTGTACTATGGTGAACAGCAACAAGCAAAATTAACTTGCGTGTAGAATTATCACAACCAATGTTCTAGCTGTATCAGCCAGCAAGGGCACCCCTAAGATGCAATTGTTATTTCATTCCTGTAAGCCCCTTTCCCAATTTCAGATATCACAGAATCACAGAATTGTAGGGGTTGGAAGAGACCTGCAGAGCTCATCGAGTCCAGTCCTCCTGCAAAGCAGGCCCCCTACAGCAGGCTGCACAGGTGGGTGTCCAGATGGATCTTGAATATCTCCAGAGAAGGAGACTCCACAACCCCCCTGGGCAGCCTGTCCCAGTGCTCCGTCACCCTCACTGTGAAAAAGTTCCTTTGCATATTGGTGTGGAACTTCCTGTGCTCCAGTTTATGGCCATTTCCCCTTGTCCTGTCCTCACAGACCACTGAAAAGACAGTGGCCATGTCCCTTTATCTCCCACACTTAAATAATTATAAACATTAATCAGGTCCCCTCTGAGTCTTCTTTTCTCTAGGCTGAACCAACCCAGGTCACCCATCCTTTCGTCATAGCAGAGATGCTCCAGGCCCTTTATCATCCTTGTGGCCTTCTGCTGGACTCTTTCCAGGAGATCCCTGTCTGTTTTGTACTGGGGAGCCCAGAACTGGAGACAGTACTCAAGAACTGGATACAGTACTATATACATATTTAATACTTCTATAACTAAACACAATCTTCTGTTTGGGAGATAAAGAGTAGCTTGTTATTCTGCAGTGTGTATCAATGCTTTTGACTGAGTGAAAATTCTTACATTCAAAACATGACTGCCAAGAATATAAAAGGGATCTTAAGCAGCTTCTTTGCCTAGAGTTTCATCACTGGCTGCCAAGCTCCCAGACAGAGCTGTGTTTGACGAGGGCAGCACCTGAGCGCTCCACACCAAGTGGCCAAGGAGCAGTGCTGCATTTCTGCATGGCTGTATGGCTGCATTGCTGCCTTCAGTGCTGCGGGAGCTGTCGGTGCTGGTGGTCTCCTGGCAGTTGGAGGCATTCTGCAGAAAGAAAGAGTAATTCTGCAGAAAGCCTAAAAAAGAGGAAAAGCAGTGCATTTTTACAGACAGCCTTCTAGGGAGAACAAAGCGCTTCCCTTGATTTCTGTGCATAATTTAGGGATAAGTCAATTAGCTTCAGTAAAGTCATGCTAATTTACCTTAGGTAAAAGTTTGAGGTTTCCTGTTTCTTCAAGCCTTTTCCTGCATAATGCTTCTCTTTCTCCTTTTGTGAAAAGGGAACGTGTAATTTTGCTGATGTTAATTAAGATAGAAGCAGATTATACCTTAGCGTATTCAGTGCAAAATAAGCAAGATTAGAACACAGCCCAGTCTCCAGATGACAATCACTGGCATGGTCACTGGTTGGCACAGGCATCCGCAGCAGCTAGGATTTCTGCAGCTGACTGACAGAACAGCGTAAGGAGGAACGTGTTACAGAGGTGCTCGAGAGCTGCGTGGGTTTCTTTCCATGCAAACATCAGAGATTTGGGAAAGCCTTCTTGAGGGACAGGTGCTAGAGAGAGCCACTGTGCCAGGGCCACCGGGAGCTGTGTGGTGAGGTCACCATAGGACCATAGAAGGTCCTGAGTTGGAAGGGACCCACAAGGATCCCACAGCACCACCCAAGCCCAGTGTCAGAGCGGTGTCCCAACGCTCCCTGAGCTCCAGCAGCTCGGGGCTGTGCCCACTGCCCTGGGAGCTGTGCCATGCCCACCGCCCTCTGGGGCACAGCCTTGCCCTCACCCCCACCTGCCCTCCCCTGACAGCTCCATGTGTTCCCTCGTGCCCTGTGGCTGTCACAGAGAGTAGAGCTCAGTGCTGCCCCTCCGCTCCCTGTGAGGAGCTGTAGGGTGCCATGAGGAGCTTTAGGAATGGATGCGATGAGGAGATGCAGGGTGCCATGAGGAGCTGTAGGGATGACATGAGGAGCTGTAGGGATGCCAAAAGGAGATGTAGGGTGCCATGCAGAGCTGTAGAGCAGCCATGAGGAGCGTTAGGCTGCCATGAGGAGCTGCAGGGCACCATGAGGGAGCTGCAGTCTGACATGAGGAGCTGCCATGAGAGAGTTATAGGGATGCCTTGAGGGATGACTAAACACAAAGACTACTAATAAATTTCTGTTATTGTTTTGTCTGAGGATCTCTATAAAACAGTGTAAGAGATTATTCTTTTGCACTATTGTCTCAAATCTTGCTGAGGACACAGATGGGTAAGTCCTGGTCAAGGGGTTGAGAAATCCTTTGTCTGAAGGACAAAGATGGACACGTCCAGGCAAGTCCTGGTCAAAGTCGGCGAAATCTTTTGTCTGAAGATTTGCAGGCCAGGGGCAACGAGAGGGAGATCAGCTGCAGATTAATCGCCAGGAAGAAGCCTTTTGTGTGGGCTCATTTCGAGGGAGATGCCATCTCAGTGGTACTGCACATGGCTCTTACCCAAGCTCCCAGGAGTACCACGTTGGCAGAAGGAGGATAAAAAAGGGACCAACAACCATGAGGTTGGGTGTCTGACATCAGATGCCTCACGATGTGATGTCTGCCTGCTGACGGACTCTTGGCCCTGCCAAGAGACCTGCCCCTTCCTCCTGGACTTGCTCTGTGCTGTACCTGCTTGCTGCCCAAGGCTGGCCGCTCTGCTGCTGCTCTCCCCTGCGCTTTTGCCTTGAACCATTGGTGTGCACCGGGACACTGCTGGATCTTGGTGCTGACCATCCCCGCTTTATGCAATTCTTGTCTCTTTCCTACCTTTCCTATTGCCCGCCTTCCCTTCCCCATCACTCTAATTCATTATAGTTGCCAGCCTCCCCTTCCCCATCTCCCTCATTAAGATTTGTAATAAACTGTTTGGACCAACATTTGAACCGTTGTTTCTTAATCTCATGTCGGGTATACATACATAAAAGAACCTCCTCTTCCTCCTATAAATTGGAGTGAGGCAAACAGCTGTAATAAATAATAGTCTTCCTTATCAATACATGCGGGATTACAACCTCCCTTCCTTGCAATTGCCCTAGAATAAAGATTTTCTGCTAACTCCAAGTGAGCCTCAGCGTGAGTTCCTCAGATCTGAACTTTACTTGAGGAAAATCAGGGTTGTTTAATTTCTGAGCAGCAGCTTTGCTGAGGTAATTGATTTGTTCTTGAAATCGCAGTTCCAGGGGAATGCTCCTTGCAATTTCCTCAGCTGATATCTTGTGTTGTGTAAAATTGCAGCTGTCACACTGCTTTGTATCACAATATGGTTTTCAATGGAAACATATCACCAGCTACAAGTGATTGTTGAAGGAGAATCTAAAAAAAGGCACAGAGAAAGAGAGCCATGGAACTGTGTGTTCTCTGAAAAGCTATGGAAAACTTCATGGCAAAATACACTGAAATTTCACTGAGTCATTTTTATTATACGTGGACAGCTGCTGTACTAACTGAAGTGTATGGAAGTACTCTTTTTTAGATGAATAATATAATGTACACAGAATGAAACTTTTTCAGTACAGTTCATCCTTTAAGCAATGTCTGCAAAGATATGACAAGCAGCTGGAGAGATCTCTGTGGTGTGTGCTAGCCATGAACACAAACTGCCAGTAAGCTATTAGGGAAACTGCAATAAAGTTGTCCTTTACCTTACAAAGTCTGTGTATTACAGAAACACACAAAATGCTTAACTGGAGCTCTGCTAGCCAAGTGATGGTACGTATTTTCAACATGTATACCCTGTTTTCAAAAAGTTCCTAATTTGAAGCACTTAGAAACCAAAGCATGGTGGGCACTGGGTGGAGAGAAGCAATGCTGTGTGAATGAGCGTTGGCAGCTGGCTGAGAGGTGCAGAATGGGCATTTTATTCCTCCTTCCAGCTGCCCTCTGGGATGCCAGGCCCTTGGCAGATGGACATGGAAGGACAGAGGAGAGACAGAGGGCACAGCTGAAGTGAGGTACATTTTGAGCTGGTACAAGGAGATGCTGTCGATGAGAGGGTGGTCAGGCACTGTGCCAGAGCCCAAGGAAGCTGTGGGTTCTCCATCCCCAGAGTCAGAGCTGGACTGGCCCAGGTCTGCAGTGGAAGCAAACCTCCAGGCTGGCCACATCTTAGCAGAGGACTGGAATTGCTTTCTTCCAAAACTGTTCAAACAATTTTTTGTGTGATTTGCTGTTCTTAAACATATGCATATATTACATGTGTGTTATATAAACATGTAATTATTTTGTTTTTATATATCGAGAATATATCATAGAATCACAGAACAGTTTGAGTCTGAAGGGACCTTTCAAGATCACGTAATTCCAACCCCTCCAGCATGGACTGTCATGTGCATACTAAATATGTATACATCAGTCGTGTGTACACATATGTATACAGTGCTATGTGGTTGCTCATTTCTCAAAGGACACAGTGAGTATTCTTGAACTGAAAATCTATCTGTAAAATGGAAGTATTACTGAGAACCACACCTAGATCTTCTGAATCCAGTGATGCTTCTTATAAAAGAACTAAAAGAAATCAGGCTTGCATGTCACCCACACTCTAACAAAATGTTTCTGTCATATAAGCATCTCTAATTCTAGGGTTTGACCAGTTTCATTTAGAAGCCTGTAGCTGTAATATTTTAATACTTCCACCAGTGATCTCTTGGTTTGCTTCGTTTCATCTCGTTCTGTTCCTCATTTCTAGACAGTGACTATAGCTCAGAATGTTTCTGATTTTTCTGAAGAGAGTCATCATTTACTCACAGTGATTTCTGATGAACGTTTTGTTGTACAGTTTCCTTTTTATGATGACTGCATGGAATGTGCGTATCACCATTATTTCCTTTAAACCATTTTGAAGAGGATTTGCTTGTACGTAGACAAAAGCTGTAAACCTCAGCTTTCTGAGTTTTGGTTGTGTTTGCCTTGCTTTATTTTTCCATTTAAGGATTACAGCGATTACTCCATGTTTAACCAGCATGGAAATAGCACAGAATTTGGAGGTTGGTTAATATCTCTAATACAGAGCATTTGTGCCTGTCTCATACATTGCATAAAATGGTAGAAATGGGAAAAGATAAATGACAGGATTTTACAACTGAGGTACCAGCTGTTTTTGTGATGAAAGGCAAAGCCATCTCAGTCACTCTTTAATATGATTGGGCATAGGAAGGTTATGCACTTGAGGAAGAACTGACAGAGGGAGCACTATTAATAAAGGACAGCTGAATTGTTGTGTATGAAAGAAGTATGAAGCAGAAAGAGAGCAATGAGACTGAGCCAGAGGAAAGCCTGGAGCCTGAACCTCCTGAGCCTCAAATCCCCTTCCCAGGAATGTAACACATTGGTAGCAATCCATGCTCCAAATCAAGCCATCAGCAGACACAGATGCCTTAATCAGGGAGTATCTTTTCCAGACATTTTCTGCACTCATGGGACACAATTTCTGTTCATATTTTGATGGACAGAACAGTACACAAAACAGTCATCCTATTTAAATGAATATTTATTGTTGTATCTGCCATCATTAAATGCCAGGCAGACATTATTTTACTGCTAGGTTTTCAAAAAGATGCGCAAATACTCTGCAGATTGATGCAATTCAAATATAGGTATTTCAAATGCATAGTGATATTCACAGTAATCAGTAGGAAAAAAATCAAATCAAATCAAATCAAGCATTACTTCACTGTTTTCACTTATTGAGTTTCCTGGTAAGGGTCACAGTGCAGAATATGATGAAATTCTTTAGAAGACCAAAGTGAACAGCCACTTGTTTAATTGCTGCAGACTTGTACACCAGTCTAGAACTAGATTGGGTTCATAACACAGGAGCAGTCCCATTCTATCCCAGGCAACCATTTCATTGTGGACACTGCTCTGCACTGCAAGACCATGCTTATGCCAGAGGCACTTGTTTTCTTCCTACGCATGAACTAGCTTTGATAGTTGAGCAGCATTGACACCAGAGGCTGCTGGGCTCCTTCTTACCACAAACCACCTTCCTCAAGAGAAGCTGAAATGCAGTCTTACCCATCACTCTATGATACAATGCACAGAGGGAGAGAACAAAGAGGGAGAAAAAAAGAAGAGTGAAAAAGGGAGAAAGAAAGAATATCCTAAGCGTGAGGTTCTGCTCTGTGTTGCTTAATAGCATTGCTTTATCTGCATGACAGTTACTCCCAGTATGAATGGATAGATCATCCAGGGACAGCTTTGAAATCTTACCCAAACCAGTTACCATTAACTCATAAACAAAGCATAAATATTAATTAATAATTCCTGGCTTTACAAAGGAAAGGACCTGTCAAAATCAGGCAGCACAGAGATTTCATTTAGAAACGCCTGCTGTCTCTCTGACCAAGCTCCCATAGGCAAGGCTCAGTGTGACAGCAGGATCTTTTGCAGCACTGTTGGAGGCCCGGGAAGCAGCAGCAGCACTTCTGTACCAAAGTGTTTCCCTTCCCCTTTGCATGCTTTAAATGAGGTTTAGGATAATTTGAACACAATGTATGCAAAATTTCTATCAGTTTTCAGTGTAGATCAATGGCAAAACAACAAACTGGCATAAATGTAAAGCAAAATTGTATTCACTGGAGAGGGAAAGAAAACTCTCTTGAAATCCATATTGTTCTTCCATGTGATATTTGTATACTGAGAGGATTTGCATATGGAAATCTAGGCACAGAAAGAGGGTCCATTAACCCTAGGAAATAGCAGCACCCAAGAAAAGATCTACCCTTGGATTTCAGCACAGTGAGTAGGCACACTGTTGTAGGGGCTGTCAGAGTTACTGCAGAATCTTCCAGGTCAGTGATTTGAATGTGGCCTCTCACTCACCAGCTCCATCAGCTCCTTATCTCAGCAGCTACTCTTTCTGCAGGTAGCAAAAAAAAAAAATACTTCAAGCTATCAAGTTCCTGCTAAAATGCCAAATTCTGTGGAGTCTTGAAAAGAAAATGAATGTGTAGCCCCATTCCAGCTAGAGAGATTGAGTTTGGCGTCCACTGAGCTAAAAGATTCGTTCTCCAGATTGGCTAACTCCTTGAGTGTTAAATGTCCCAAGAAAGGAAGCAAAACATACTATTAATAACTCTAATGGCTAAAAAGCATATTATTTTCAAGTGGTTTGTTAATCAGCATGAGTTCTGCCTACAGCTATTACAATCAGTCATCTTTCACCAGTAGTAGCTAGTGGCTTAATAAGGAACAAGGGATTTGGAGGAGCTAAAATTGTTCAGGCTGAAGGAAGTTAACAGAAATGATTAACCAACTTGGCTAAAAGCCACTGAACAAGATGGGAATACTATTGGAAGGGCAGATCGTAAAGCCTCGTTGCAAACAGAGCCAGAGAATGAGCTTATGAGAGCGTCTGCTCCAAACCTGCTTCCCTCTCATGAAATTCTCATTCACAGCTCAAAATGGGAAGAGGGATTTTCTTTCACAAGACATCAGTAACTACTCATGGCTATGGCTGTGGAAGGGACCTCAGATCTGTGGTTCAGCCTGCGGAGGTGAAGCTGAGCCTGGAACCCCCTGCGGTGCTCTCAGAGCTGCCCGCCAGGCCACAAAAAAAACAAAATCCACCAAGGGTTGTTACAGCCTGACGTGGTGAGCACCAGAATATCCATGGGCAGGGGAAGTGAAACCATTTGAAGAAATGGCCCAGAAGTTGTTTAATTAAACAAGCTATGAAAACATTGTTGCCGTCACCTCAGACAGACTCTGGTTTATGTGAGTTATTCAACCTTGCACGAGGGCTGGATGAATGAATCTAATTTGTTTGAAGCTTCTGGCTTTATTGGAAACATTGTATAAATCGAATAACAGTACAGAGGGTTGTAGATTCCTGGTGGTCAGGTGATCTCCGCACACGATGAGACACAGGCAGTGGGCTGTAGAAACCTCTGGGCAGACACCCAGCACCCACAGCACGGGGATGAGGGACACACCCCAGAACCAACAAGGCCCTGTTGCAAAGCACAGATGGGCTTTCTAGGATGCACTTTTTCTCCTGCACTTTTGAATTATTTCTTTAATTTGGGATCTTTTTAAAGCAAGTCAGGAACATTAAATTACCATTTTAGGATTTTTTTTAATTATTATTAAACTGTTTTTATTACATTTCCAGACTACTTTCTGTAGAATAATCAAAAATAAAATAAAAAGCTTACCTTAAGAAACAGCTCTACAACATTTATCAGATGACTGGCATCTATGAAAATGAGATTTCTTCATGAAATTCTGTTAATGAACCCACAACAAGCAGGGGACCATTTTGGTGCCCTGATGTACACAGGTGGCTTCCCAGCAAGTGGCCAGCACTGGCATTCCTGCAGTGATTGATTAGCTCAGGTGTACAAGTACAGCACTGATTATTTGCCTATTAAATAACATTCCAGACATTGCATTTCTTTCAATTATACCATACAGAACAGCTGTTGCCAGCAAAGAATTCCATGATATCAGACACACTGATGACTTGTCATTGTTTGTTCGCATTTGGAGCCAAGGACTAGGAGCAAACGAACGGCCATGAGGAGCACATGTCTGTACCACACAGGCAGTGTGCTGGGCTGGAGGAGCAGGGCTTGGATAGGTCACTGGGCTTTGTGACTAAGTACTGTGAACAAAGGGGACGGTTCTCCTTAGCAGGGCTAAGCACAGGATCCTGCCCTGTCCTCCAGGTGGAGACACAGCAGCTCAGGACAGGCTCTGAGGAGGTGGTTCCAGTTGGGGAGGCCCTGTGCTGCACACCCAAAGGTTGATTTAACGCAGCTGAAAGCTGACATGGGGCCTTGCGTTGCTCATGCAGTTTTAAACACACACACCTCCAAGACACCTTTACAAGGCCACATGCACACATAAAGCAATCCTCTTGCTATTCTGAGGCAAAGGGAAGCTCTATTCTAAAAAATTGACAGCTATCTGTGGCCACGTCTTTCATCTGATTGCTTTGCATCATTTCTGTGATCTCACTTCAGGATGCATTTTGGTTGGCTGTTTGTGAGAGCTTTGCTAGTGGCACCATTCTGAGACTGCATCCAATCTGCTCCTCACTGAGACCTCTGAGAGAGGTTTCCACAGGAGCCGAAGCCCTTAAAAGTCAGAAGTTTGGGGAGGAGATGCTGCATCCAGTGAGTGGTAGGACATCCAGGGTCAGAGCCATCATCACAGGTACAACAACAACTCCACTGCTGTTCCTACAGCCTAGACATGGCTGGGGGGGGAGAGGGGGATCACACATGCCCTATCCTAGCAGCCCCACCATCTTTACCAGGTTGGCCCAGGCTTGAACCCCCTGAGCAGTGCTGGGTCTGCTGGCCTCAGACACACTCCTATCCAGGGCTGAGCTCCAGAACAATTCTGCATGAACAGGAGCCCTGCCCTGGGAGCAGGGGCACCCAGAGCACATCAGCAACACAGTGAGAGGAGGGGTTGCTCCTTTTTCTGCTTCTTTTTCTGGAGAAGTCTTTTTGCCATCATCTCCCAGCATGCATTTTTTTCCACAGAGCTATGATCTAAGTCTTCAAAAATATGGCTCTATGGGAAGGCAAGGAAGTCCGCAGGCTCCTGGACCCATCCTACCCCTCTAGACATCAGCTTCTTGGGCAGTCATAGACATGGCTGGGATCCTTGGAGCTGTTTCTACAGGAGGTTGCAGCACTACATTACAGAGCTGTGGCCAAACCACTGCTTTAGGAAAACTATGTGGAAGAAGCAGGTAACTAGTGATAGGATGAGAAGAAATGGCTTCAAGTTGTGCCAGAGGAGGGTCAAGATGGATATTAGGAAAAATTTATTCTCCAAAAGAGTGGTCAGGCATTGGAACAGGCTGCCCAGGGAGGTGGTGGAATCACCCTCCCTAAAAGGTATTCCAGAACTGTGGAGATGTACCACTAAGGGACACAATTTAGTGGGTGTGGTGAGGATGGGTTGGCATTTGGACGTGCTGATCTTAGAGACTTTTTCCAGTCTTCATGATTCTATGATACAATGGTTCTAAGAATGCCTTTCTTGGGGGAAACAGCAGCCCCAGTAGTGCACTACCTGCAACAGAGCCCTGCATGGAGGGGCTGAGATGCAATAAGTGATGCAATAAGGCACTACGTTGCAAAGCTTATGGCAGTCTCCAGAAAAGGAGCCCACTGTACCATCTATCTCAGGGCTGTGCTGGATGGCTCTGCATGGGATGAGCATTTTAAAATCACCTTTCCCTCAGTGAAACAAAGCATTTGTCTGACATTCTTTGCACTCTCTCTCATTAGCCCAGCCTGCTTCTGTACAAAGCCATTAAGGAATTGCTCAAGATTCAAATTCTGATATGATTAGGAGAGCAGCTCCCTCCCGCTCCCCCCAGCATGCCCCAGTGACCTCTGCTGCCTCCAGAGCTCAGGGCAGGGGCAAGCAATGCGTTGGTGAAAGCTCAGCTCCATTGCCTGTCTGACAGCAGCCTCCTCAGCTGCTCACTGCAGCTGGTCCTGATTGCCAGCTAATAGGAGCCCAGAGCTTGATTCTCTTTGTTTAAAACCAAGATCCTTCCCTCAGTGCTCTGAGACATCACAGCAATATGAGTACTGCTTTAAGTTATGTAGAAAAGGATTCAACAGCCCTACAGAGTCCATCCTCCTGAATGTAAGAACAGGGGAGAGACCTGAAGAACATTCAGAGCCATCCCAGGGCTGCATGGTGCAGTGCAGCACAGTCAGTGTGCTCAACATGGTCACAGTCATTGGGCAATTCCCAGCCTCAGCAGCATGGACCCAGGCTGTGCCAGTGCTCCGGGGTGGTGGGAGAGGCACTGCAACAGTGGGAGCTCAGCACAGGGGCTGTGCTGAGGGGTGGGCTGCAGGGATGGGGGAGTCACACGGCCTCACCACATGTTGGCACCCATGGCGGGGGAGGGGGATTTGATTCTGCCAGAGGTATCATAGCAGGGAATAGCCCAGGTATGAGGAGACAACAAGGTGTGTGCTGCAGAAGACCCCAAGAGTAAGAATCCCTCAGTAGCCATAGTAATACATCTTGCTGCACAAATTCATTTCCCAATTCTAAAATGGCATTTGTTTTGTCATGTTTCTCATCACCATTAGTGCATAATGGGACACTGTACATCAGTTTAAATGAATTCATAATGAGTGCTGTAGCAAGTCTATTGAGCAGGAGATAAATAGGTGATTACTCTGACTCTGCTCTGATGAATGGGATTGCTTACAGAGTTACGTGCCACTTCCACAATCTTTTATGGAGAGAGATGCCATAAATCACAGCAGACTGAGTGACCCATTAGAGGCTATAACCAAAAAAGAGGAGGACTGTCTACAAGGAGTAAAACTGAAAGGACTGACAATGCCAGATGCCAGCTAGCACAGATCAAAGACGACTGATGGCGTGTGAAGATGTAACGTGGAGACCTGGGTGACCAGGACCCTCTTAGGGAAGTAACATAAGGACGCAACAAGAAAAGGAAAAGAAATGAAGGACTTGAGACCAGTACAGGGCAAGCCTGAGGATAGTCATGGGCACATTTACAGAAAGGTGCATCCTTCCAGCATTTGGCTCTGGGCTTGAGGGTAGAAAACAAATGAAATTAATGCTGGGGAAAGGAAGGGAAAAAGCAGGGAGACGCCTTAATCTGTATGTTCACTTTTGTACAAAGGTAGAAGCAATGAATGAGTGAGAATTTAGCAATGAGACCTAGAACATCAGAAGGTAAATGATGTGAAGTGGCCAGAAATGCATGATTACTTCCTGAGAACAGCAATTCAATGGGTGATGGATATTGTTGTCCAACATTTAGAGAGGGGGTGCAGGCTGTAAGAAACATGGAAACAGCTGCACTTCTGACAGAACATCAGGAACAGGGGAGAATGGAGGACCGGAATCAGAGATGAGAGCAGATATCTCAGGTGGAAAGAACACAACAGACAAAGTATAATGCCCAGGACACAGTCTGACCTGCTAGCTTTAAGAGAAGATGGCATGAGTAGGAGGAGATGCTGGGCACAAACTGCATGATATGTGCCATGCAGGATAACAGCTCTGAGAAAAGCACTTCACAGGCACACATCACATTGCAAGGCATCACAGGAGACAGGTAAAACTGTCATTCAACTACTTACAAAGACTGACAAACAGAAAACAAAGAAAAATATTCCAAAGTACCCTCTGAAAGAAAAATAAAACTCAATTTCAGACAGCTTAACAATATTTAATCGCAATTTCATGGACATTGAAACATGATCAGAACTACAATTCAACTTGGTTAAGTGAGAAGAGAGATGGGAGTTCCTAGAAAGAGCCTGGATGACTCATTTGCACTTTGATGCTGGAAGGAGAGCTGATACCCATGTGCAGTGAGCACTTTGGGGACAATCTCTGGGGAAACAGAAAGATCAGCTTAGCTTTGGTGGCAAGGACGCGCCCCAGGGAACCACCGTGTGCCAGGGGAGAGGGGACTCAGATCAGGGGATGAGGTCACTTCCCACTTGGGGAGATTTGTTTCTCATTTGGAATATTGTAATAAAAACACTGAAGTTTTTGCTGTGCTCTAAGAGAGACCTTTCTCACATTGGCAATTGTGACATTGCAGGAAACTTCTAGAATAGATTGGGAACAGGCGGTCCGAAGGGCAGCTTGGACTGGCTACAGGATATGTAGCATAATCTCTGGTCCAAAAAGTAGCAGTGACTTTAGTTTGGAAAATAGCATGAGTGGCATGGAAACCTGAAATCATGATGAGCTACTGGTCAGACTCGGTATGGATCACATTTGAGCCCCAAAAGCACTGGGCAGCGTGCATTCCTCTGGTGTCACAGGCTGGACAAACAGCTCAGGTGTTTTCTTCTGGATGAATGTCAATTTTCCAGCTGCAGGGTATATCCCATACTCAGAGAGCCTACTGGTATTGTCTCCCACAGCACTTTTGATTGAGCTTCTGTCCCTCCCAAACACTGCTATAAATATATATCTGGTTCCTGACCCACAGAGCCAGGGTGGGTCAGTCAGACCACAGTGATACATCCCCACCTGGAGATCAGCAGGATCTAACAGGCAGAGCAGGAGATGCCACAGTCTGCCAACACCCTGAGAGGCAGAAAAGATGTTCAGGCAGAGACAGACAGACAATGAAGTTGCCCCTTGGAGACTGAATGCATGTCCCAGGTATAAGGGACACTACAAGAGGACCACAAGAGACTGCTTGGCAAGTTGGCAGTGTGGTGCTGAAGACTCCTATCATGAACTGCCTGAGATGGAGCTCACATCTCCTTACTGAAGGAGTGACAGATAGGGTTAAAAAGAGTTGGAAGATGCAAGCTGCACTGTGTTCTAGGGTCCTAGCAGCAAAGACTGCCCTTATTTCTGTTGTCAAATACAGGTGCTCCCCCAAAGGCAGCTGGTATCTTACATATGCCAAGTGCTCAAGAATGCTGCTCTGTCACTGTGTCATGGTCTGGTCTCATGGAGGAGTTTATTAGACTCTGCCTCTCTATTCTTCAAAGAATAATTCTATATCATTTACAGATAACTTAGGAATGCCATGTGTAATGTGTGCTTTAAGTATTTGTTTATTCTTACTTGAGTGTGGCTTCTGATGTAGGCCTATCCATTACACAAAAGCCAGTAAGTTGGAAAAGGATGAAAGAAAGTGAAATGGTCTGTATCATATCATTCTGTACAGTATTTGTGTGTGCTGAATGTTTCATTTATTCTGTAATCTGCAGATAGTTTGAAATTGAAAAGCCAGGCTATTGCAGTGGCAGCCCTTTTGTTCTTGGAATGAGTTTGGCTTATTCAAGCAAAGCAAGTGAGCACCTGATTAAAGGCAATATCTATCTTTAAGGAAAAAGGCTGTCATTCCGTTGAGCTATTGTGCAATTCCCAAATATATTTAGCATTGCTCTGTACGTGGCAGGAGCATGAATGGGCTTCTTCCTTCTGGTGAGATGACTTTGCCATGGTTGTGACCACAAGTCCCCACTGTCCTGTTCTTGGGGGGGAGCCCAGGAGCAGAGGGGGCTGTGGGGCACGTGCAGACACAGCACTTGGGATGTGAGCACACAGAGCAATGCCCAGGGCCCATGGGGTAGGAGAAACATACTTAGGACACAGATCCAGGGAAAACCCAGGGAGCGATACCACATGGGCAGATGAGCGGGGTGTGCAGCCTCAGAGCAGTAATCCTCAAGGCTGGAAATGAGAGGATCTGGATAGGAAATGCCCTGTCCCTGGAGACAGCCCTGGGCAACCTGATCTAGCTGTGGATGTCCTCATTCATTGCAAGGGAGTTAAACTAGATGGCTTTCAGAAGACCTTTCCAACTCTAAGGATTCCATGATTCTAAACAGAAGAACCAAGTCACAAAAAAACAACCCAGTGCATGGGATGCTGGCTGGGCAGGACCATAGGCAGCCCAGTGCCTTCAGAGTCTGTGGTGATAAGAAACCCTTTACTCACTGGAATATTCCTGGAATTCTGGTGTTGTTTCTAAAATGCAAAGCATGGCTGAGATTTCCTGGAATGAGAGGAGAATGCAAGTTTGGAGAACAAACAGTGCTTCCCTCCTTCCATATATATACACAAATAGCTTGTGACCCTGAGAAAGGCAATTCAACAGCAGAATTGAAGATATATAAAACCCTTTTAATCTTAGCAGAAGAGTTGCATTGTGGAGAATGAACAAAACTGTTCTCTTCGTAGCAAGAGCAGCTATTCTATTTACATATTTTGGTTTAAACGAGGAACTTGTTGCTTTCTTATTTTGAGACAAGACGCAGAATTCAGAATTATGGTGATCAGATACATGGTTAAAATTCAGCAGAAAAGTGCAGAAGACTGATTTTTTTTTCCCCACTGAGAGAACTTTGCACATCCCAGCACTTCACTGGAGGCTGCTAACCCTGCAGACAGTCCCACAGCCAGAGTAGCACCGGCTCCTCATCTGCTGAGGGGGCACTTCAAAGGCTCTCAGATATGGTTCTGGATGCTGGGGTACAAGTAACTAAAGAGCACAAGGAAGAGCAACTATCCCCACCTTCAGGACCTTTGCACCCTGCAGAGGGCCAAGGCACTCCAGGGCTCCCCTCTGTGCTCACTGCTTCCCTGGCAGCTGGAGAAGCCAATGAGAGTCACAGGGAGCCACATGGAACCCACTGCAGCATCTCCCCAGCCTGTATGCATCAAATCCAGCAAGCTGAACCCAGCTCTCTTCTATAGGGTGAACAGCATGCTCAAGAGCAAGGCTCTATGCAGGCAGGGTGTGGAGTCAGGTAGTCAAGTAGAAGAAGATGGACCATACAGGATTAGCACAAAAAAGACCGAGTTGAGGTAACCAGGATCCTCATGAGAACCAGCAGAGTCAGATCTGGCACATCCAGTCCTGTGTGGTTACAAGAGAGGGAGGTCAGAGAAGTCCCATTTCTAATCTCACAGGTTTTGTAGGATTTTAGGCAATCTCCATGGGATTTTACTGAGCAGAAAGAATTTTTACATCTGATTGCCACAGTTTGAGAGTGTTCTGCTCAAAGCTCATCAGACCTCCTTGTTCAGAAATTCATCTGCTTACAGAAAGTGATCAGGCTTCAGCCAAGCGAGAGTACAAATGAGAGGGAACAAACATGTCAGCCAATGGACAACGGAGCCAGGAGTCTTAGCAGTAATCAAAGAAAAGCGCTGTGAGCAGTGCAGGAAAGTGACATACCCTTCTCAGTATTACAGATAAGCTTTTACTGAACTCAGCAGAGCTGTCTCTAGCTTTAACTCCACTGATTTCTGCAGAGCTATCACTACTTTAAGTGTACCTTTCAGTGAAGGTGAAATAAGGTCCACAACGTAAGTGTAACTCCAAAGGGAAAGGCTGTGCAGACACTCTGCTCAGCAGCACAGCTCCTGCCCTACAGACTGCTCACTGCTCAGCCCCACTGGGTGCAGGACTCAGCCTGCAGGCCAGGGCTAGAGTGTCTGGCAAGCATGGTTCAGCAGACTGCTAATGGAAAGCAAAGCTGCCCATTACATGTTGTCTGTAGTGCTGTAGATACAGAAAAATGAACATATAAAATAAGATCACTATCAACTAATTTCCCACTGCTGCTTTTTTTTTTTCTTTATAGAGAGAAAACTGTCTCTAGAGAAGGGAGAAAGAATGTTTAGGTATTGATTTAACATAGAGAACAATAGGATGGTAATACATTTTCAGAAACACTCTTAATGGAAGGCTCCATCACAGTCAGACATTAGTTCTAACAAACAGCAGGACAGAGTGCATTTCTCTCAGTCCTGAGGTATGAGCACATAGAGCAGGCAGAACAAGACAAATCTCTCTAACTCCATAGTCAGACTATGTTCTACAAGCTGCACCTCGCCTGTGGATTGTGTATTTGTTGTTCCTGATCTGTACATTATTTTATTTCACTTCACCTCATATTATCTTGCTCCTGTTTCTGTAAGATACCCCAGATTTAAAAATGTCATGTTTGTGTCCCTTAGTTTTGGTGTAAGCAGCAGCTGGAACTGGGCTATCTCCTCTAGCTGAAGTAAGGCTCATTTAACATCACCACATATTTCACTTTGTCCCATATGCTGCACACCCACAGTGTTACACAGCTTCTTTTCCTCCAGGAGAGAGCACACCCAACTCACAGCCTCCACACCTGTTTTAGCTCCTGTATCCAGACTAATCAGAAGGTGCTCCACAGAAGCTAAGAGAGCAGTCAAACATCCTCTGTTTGCTGATTTACACATCACACAGCCCAGCTTTGTGAAAGCAATGTTGAAGAAATGTAATCAGTTTATTTGCACTGTGACAGCCATGTAAACCACAGAAAGGAATGTGACAAATGAAGCCATCAGCTGTGCTGTGCAGGGAGTGAATACATAGGGAGTGTAATTGGAATTACACTTCCAATTACAAGAGTAGATGCTACATTCCTTAAATAGGCTGGCACTGAACCCGAGCCATTGTCATGACACCACAGAGCATCCCCAGCTGGGTGTGAGCACTTCCCCTGAGGACAGGCCCCAGATGAGGCAGGAGCTGATAGCCAATCTGGGCCCACAAAGTGCTACCAGGGATAGGGCTGGCACCACATGCAGGGGTGGCAGGAGAACAGGGGCTACAGTGCTCATCACTTCTGGAGCAGTTGGGGCTGATGTAGGGAGAAGCCTTTCCTCTGTCCCAGGCTGTGGGATCTATGTCCCAAATGGTGCTGAGAGCTGATGGGGGTAAAGCCCTGAAAACCTGATCTGAGCCCAAAGCTCACCCCACCCTGAGCTTGGGCTGGGACACCAGTGATCCATTCCCAGCCCTGGTTCCCATGATCCTGACATCCAAGATACTCTTGTAGCATTTAACCTGATAGGACCCATATACAAAATGATTCAGGCAGCTTTTGCTCATTAAGAGACACAGCGTAGTACACAGCAGCCCTGAAAAATCTCAGCTTCTGCCTAGCAAACACTAAGGGCCTCTGAGCCACTAATCTGTCTGTAAAGTTAAGAAGTTAAAGCACAGTGTCACTTAACCTTGCTGTAAGTGAGAAGACTGAGTGCCTTCATGCACCTCAGGAATCATAACCTGTGTTACAGACCTCAGCAGTGATGCTCCTTGGTGTTCTGTTAGTGAACCCCATGGCTATGCAGTGCAATGGGCACTACGTGCCTGGGCTGCATGAACACTGCACACACCTGGCTGCTGCAGCAAGAACCCTGACCTCCCAGCAGCCGCTCCCCACCCCCAACTCTTCATCTCCTGAATCCCTCTTCATACTTCATTGTGCTCCTCCAGCTGGGACCCACAGCTCAGAAACTGTGGCCAAGAAATGACAGAGCCATAGGAATTAGAAGAGACCTCAGGAAATTCCCACTCCAGCCCCCTTTGTACAGGCCAGCAAAAGCTCTGCTGCCACCAAAGTTTTCATTCGCTGTGGGGAGCTGAGGAGTGGGGAAGGCTGGGCAGTGTTCCTAGAGACAAGCAGCATACTTGTGCTGCTCACAGCAAAGAGGACCTTAGAGAGACTGAAGCTATGCAGACTCTTAGCTTCTCGTTTCATAACCCATTAACTTTACAGACACTGTCCAGACTGCCTGCTCCAGATGAAAGGTCTCTGATTATCTTTCCAGGTAAATTAATGCCTGACATATTTTGTTATTAGATTTTGAAGGGCCTAATAAATAAATTTACAAGGCAATTTCTTCATTCAGTATTGCAGTTTAAACCAACAGACAACAGCAGAGAACTGGTTCATTGAAGCTTGCTCATTGCCATACAGCTGGTGTCGTGATGTAAGTCATCCCTGAACAGTGCCCAGCAATGCTTCTTGGCCACCTCGCAGCACACAGACAACTCCTGCACACTGCTGCCTTCGTGCACAGGCTGCTGCAGCCTCTGTGCAGCTGAGCAAAGGCTCAGAGCTTCTGTTCTCTCCCATTCAGTACAGTTATCCCTCACTGGGGCACTGAGCAGGCACAGCACAGAGGTCTGGGGGAGGGGCCACAGCCCCCAGAAGAGTGAGGAAAGGACTGGGCTGCACCACAGCAGAGGCAGGTGCTGGGGGCCATGTTTTCTAAGATGATATTGCAAAGGGACCACTGAGATGGTCCCTCATACATCAAAGCCTAAATTCCCGTTAGCTGTTGAAAACTATTTAATAATTGTTCTTAAAATACTTCTCCGTAGTTCAAAAGTAGACAAAGCAGATATTTTAGATGTCAGGGAAGACATTTCCTTATTCCCAATGGAGATGTTATTTGTGCCTTCTAAACACCAAAGCTATTACAATAAACAATTCCATGCAAATAGGAGGTATTTATAAGCAGAGAGGCGCTCATGGGAATGAAATTATGAACACAGTTTCTTATTCCTACTCTTAAAATAGTCCCTATTTTATGCAGATTATAATTCTCCCTTGAACTATTCCTGTCCCTGTTCCCACCCTGGTACAGGTCAGGAGGAGGCAGCCCCAGGCCACGCTGCCCAGCCCCTGCCTGGCACAGCTGGGCTCCTACCACCACTGGATCACCAGCTGCTCCAGGCTGCAACCAGAGCTGCTGCCTCTGGTGTGCTTGCCATGCTTATCACAGGTTAACAGGCCAAGAGAAGCTGATGAACCTGTGTTCTTGGCCAGTCTCACAGCGATCTCATGCAAGTCTCAAGTTGTAGTAGCCATAAATGATTCATTTTCAACAACATCAGATACAGGACTCCATCTGCTTTGCTCTATGCCATGGCTGTTACTATATTCTGTAAGTGCCAGAACCTACAAAATTTAGCATTAGACTCATGCATCTGTGATAAAGATACCAAAAAACCAACACAAAGGACCAATTCCAACTCAGAAGCTAATTTTGAAGGAAATGAGTTTTAAAATACCATTGAAAGTTGCTAACAAAACTGAACCCTTACAAACAAATCATTAAAATGCACCAGGAAGAGATACTTCTAGCCAACAATTCCATTTGATTGCTTTGAATTTGGTTCTGGGCAGGTTTTTTTTCTTTTTGGAGGGAGAAAAAAAGAGAAGGAATACTTAGGTGAAATACCTTGATAACCCATGAGCCTATGTTTGGAAGAAAAAAAACAGAGTGACCTTACAGCAAAGTTGCCAGTAACAGTGGTAATTCCCAGGCAACCAGCACTGCACTTGCCCCCAGCTCAGCCCTGGGCAACAATTGGCACAAGCAGGTCAGGACCCGGGCAAGGAGCATCCACACTGCTGGGATCAGGCTCCCACCTGAGGGTAGCCTTCCATCCCTGAGGTAGTTTTTACTGGGGCACCTGTATCTGCACTGCAGAACGTGTGCTCAGCTTGGGAAGGGAGTGCATTTTTCTGCAACACAGCCATAGCCTAAAAATGAGCATAATATAATAACCACATGATCTTTGTTCTTTAATACTTTTGGTGTTCTCAAAATCATGTTATTCACAAATAAAAGCACAGGTGACAACATCAAATTCCCAAAGGGGAATGAGCTCTGAACATAAATAGAATTTGGGGGACACAAATACATCTTGACACCTAGGGACATTTTGTACAGACATAACAGCCACATTCCTGGGACTTCGCCATGAAATTGCCTTTATGTAGCCAACTACAGCTTTGTATTCACAGACAGGGAACAACTGGACGTAGCATTTCATCATGCTGGAGTAGACAAGCTGTTCTCTCACACTCAGACCTTTCTACTACCACAGCATTGCTCATCCTGCTCTTCCCTGCTTGCCTTGCTGCCCCAGCACCTTGCTGGCCTGGAGATGCGCAAGAAATACTCCTTGGAGACAGTTACTAGAAGACAGACAGTGCTCTCCAGCCTTATCTTCAACTTGTCAGCTTTTCCCTCTGGAAAGGGCGCATGGGAATAGCACCGTATCTCCTGGGCTCAAAGGGCCACCTTAACAGCCAGAGCCCCAGCAAAAGGCTTGGAAGGGTCTGGCATACTGCATCCCATATAGGTGTTCTCCCAGGGGCAGAGAGGTGGCTTGGTTTGTGATAGTACTGCCGGATTAAAGCTCACTGGCCTTTGGTCCCTTACACTGCACCCGGTTCTGAGCTGGGATTCAGGAGGACCACCCACAGTCCCCATCTCTGCCAAATGATTTTCCCAACTGATCTGAGCTTGAACTCCTGTATCAAGAAAACAGGATTAAAGCAGCAGACCTATGCTGTCATGCACAGGGATCCATGAAGAAACAATGCTGGTTATCAGAAAGACACAAACGCTCTGAAGTATGTGTGCAAAACACTGGTAAATATTGTAATAAGGTATTAATGGCTGACTTAAAAGGCATTGTGCTAATCTGCAAAGAGCAAGACTGATGTGTCTACTTACAACATGGGATTCTACGCTCCTAATGGTCCTGTAATTTTCAGCTAAAGCCTGTTTCCAGAGGATTATCATTGTCTCATAGGCATTATTTGTGGAAAATTCTCAGGAACACTATGCATATTTCAGCAGAGCCTGAATTATACAGAGAACATGCCTTGTTTTCATTTCTATAGGAGTAACTGGCTTATAAGTGCATGTCACTTGAGAAATTGTGTGTATAGGTTTTAAACTGTGGATCTTCACATCAGTGTCCTCCATGAGCCTTAAATGCTTGTAAACATTCTATTTAGTAATGAATCAGCATTTAATATAAATGTTCTTCCTGAAGTTTATTCTAGGAAAATCAGAACAGGAATTCTCCTTATAAAAAAATAAACTGTAGGTAAATCATATATTCTTAAACTTCATATACTGTTATATTTCATAATTTAAATTCTATAAGTCATGTATTATATTAGGCAAATTAAGAAAATACAGACCAAAGCAGAGAGTACACAAAGTCAAGCATTTGTAGTTATAGCTTATGAAAGTCTAACAGCTCTCTCCTTATTTCCTTAAGGTAGTAAATAGAACCATAAAAGCACTGGTTGGAAGGGCTACCAGCCTGCCCAGTTGCTCACACCAGGGCAGTTAGGAGCTCTCAAACAGGTCTGATAAGGCACTGCCTAGGCCCCAGGCATTCAGACTGCACTTATCCCTGTCCCAGCACTCTCCAGCTCTTCTGGTGAAGACTTGGAATCACAGAATCATTTAGGTTGGAAAAGACCTTCAGGATCATCGAGTCCAATCATTAGCCTGACCCACTGAGTTCCATTACTAAACAACTCCTACTGCCATGCCCATGTCTCTTAAATGCCTTTGGAGATAGGGACTCCAACACTTCTCTGAGCAGCCCATCTCAATGCTTGAACACCATCTTCAAAGAAATTATTCCGAACACCCATTATAAGAAATCCCCAGTGCAGCATGAGGCCATTTCCTCACACTCTCTCACTTGTCACCTGAGAAGAGCAACTGCCACCCTCCTCACTGCAACTTCCTTCCAGATATTTGTAGAGGTCTCCCCTGAGCCTCACAGAATCACTGAATATCCCGAGTTAGAAGAGACTGGAAGGATCATCAAGGTCAACACCTTTTCTCCAGACTAAACATCCCCAATACCTTCAGACACTCCTCTTCCACAGAGGGTGTGCAGCAGCACCCCATCCCATCAGCCAGCTCCTGCACATTCCCACCAGCCCCCAGTTCCACACAGCACCTCCTGCCCCACCACATCGCCACTGCAGGCTGTCCCTTTCCGGATGGCTCACACAGAGACTTCGGCTGTAGACTCGGAAAATGCCTCAGTTCCAAACAATCTGACATAGGGATTTCACAACCAATTTATGGAATGTCTTCATAGAATCAAAGAACGGCTTGAGTCAGAAGGGACCTTTAATGGCCATCTGGTCCAACTCCCTTCAATTAATAGGGGTATCTACAGCTCGGTCAGGTGCTCAGAGCCACTCAGCCTGAAGCTGTGCACTGCTAAAGCACAGACCCAGGACTCAAGAGCACCACCTGTGAGAGCACAGCACCTGCAGAATGGGATCACAAGGCACGTTACGGGCATGTAAAAGCATTTTGGGGCACGCAGGTGGGTGAGTCAGAAGCAACTTGCCCAGCAGCAGACGATCCGTATTGAAATACACAGACTAACGCCATCGGCACTGCCGCGTTGTGCGGAGCCCCGCGGCACTCCCAGCGGTGAGCTGAGCCCAGCCCTGAGCGGCGGTATTTTCTCCTTTGAAAGAAGCTCCGGAGCTGCTGCGTTCCACGAGTGCCACCTGCTGGCCCTGCTGCGCATTGCCCGCGCGGCTCCGGCTCCGCTCAAGGGCAAATTGTTGTGAACTCCCCGATAGACATCGATATCGGTTGGATAATCACAGCTGCGATGCCAATAAGAGGCATTTTGTCATCTCGCTGTACCTCTGTTATTCAAAAGGTAACTCTCGGAGCACTGAGAAATCACATCCAGTTAATTTAATCCGACCACCCCCCACCCCCTTTATCTGCAGAAGAAATCAATTTAGAAGCCTAGAGAAAATCTAGAAGTATCTCATCCCTCTTGTTATACCAGGAAACTAAAATCTGTTTTGGTAGTCTCTGTTCACAGACTCCCAGGAGCTGAGTACTGTGGAATATTACTGCCCTGGAACGGGAAGATTTACATTCAGAAAGCCTCCGAGTTATTGCACAAGGAATACATCAGAGGATTTCCTGTTGCAGCTGGGCTCTCAGATGTGCAACATTCAGGCAAAACATACCAGGAGGAAGTGCAATTGCCATACAGACAGCCAGAACAACAGGAATGTTTTCTTTAACAGGAGAATTGCTGTAGAAGGCAGGTAGAATAGTGAAGGAGAATGGCTACATTCATGCCAGTAGATTGGAACAAATTACAATGTATCAGGCTCAACAAATTTGTTAACTTGTTTCTGCATAGAGCATCTCAAAAAAAGATGTATCCAAATGCAGAATTATCTTTTCAATGCTAGCTAATAAACAACAAAGCTATTGCATTTATCTTACTGAAAACAGATGCAGCACAAGTCAGCATTATACTGTACACAGTCAGGAGATGCTACATTTGATTTGCAGCTTTTCCCTGGAAATGTTCCCACAGGTGCACAGAGAATGCCACAGCATCAGCCTCTATCCCATTCTCTTCTTCCCAGTATAACTCAAAACAAGGCCTAGCTTGACATCCTCTGAGTTCAAATAGAAACACTGCCTGAGTAGTGTGCTTATAGACTGTAGGCCATGATCCCCCCACCCCCATCCACACGTAAATGACGGAATGGCTGTTAAGATGAAAGTAACCAATTCATTGCTGAAAGGAGCCTCCTCCTTTACCCAGCTGCCTCTGAGAGCATCTGTATTTGAAACTCCACACCAGAATAACTTCGTCTCACTTTATAGTGAACCTGTTCTGAGAAACAGATGGCACATGGAGGGTGTGCTGCACTGCACCCACAAAAATCCACTGCCTGTGAGCACAGCAGATTAACGGCCTTTCTCAAATTATGACTACATCCCCATTTTCAGGTGTCAGATAGATGATGCCTGAAATTTTATTGCCAGTACTCTAAAAATCCAACATTACTCTATTTCCTTACATGTTATTTCTGGCAAAATGTGTAATTTATGTCTTCCAAGCCCTCTAAACAGCAGTGTACTGACAGCCAGCCAAACGAATGTGCTGGAATGCAGACACAAATAGACATCCTTAATATATCTAAAGTTAGGAAGAAAGAAGTCAAGTAAAGCCAACTGTTGCACAAGGTACACTTAGTACTTGGTTCAGAAAAAGCTATGAGGAAGTTTTACTGTCACTTTCTTCATTAACTGTAATCTCCTGGGCCTCCTGAGGAGAAACGTGAAGATCCATAAGAGCTAAGGTAAGAGCTTGCTCCTCCAGTCTTCCTGACTCTGAAGGAGAAGTAGAAGAACATAGCAAGAAACCTTGCTGAGGAAAAAAAAATCAGCTGGGATTTCAGTGAAAATTCCCAAGCGTACCTCAGGTTCTGGTTTCTGGGCATTACTCACACTGAACCCCAATTTAGGTGGATCATAGAATCATCTGAGTTGGAAGGGACCTTTAATGGACATCTGGTCCAACTCCTCTACAGTGAGCAGGGACATCTACAGCTCAATCAGACAGATTAATGGGCACTGAAAGAGCAAGCACATCAAGAGCACACACACCCTGAGCAGCAGCCATCTGCAAAAGCACCATCCCAGCAGATTCAGAGTAAAACCATGCAAGAACTCCAGCTCCAGCCTACAGCTGCCCTCCTGTCCTGAGAGAGGGCCAGCAGGACAGAGACAGGCACCATTTGCCTGACATGTAATCAAAAAGTACTCAGTGCCAAGCAAAGTACTCTAAATCTGTTAAGATATCACTAAACAAAAACGCACCAACACTTCATTATATATTATTTTCAGTAGAAGATGTTCTCCACATTTGGCTTATAAATTCACCAGAAGACTTATGATATTATTGTCTTTCTCAAAGAGAGAATTATACTTAATGTTTGCATTATAAACAAAACAAGCTGATTGCTTGGAAATTGAATTTTAGACTCCTCTTCCAATATTGTTTGTGTTGCAGTTTTTTTTTTTTGCTGGGCTACACACATGCAGATGCTATTTCAAGGGTTTCCCTTCCTACTTTTCTCGTCCCCATGAATGAACTACAAATACTCATTAATTTAATGAAACTGCAGAGCGTGCTGCCCACAGAATGCTGCAGCAGATAGCGTTTCAAATGGTCACTATTGATTTTGTGAGAGCTGCTTGCAGTTACCTCCGGAAATACCTGCAGAAGCATTGCTTATAAGCACACATTTGTGGGAATATATGATTTATACACTGGACTAGAAGAATAAGGTTAGAGCAATCCCAGAAAGCTAATAGAAAATCTAATAAACATTACATAAGAACAGGATTAATTCAGTGGATGACCATTTGCAACATGCAGTTTTAGAACTGCATGTTAAGAAAAAAAAAACAGGAAGAAAAACAAATTCAGTTTCTTCACTGAGATTTACACACAACCCACAACAATTATTGCACCTGAGAAAATTCAGCAGGACCTCCAGGTGCAGAATGAGTCAGGGCAGCCCTGCTCTATCCCAGGAGCAACAGCTGTCGCTGCTTTGCTGCAGCTCTGTTAGCTCACAAGAACCCTGGTCTTGCTGAAAGCTCATTGAACAGGGGGGACTGAGTAAAAGAACTCTCTGCTTAAAAAAATGAAGAAAGAAAACTAATCAGTTGTAGAATATTTATATTTTAGCATTTCAAAAAACTTACTTTCCTATGTCATAATCACTTTCATCTTTATCTCATTGATGTATGATATCCTTATGCTCTATTGTTTAGAGTGATCCTTTAAGGAATTAGAAAAGCCATTTTCTTATTGAAAACTACAAGGTTAGGTCCTCCATTATATTCATACTCTTTCCTGCTGAACACTCACCTGTAACATTCAGCACCACCCCCAACCCACCCGGCTACCAGCTAAAGGTAGCCCCAGCACTGGGGGAACTTAAGCAGCAGTTCAGCTCATAAGTGAACACAGCTGTATCTTAATTAGAGCTTCCAGGTGTTCTACTATAGCCTCTTGTCCATGAAAGCTTCTCACTGAGCACTGCAGTGACCATGTAACAGACACAGACCTGCCCCATGCTGAGGGGAAGGGCCAAGCCAAGTTCTTTTGTCTTCTACAGCATCACATAGAGACAACTGCAACCAACCTTCTGCCACCACACAGCTGGGGTGGACAGCAATGCAGCATCAGGCTAAGCACATTCACCTACCTGGTTTGAAATCACTGCAGTTAAATTTTACCTTGAAAAGCCTGGACTCTAAAGCTACTAGCAACAGCAAAACCATGCTCTAAATGCCTAATCTAGTACTATCTGTCCTCTTTCATTAAGAGAAGATGTTCATTATTAGAATCAAGAGAAAGACAATACCACTTCATCAGAATAGCAGGGAGAGCTGAAATAATGCTATAATAGGATGGAAAGTATCGTGAGAATAGCGAGGCAGCAAAGTCTTTGGCTACAGCAAATGAGAACAAGCCCAAATCCAGCAGCCACAGAAATGAAAGAAAAGAGTTACTTACTTTTGGAAGGCTTCAGGTAGGCAGGGATCTCCATCAAAAGCCACTCACTGCCACTGCCAACCTTTAAATGAGGTCTGGGAAGGGAAGGATCCTGGCTCCAGCCCTTCCATCACTCAGGTACATTGCATGCACCTGAGCTCCCCTGGGCTGGCCCTGCCTTCCCACCAGGTGCTCCATCACCGCTTCAAGCTGTGACAGCATTTCCATTACAGCTGCATTTCAGGAAAAGCTCTAGGACAAATACTGTATTTCCAGGGTGGATGAATGTATGTGTGCACAGTGTGTGATTCACCACAGCCACTTATTGCAGGCCTAGCCAAAGAAAGGAGTTTCTCTTGGGACCAGGGACCGGTTCCACATGGGATTTGTCTCAGTGGGTGTTGATGCAGCACACCCTGACCCCAGAAAGTGCCAGGTCCTGCCCAAGGTAGGGTCAGAAGCCCCAGAGCCAGCACTGGGCCGGTGGTAGGAAAGGGAAACACCCAGAGGAAGACACCAGGTCAGCTGTCAGAGTGACAGCAATGGCAGAGCACAGCCAACACCACCACATCAGGGAAAAATGCTATGTGAGATTATACAGAACATTATACAAATGTGATTAATTGAAGAGCTGAGCTTTACAGCAGTAATAGTTCCTTTCTCAAAGCATGACATTGATCATTTGATTTTAAAATCCTTATTGAATTAAATGCTTGGTGTGCCTTTATTCAGCTTTACTTTTCTTCACATTAGTCTTTGATCAGTTAATATTTCTGTGCCAGGGTGAAAAGGAAAAAAAGAAAAAGAAAAATGGTCGCTCTGTCACTTCCAGCCTTCAGCTTTTCATTTATTCATAAACAAGTGAAGATAGGAAAGGCCTTCCTGTCTCCTCGTGTCTGATCTTAATTTCTGCTTTTTTGTAGCATCTACATACTATTTAAGATAGAAAATTAATGCATTAATGCCATAAACAATGATATGTTAATTATTAAGCATTTTTAAAAGCCCAATTCATTTGTACTAAGTGAGCATAAATTATATAATAAGCCCTTTGAAAACAAGACATTGCTTTTCCTCAGCTTTCCTTCCATATGTTTAGTTTTCTCTTTTATGGCTTTACTTAAGAAGTCTATCAGTGTATTCATCCCTGTTCTTTAAATACAGAGTGAACTACGTTCTCCAGAAAGCCCCACGCTGACCCCCTTTGGAAGCACCCAACTCACAGGTAACAGGTCTGGAAATATGCCATCCTCCTCCACACATATGCAAAGCAGAGTTATCAGAGGAGTTTTAGTTTACAGATCTTAACATATTTAGAAGTTTTGCATGGTTTTTTTGTTTTTGCTTTTTGGTTTTTTTTGATTCAGGGAATTTAGGGGTCAGATTAAGATGTTCATATAAAGTTATCTGAAGGTCTTTGGGAGTTGTTTGTGAGCCATAAGTAGACACCAAGTAGAGCCAGCCCTTCTGAGCTCCCACAGGTGCTCCCCTGCATGAGGTGCTTAACCCATGGAAGTGTTGGGGCCTCACCCTACCCCATGCCCTTGCAGAAGGGAAGCCCAGGTCCCCTAATCCGGGGTGGGATCAGTGCAGGTGCAACGCCTGATCTGGTCAGACAGGATCACAGGATCCAGCAGTTCAGCCTCACAACATGAGCAACAGGAAGCAAGTTTAGATCAGCACCTTGTCTGCCTTGCTCTGCAGAGCAGGCTGAGTGCTCCAGCTGTGAGAAAATGGCACAGCTAGTGGCATTCATTCCTCTACCCTGAATCATAGGGAGTGTGTTCTTCAACTTCTAAACAAGAATAGTTATGAAATTACAAATACCAGACTATGGTGCAGATAACTTTTTGTTCTGTTTTAAGGCTGAAGTTTTATTTTCCATAGGCACAGAAAATTCAAAAAATTATTTTATACACCGTTTTTGTGTGTAACAAAAAGTGATGTCATTCTGTTAGCTGAAAAATTGAGGTGTTTACCTTCATGGCTTCCTCTGTTCTTTTTCTCAGAGGCAACTGATCAATAACTGTAGCAACCTCTGGATATCCAGAGCTAATGATATTGTGTGTAGCCACATAGTATCCACCCTCACGTATCTGGAAAATAAGTCAGAATTCCTTTCTAATTTCTATTTCTATCCAGTTATAATCATATGCACACTTATTAAAACTAAATTGAATGCACTCGCTTACAACTCCTGACCTGAATCATCTCTGCTTCACGTCAGACCTCTTCAGCACAGAACCAGGGAGTAGCCAGCATTGTAGCAGCACAGTATGGGCAAGGAGTCCAGGACATTGAGGGTGTAACCTCTCTGACTGCTTGCTGTCCCGTTACAGTGCTGTGACCTTCTTGCTAGCACGAAGAATTTCTGAAACAAGGGAATAACTTCACTGCATTAGTAATAATCATTACACTCCTTTTTCCTCACATATTTTCCTCCTAGCCTTTAGAAATCTACAGGCATATTTTCAGAGCATCAAGCCTAAATTCATATTTGCACAATCCATCTACTTCAGCCAGGTTTCTCCTGTAATTAACTGAACAGCACACAGCAGTACTGACAACCTGAAGTCTTCTGAGGCTCCTGTCCCATTGATCTGAACACTAAACAGGGGAATGCTACTTGCAGACATTAGTGGATTCACAGCTATATACCCAAATATTCCCGTGCTCAAACTCATTTCTTTGTTTGGGAAGTTGAAAAGGAATCGAAGATCAAGAGTTAAATATTTCATGTTGTGCTGGAATGTATAATTCATGATCAAGTCCTTCAGAAAGGAATAGATAAGATGGAGCCGCAAAAGCTTTAAATGAAGTATTTTCTTTTTCTAGTAAACAGACTGCAGAAAAAGTGCTTTCCTTCTTTTCTGTTGGTATTATAAAGAGAATTGAAAACGTGATAGAAGTAAGAAATGCGCTAAATGGACTTGAGAAGTTATTCACTCATACATATTGTTGACTGATGCAATTAATGTTTTATACATGCTTTTCCAAAGGTACCCCGTTGTACTGAGTTCCTCCATATATCACAACCTCCCATAGGAATGGGATGCATTGGCCTCAACGTTTAAACCGCTCCATACGTTGTTCATCTATTGTGCTAAACTTGAGGAGTCATGGGGGCTATTTAGCAGTGCAGAGCTTTTGGAACTGGTTCACTCCATTAAAGCTGATGTGGTGATTTCCAAAAGCTGAACTTTCCTCCCCTTCTCTAGCTGGACACCCCTACCTCCCTCAGCCTCTCCTGATAGCAGAGTTGCTTCAACCTCTGCATCTTCTTGGTGGCCCTGCGGTGGACTCTCTGCAGCAGCTCCATGTCTCTCTTATATTGGGAAGTAGAGGACATAAGCACACTACTACATATATGGCCTCACCAGTGTGGAGTGGAGCAGAAGGAGCTCTTCCCTCCTGCTTGCTTTGAGCACTGAGCTTAACAGAAACACTGGAATATGAACTATGAATATGTTTCTTGTTTTCTGGTTGTTGAGTTTTTTGGGGTTTGGTGTTTTTTGGTTTTTTGGGTTTTTTGTTTGTTTTGTTTTGTTTTTTGGTTGGTTGGCTTGGTTTGCTTTTAAATAACAAACATTCAAGGCAATAACCACTTAGAGTGTGCGTGTTTTTCACTTATCTGGTGGCAAACAAAGATCTTGGATGAGAGATCTTCAGCTTTTTTCAGCCCGTGGTTCAAGAAATTTCCAGTACAATGAGAGCCCTGTGAGGTCTGCCTGCAGCAGGTCTCTGAGGAGACAACTTGCTCTTTGAAACTGCAGATGTACCTGACATAATTGGCAGTCTCTCCTCTCCCATTTCTCCAAAGCATGCAGAATTCCAAACACACTCTGAGAGCACTGGATGCTGCTTAGCTTTCCAAAAGTGTTCTGCTTTGCTCTGTTTCTATAACAGAGATCCAAATTGTCCACTGGTAGTTTACTTTGAGTTGCAAAAGCAGCAAGTTAATTTTGAGCTGCATTTGGTGCCATGTGGAAAATAGTCACAGCGCTTTGACAGTGGAACAATAGACAACTGTTTGTTGTCTCTTTACTTTCTTTGAAGAAATCTGTACCAAAAGAACACCAACAAGGTTTTCACATACAGTTAATCATGCCTATGAGACACTATCAAAGATTTTTAAATTGGAGTGAGTTTGGGATGACTTGATGGTGCTGCCATGGCAACAGATGTGTACTGCATACCAAAAGTAGCAAGTAGTTGTATGGGACGTATTTTATAAATGCATAAAATAAGGGAAAACATCAGAGAAGGATTCAACAATAAGGAAAAAAATGTGAATTAATAAAAAAAAAACATTAACAGCTGTGACAAAGGAAGTCTACATGAAATCCAAACTACTTGAAATAATGTGCACCGTAGGACAGGCCAAGTTAAAATGCAAGGAAGAGCATTTATAACACTAAGAGAAACATTTTGAGAAATGTTTATAAATGTTTATAAAAGACTAAAGTGGAGAAACGATACCCAATCTTATTGTGCAACGTATCATATGTAAAAGGTTTCTGTTTCTCTGTCTGTCTCCATATGGTTTGCTGTGAGATGCGCTGCCACGTGGGCAGTCACAGCAGTGCCAGGACAGCCGGGCTCTCTGCAGCCACACGTCGTACCTGCGCTGCTCTTTGGCCGTGTGGGCAGCAGCTCCATCCATCGCTGAGTCTGAGAACCAGTGGGTACAACGAACACAAAATCTGTATGATCTATGCAAACAATTCATGTTTCTTGACTTACAAAGACGTGATATTTATACATTTTACAGCGAAGAAACTTGTTCATGTAAGAAATAGTAGCAAGAAATATTTTGGTAGAGTAATGGGTAGACTTTGTTATCTGTGGCAGGTAAGATAAAATAAACTTTCTATCTGTGGCCAGCAGGGTAAGGGAGGTTCTGCTCCCATTTGCTCTGCCCTGGGCTGGGCACATCTGGAGCACTGCGTACAGTGCGGGGCTCCCCAGCTGCAGGCAGTTGGGAACTGCTGGGAGAGCCCAGAGGAGGGTGCAGAGATGGCAGGGGCACCTGGAGCACCTCCCTATGGGACAGGCTGAGAGCCTCGGGGCTGTGCGTGTGGAGGAGAGAAGGCTGAGGGGATCTGAGCAGTGCTGGTGGATATCTGTAGGGTGCGGTTGGGGGATGGGGCTGGGCTCTCTTCTGTGGTGCCCAGTGCCAGGACAAGGGGCACCGGGCCCATGGAGTTTTTATGGACATGAGGAAGAACTCTGTGCCACGAGGGTGGCAGAGCCCTGGCATAGAGCCCGAAGAGGTGGAAGAGTCTCCTTCTCTGCATAGATACAAACCCACCTGCATGCTTTTTGTGCAGTTGCTGTAGGGAACTGCTTTGGGAGGGCTGGACTGACAGAATTTCAGAGGTCACTTCTGACACCTGCAGTTCTGTGATTCTGTGATTCGGTGATTCTGTGATACGTTTACATAAACATATCTACTGGGGGAGAGCAAGTGAGAGGGGGAATTGTAACTCCTAGAATACCTAAATGCACACATATGTTGTCTTCATTCATGTGTTGTCTTCATGCATGTGAGACTGATTCGTAGGATCTTTACTAGATTTATCACTCTACTTTCATGTTTTTCAACTTTCAGATTTTAAGAATTGACTCTGCATGACTTTTGAAACAGAATGGAAGTCTGTTATTTAATTACACTAACAAAGTTTAATTCATTATACTGCTTTGCACTTGCCTTCTGCTTTAAATCACCCATTTCCCTTTTGACAAGAATTACAGTAAATGAGGTTAGTGGCATTACTGAGAGAACTTGATGAATATGTCTGCATTGCAAGACCTCTTCATTGTCTGGCATCCACATTGGAGTGTCTGGGATGAGTATAAAAGGGCTATCAGCCCTGTGCTAGTCCTACTCTCAAGCTGCATAGACACAGGAATAAACTTTCTGCTAGAATAAAAATTTAGAAGGATATCCTATTTTGAAACTGTAGAGCGCATGTGTGTTACTGCTCATTCTCTGCCTTCTGATTTTTCCCCTCTATTTCTGCAGGACTGGCACGTATCTATAGGAATACAGCTAGGAAATTAAATGTGCTCAGGCATGAGCTGGTGCTGTTTCTAATGCTAAGCTGTCATACACGGGCTACATCCTGAGCAGGAGGCTCCATCCAGTTGCAAGCTTGGACTTCTATTTTCTCCCAGAACATCTGTTTCACAAGGAATTGATTTTGACTTCATTTTGTTCCTATTTTTACACCTGCCTTGTGGCAGAACAGGTCACCCCCAGCCCAGCAGAACCAGCAGGGTCTCTGGGAGCCCTCCTGCTAACTGCCTGCTTGTACCAGAGACAGAGAGCCAAAGTCAGTGGCCCTTCACAAATTGACCTGATGAGGATATGAGTAAATTACCACCTCTGCTGATCACACAACCACCCCTGATTATGGCAGAGTGGTTGTTGGTATGGCATGCAGTAGAGCACAGACTGAAGGATGCCATCTGTGATCATCCCAGCAGGCACAGAAGCAAAGGCTGTCCTAAAGTACTGCTTTTAAAGACCCATTCTTCATGACATTTTTCTGCATATTCTGTTTTGTATATTAATTAAGAACTTGTACACGAGTATTGTCCAGGATAAAGGAATACAGATGAAAAGATGAAACTTATGCACAAGTTGGCCTTAGTTTCAGCAAAATGTCTATTGATGCCTGCTGTCAAACTTTTGCCATAGTCAGAAGAAAATCTTTGGTCAGCCACAGCCCTCATCCTGGGCCTAGGAGCCAGTCTGCCCACAGTCTCCTCTGTTGCATGCCATGTGGTGATGTGTGCTGGGCTCCAGGAGCAGCTGTGGGAGCACGGCTGGGTCCATCCCACAGCAGTGCAGTGTAGCACATCAGCTGGGCCAGGCCCGGCCACGTGGGTATGCAGCACAGGAGCTGCTTAAGGCTACCCAGACTACAGCCCTGCAGGGCTCAGCCCTGCTCCCTCCCATTGGGGCAGGGAAGTGTTGCTGCTTCTGAGCTTCATCTATTTCGCATATTTGTCTGCCACCACTGTGAAACAGAAAATGCATTGTACATGCTCAATTTGGGGAGCATTTCCCAGCTGTTCAATGAATGGGCTCTTTCCTACTTTTTTCTGTATTTCTGCTTTTGAAGGCACGTTTATGTACATGGCCCTGTAGATGCTTCTTAAGGACTGTAATCTCTGCACGTAACGCTGTGAGATGCTTGTCACGTCTGACTTTCCAGGAAGGTGTATCCTTACATGACAGAGTCAGACTGGATGATCTCCAGAAGTCCCCTACGATTCTGTGACTCTGTGATAATCATTTTTCTGAACATGTAAGTACTTTGCCATACCAAAATTGCAGTGAAAGTCGAATAGCCAGAAGTCAGTGAAAACAACTTTAATTGCTGCAGCCATTAAGCACAGCTAAGCAGAACTGTGTGTAAATGAGGAATCCCAGGTTTATCGGCAGTAGGACTGAGCTGAGAATTGTGAGTGGGAGGTAAAGCACAAAGAACAACATTAATCAGTTCAGATTCTGACTCAAATGTGATGATAAATAAGAACATTAATCATCACCTGAGAGGCAAAAACAATGACAATAAAAAGGCAAGCCTAGCTCCACTGTTACAATACTTTAGAAAACTTCAACAAGACAGAAATGTCTTCGGAAATAACGTGCACAGGTGTGTCTCAATTAATTATAGAATGTTTAGTGTAGTAAACTGTGATAAACTGATAATGTAATTACCAGCATTTATTCAGCAATCAGAACTGTTTTCAAACATTTATGTTCTGTTTGTATCAGAAGCTTGATGAGGAAATTGCTGCCTTTGTGAGGAGGTGAAACAAGGTGTGCACAACTGTCCGAGCACTCATCCTTCATCTGCAGCACTCAGAGCACACAAGGACAATGAGCACTGCACACACTGCTGACCAGACCTCACAGTTCTAGAGGAAATACTTCCCATAACCTGCAGCATTATAGTTTGTCGAAATATATTATCCAGATCTGTGTATTGAGGACGTTATCTTAAGTGTATGCTTAAATTCCTGTGCTGCTTCTTTTTTCTCCATTTACAAGACCTGTGGGTCTGCAGCTGATAGCCAGGTAGGTCTTAATTTGAGATTAGCAGGAAGAGACGAATGAGGGAGCAGAGCCTGGGAAGGAGGCTCTGATCCATTATGACCAAAGAGTGAAGTCCCTGCCTTCCTCTAACAGAGACAGGAGAGAATCTGCACACAACTTCTTCACCCCCAGCAATCTGTGTCCACTTTGCCCTGTCCCCTCTGCAGCTGTGTCTGTACGGACATTGGCATTTGTTGCGTGAAGGTGGGCAAAACACCCTGTGAAGGCATAGCTTGTTTGCCTTGCTCATGCTGTTCATCTCTTCTCTGCTTGCTTACAACACTTGCAGGCTTCTTCATGGAATATTTTGTGCCTTCATAAAATACCCTGCTGTGCATGTCACAGAGCTGCCTTTCTTCCCACATCACAGTGAGGTGAGGTTCATGCCTTCTGCTCTGAGCATGCGGGGACACCATGTTCCTTCCCCAGCATCCCCATGCCCAGGGGCTGGAGCTGCACCCACTGCCCTGCTGCTGGCTGCAGAAGTACTGTGGGCTCCATGGCCCAGTGCTGAAAGCAGCCTGCAAATCGACAGGTATGGTTTGTGACTGCCACCACCAGAGAAATGTAAATCTACTAAATGGGAAAATCAAATGATTTAGGAATAAGAAGGGGCTGTTTCCATGGCAATGGAAAGCAAGAGGAAGAAAAGAGTAATGAAAATTCAAGCACTCCTTCCCATGTTAAACTATTTTTTCTCAATCTAGACCAGCAACAAACTGGTTAGTGCCAGAGAATGGAGAACACTGACGTAGGGAGTATCCTTCCCATCATAGACATTTCTGAAGAATGCACATCTCATGAAGTAGAAATATATTTGCTAGCCCAACTCAACAAAAAATGTGCCTTCCTTATTAATAACAGTAAACACATGAAGCCTATCATTACTACTATCATTGTAGAAGGAGTCAAATTAAAATGAGTGCTTGGGGTTAATGAAAAGACTGTAACATGCATCTATTTTTGTAGAGCAGTATAATCCAAGATAGTCCTAAGGAGTTCAGACCACTTTCCTTTACCCAGGTCTTATTGTTGTGCATGGGGTGAAAACGATACTTTACACAAACCCTGCATTAAATCATCCCTTATGTCTGTGTAGTTATGGAGCCCTTGGTGGGTGTCTCCAGTGATCTAAATTAAGACCACCATAAATTTATCTTCTTTCCTTTGAAACATGACAGCACACCGAGCTGCTGAGAGCAGCTGTTTGGGTTTGCTTTTCAGGTTGGACAGAACTCCTCTGGGCTCTGCCTTCTGACCAAGTGACTAACTTCACCAGATGAGCGTATGGCATAGATTCTCTCTTCTATTAAATCAATATTAAATCTCTAAGTAAATCATAGAATCACAGAATCACGGAGGTTGGAAAAGATCTCCAGGATCATCTAGTCCAACCAGGGATGCAGCGATGCTGCCATCTCCTCCCAGGTCAGCAGCAAGGCCCCTTTGCTGCTTTGTTCATCAGCACAGATGATGAAAGCAGACATGGCTTTGTTCTCTTACTCTCTATACATGAAGGAAACAGGAAATTTCTATTCAGTACGAGAAATATTTAATTATCAGCACAAATATGGAGAAGGAAACCTGCCTGCTCTGCTTCCCAAGGTGGCTGTTATTTCTGTAGTTAGCAATGATGTGGCTGCCTCCATCATACCTGGCATTCAAGCACTCTTGAGGTGATTTATAGGGACTGTATTTCCTCCAGCAACATGCTAGTGCCATTTGCACAGACCATGCTTGCTGCAGCTGCTGTGGTCCTGCCAAGAAGCAGCACCTGCTGCAGCCAATGGCCCTGGAAACATACCAGCCATTTGACAGCTACTATCTCTGGAAAGCTGTTTGCACAGTTACTGCCCTGCATTAGGATCCTAATCTTACCAGAGCAGAAGAGCAGCTTCCCACAGGCTGGCCTCATTATTGCCCTCAGCTCCTCTTCAGCTGTGGGCAGCAGCATTGCTCCCAGAAGTGGCATTCACACACAGATGGGGCAGCTGCCTCTACTGGAACAGAAAGCTCCTACAGCTCTTGTTTCTAGATAAAAGACAAATCAACAAGGGTTTCCCATGTGGGAAACTATTGCTACTACTGCTCTTAGAGTGAAATTCCTTTGGGAAAAGTGTTCTTCTGTTTCACATGGGAAAAATTGGCATAACAGGAATGTTCCTGGTGTTTGAAAGTGCCGCTGAGCCATGCTGGTGGGCGAGCACAGGGAGGGGGCATGGCACTGCAGGGAGCGCTGTGCTCTGCACCCATCCCTGCCCACACTGCAGGAGCCTCTTCCAATGAGCCTTTATTTAACAAAGCACTGGCAGTTTCACATTTACATTGTCTGACATTATTTACTTTTGGCCTGTTAAATGTTTAGGTCTTTAATGACTGGACATTAGGTTTGCCAGAATTGCTATCTCAAGACGTGGCCTTGACTGGCTTCAGTCCATGGACTGAGGACTCGGTTCCCCAGGGAGAATCCCAATACTCTGCATGATCTTCATGCTGCCATTATTTACTCTCACAGTACAGCTTAAGCTTTGTGCCATCAAGGAGGTGAGGCTGGAAGGAAGGTTTACCTGGCTGACCACCAGAAGAGCTGAGGACCTGCACAATGGGGCCCTGGGCCCTGCCTTCACAGGAGCTGGAAACAGCAACTCTCATGTCATTAAGTGCGCTGAACTTTTGAAGGTAAGTCTCCAAGTGCCTGTCAGCAATGTTCATGAAGGAACCACTGCAATGCAGCCATGCAGAAGATGTTGGTAACTGCATTCACACTTCCACAGAAACAGAATAGCACGGGGCAAGAGCATTTGATTAAAAATGCAGATTGTGTCTGTGGTCAGGGCGATCTGATGTGGAAATAAATAGAAGATTCATGTGATTTTGCTTGCAGCTGTGACCTACAGAAGTGCAAAGACATGAACACATACTTTTTATTATAGACAAATGGAAACAGCTTGATACACTGTGAATCAGTCATGTTCCTTAAAGTTCAAATCTGTTTTCTGCTGGAAAATTTATTAGTTCTTACAGCAATAAACACTACTCCTTGACATTTCTGGCTGCTAGACAAGAGAATGAATTGGACAAAAGAAAATAATAGTCAACAAGAAATGTAATATAGCACTGACACTAACTCTCATTGTTCCTAGAACAGCTGCAAACATTTGTAAATGAGAGTACACTTCTACTGGGCTTGAAAAGCACGGGACACTCCACCTAATACTAAGCAGGTATCAGAAGGTTGCACTTGCCCCTGAGGAATTCCCTCCAGCCGATTCTTTTTCTTGATGTGAAGTGAACGAGGCCTCATGAAGGCAGCTGTGGAATCAGGTAAAAGGCCCCCTCCGTTAGCTGCTGCCCCCACAGCCCAGCATTCAGGGTCTGCTTGCCTTCTACCAGCTCTGTGGAGTTGCTGCTTGCTAGCACGGGGCTATGGCCATGAGCAACTGATTCTGCACCCTTAGTTCCCTATCTCAGTCACAGCTGTAAATGAGAATTTCTCAGTGGTCCCCAATAGCCAGACATCATGTTTCTGGCAGCTAATGATTATTTGTTCCCCAAATTACATTCAGTAGAAGTGCTGAAGCATCTTTTGTGTATATAGTCATGCTCTATTAACAGAAAAAGACAGCAGAAAAAAAAAACAACTGCCCAAATATTAACCATTATCCATCAGCACAGACAAATAGCACCAAGCTTCATTGTGCAAATGGCTGTACTTCCTAATAAAACAGCAACGTTCCTTATGTGAGACCTCACTTTCATCTTTATGCATTCCACAGCTGTGTAGATCACCTTGCTTCAGTTGTCAAAGCTAATCAGTGTCCCACCTTCTGCTAAAAGCATGCTTTTTAAGTAATACTTTGATAGGCATTTGCCTTACATAAGCTTCACCCTTCTGTGCAAAGATCAAAAGCAGAGCACTGACGGAAGGATTTGTCTAAAATCAAAGAAATACTCCTTCTCTGGCTCTCTGCTAAGTAGCTTATTCTGAGAGTTCATTTCGCTTTCATTACACTTTACTCATGCAGTTGCTGCTACCAGGAAGTCAGAGAACTGGGAGTTCATCTCCAGAATTATTCACTGAATTGTGATGTCCAAGTAATGGAGTGTGGTTGTGCTGCCCGAAGGGGTGCACATGCCCTTGAAAGCCTGTCTATAGAGATGTACTTTTGCTCAGCTACTGTCTGATGTATTTGTCCATGTGTTGGCATACCATAATTCGTAATAATTACTCATTTCTGTCAAAATCATTGAATTTTTTTAAGCTCTAAAGCTGTCACTGAAGGCAGAAGCAGGATGGTGCAATTAGGTGCAGCTGAGCTGGCAGCAGGAGGGTTCAGGTGTGAGGCAGCTCCAGCCCCAGGCACAGGTGTGCAGCCAGGCAGTTCCACCAGGCAACGCAAACACTGCTCTCTGTCTCTGAACATGGGTGCAGCTGCAGGGTGCTGCTTTCCCCACATATCCAGGCAGTGTCTACAGCCCTCTGTGAGCAGTAGCATGCCAGGGGTGGCTCAGGGGCTCCTTCATGGCAGGGAACTCCAAACGTCTCTGCCAGCACTGCTGTCCAGCAACTTGTGATGGGGAATAATTGCATGTGGTTTTATAGTGCAGAGAGTCCTATGTGGGGAGTTAGAAGATGTCATATTTTGTCTGATAAATGTTCCTCTGACTTAGATGGGGCTTAGGAAATGTGTAATGGGATGTAAGTATTTAATAAACAAAATCCTTCCTATGTGAGGAACTCCATGCAGCTCTGACTGTTTATTTCCCTTGATTATTTCATAGATGAGGAATTCAATATCTGTGAGATAGGAAGCATTTTCCAGGTCAAACAACAACCAAGAAATGATGCCTCTGGTACCTCTGAGATCAGAAGGCAGGGAGGTGTCCCAGGTCCCGGTGGGGGTGGGCGGCAGAGCAGGGAATGCACACCACCAGGAGAGCAGATGGGGAGGAGTGCCAGCACTGCAGGGCAGCAGGAGGGAGGGGCTGCTGGCACCTGAGAAGTCAAGGTCTCCAACACAGGGAGAGCCAATGGCCCTGAGCTCCTGTGTCAGGAAGCAGTCTGTTCTACAGGTAGTGCTTACACAGAGGTTGCTCAGGGACTCATTCTTCCTGGTGCTTTTACCTTTTCCAGTTCCACTGTGTCCTGGCAAGGTGAAGAGATTAGCATTGTGTACACCACACAGGAGGTCAGCATTCCAGAGGTTCGCTCCATGCCATGGCCGTTACGGTGTTTTTAAACTTCACTCCTTTCTAAAAAACTCTAAACTTCTGACTGACCTTTTATTTTTATTTTTTTAGTGCAGTGATGACATTTCACTCAGCTTTTTCCATAGGTACACCCTGGAAATGGCTAATATGGGGCTTCTATATATTTAAACTGCTTTTTTCCAAGTGCGGTCTCTTACACTTTTCAATACCATGTGAACTGTCCCATTTCCCACTCACTCACTCCTGACTCAAACTTCTTTCTGCAGTTTTTCATGCTGAGCTGCACAAATTTTGACCGGCTTCATTATTCACCCCTGTGCCAGAACAAGCAAGCCCAGAAGGGGATGGAAGCTCTCAATGCTCACATCCTCCAGCCAGGGCTGGGCTGAGTTCTTCCTGGAGGGAGTTCCTGGCACAACACCACCATGGGCTGCTGGAGAGCTGCTTCCATTGCCACTTCTGTTAATGTCTCTGCCACAGTTTGACTGTTAATTACTGTTAATTGAATACACAGTTAATTCTGTGTATTCAATGGCTCGGTGTAAGCCACCTGAGAAAAGATCAGCTCCTGGCCCTGTTTGGCTGGAGGAAATGCTCAGACAGCAGTATTACATCAGCTGGTGCCTGGTCAGCTGTTACTGGTCACAGGGTAAGAACTGCTCACTACACCCTCTGCCATCAGACAGAAAACCAGAGGAAGGCACAGGCTCACCATTGATCTCGAAAACTTTAACTATCTCCTAAACAATAAACCGCAGTGACTGGTCTTGCTCCAAGAAGTTTTCCCTGCTAAATGAAATGTAGCAGCATCTTTTGGAAAACAGAACAAAACAAAACAAAACATACAAAAAAAGAAGTTATTTGCTCTGTGCCAAATCTCAATAGCAATGCGGACAAATGCGCTGAACAGTGAAGGCAGCAGAAAAGCCACAAGAAGGAATGCTGTGTGGTAGTACCTGCTACCACCTCCATCGTACTTAAAAACTTGTTTACTCACCATTAACCCAGATAAATTCAGACATGCTGACAGGAGTAAAAGATTGCACGGGAATTCCAGTACAGTAAGTGTTAGAGCCGAGGCAGGGGAGCTGCAGCAATGTCTAAGGCAGAGAGAGGTGTGCTGGTGTTTGGGGAGGAACGATAGCAGTGCAAGATGACAAGAAAATAGCTGCAGAAAGCAGGTGCCTGCTAAGCTGCAGCTCCAAGAGGCTCAACCCCATGAGGTTCAACTGTTCATTTCAATTCAGAATAATGCTATCTGAAGATTTCTAAGCGGTCCCGTATTTCACTTTGTGAGATAACAGACAAAGTGCATTTTCAATTTTTGTCCTTTCTTATCAGTTATCAATGCTGTAGTGTTTGACCAAGAATGTTGTATACGTGCATGTCTCTGCTTCTCTATCATCTGTAACTTGGGTGGCTCAGCTGCCCTCAGCTGCCAGAAGGAATTTCAATTTGTGCCTAATTCAAAACATAGCACAAAATGAACATCAGCCTGCCTCCAATCTTGCCAATAATCCAGTAGTTTTGTAAGACGTTGCCTAAAAAATAAAAAATAAAAAACTAAAAAAGAAAGAGAGAAAAGTGACAGCCACATCCAGGCCATTTCTTCTTTTCCTGTATCCTCCACTATAGGATGATGCTACTCTCATCTGGACCTGGGTGGCTGTCACACCATACTGTGCTGCTGAACCAGATCTGCTCCCTTTCCTGCATGGTGTCCCACTGGTTTTCATCATCCAAACTTTTCTGATTGAAATAAATAGCTCTTAGGGTGTAAATTCCCATTTGCCCTGCATGTGGATCTCAGTATCAATGTTAATGAATAATAACAGTGATTCACTATGGCTATTGATGGTAAAAAGCCACTGGGTATGCAGGACACCAAGACCAAGGCTTATCAGGCTTTCTCTGACACAGATGTGATGATGAGAACTAGGGCTAGGCAATCATTTCAAGTTTAAATTACAATGAAGTACATAAGAATGCAAGTGAAATAGGAAACATAAGGATATAAATACATATTTTCCATTTTAAAACACTTTCTGCAAGTGATGTCTAAGCTTGTCACTGCGCAGAAGGGCCAAAGAAGTGATTGCAGCCATCCATAACAGCAGCGCTGAGTGAAGGTTTGGTTCAGCCTTGTGCAGAGTGCACACGCTGTGAGACTGTGTAGCACTTACACCACTTCAATCAAGTTAAACTTCAGTCATTTCATTCGGTATTATTTCATCTGAAGAACTGTGCTGTGAAAAAAAATAACTTTCCTTAATTAACATTTTGCTCAATTAATTATTTTTCTCAGTAGAGATATGAACTTTATTAAATTATTTGAAAGAAAGAGAGCATATCTTATTATGGATATTTCATTACATCAAAGCAAACCGTAAGCTTCTACTTTAATAACTGGTGTCTTCTGTATTGATCTTTGCAAAAGTTCTCAAATCAATAATCTTTTCCAGGGGTTAAATTTCACCTTGAGACAGATACCTGATGAAGAGCTATTCCGTATTTCAGCCTCCTGGAACATACTGCAAGCGTAAAATGAAGCATAAAAAAGAGGCAGAGGAGAAGCAAAATGCATGGGGAATTCTGTTAGTGTTATTAGCTGTGCAGATACTGTAACACTTTAACACTGTAACACTGCAGGTCACCTCATGTCAGCCTGGCCCCTCTGACAGCTGGAGTCTTCTCCAGAGCCTTCAGCCTCCTGCACCGCCAGAGCTCCCATTTCCTCCCATCAGGCATCATTCAGGAGGGCAACCATTTGCCACCTCTTCTTTACCCATGCTTTTGCTCCTCCCTGTGCTGTCACGGCTGAGCAGGACTCGTGGCCCCACCTCGCAGCGCCAGCAGCTGGAAGGGAAGTGGCCACACACAGCGCTGCCCGAGCAGGAGCCGCAGGGCCCAGCCAGGACCTCACTGCGGGCTGTACTGGGATGGGCTGGGGTTGGTCCTTGCGCCTCCCTGCTGTGAGCTCTCCAGGAGCCACCAGAGCTGAGCAGTTCAGTTCTCCATACTCCTCCAATGCATCCCCTCGCTAAGTCATCTGTGTACGATGATACTGACCATGTCTGGAGAGGAACTGGGCTGGGAGCTTGCAGGTCCCTGCCATGAGTGCAACGTGCTGCAGAGGCATCTGCCTGTGGTGCCCCACCCAAGGATGCAGGACTCCCTGGACTTCCCTTCTCTCTGCAGGCACAGAGCATCCATCAGCCCACAGGGAGGAGGCTGAGCGTCCAGTTAACCAACATGGGCATTTGAAGAGAGGGAGTAGTACTCATGCAAAGTGCCTCTGAAACCACTCCCCACCATAATTATGCTCAGTTTCATTACCAAGAATATTAGAACTATAATTAGGTTCCAAAATTTGCATGAGCTCAAGAAAAAAAAAAAAAAGACCCCTTTTTATGAGGGATTATGAGGGATTATGGTTTATGGGGGGTTATGAGGGATAGCTGCTGTAGTCACCGACAACGAGAAGGTAAAATTACACCCACAGCATTGTCAATATATTACTTAATAGTTTTGGGATCACTTGAGATAATTTTTATTTCGGTTTCTCCTGCAACAGCCTGGTATAAAGTGAAATTTTCATAGCTGATATCTTTCTTCTTCTTTTGGCCATTGGATTAGAATTCCTAGTAAAAAAACCTCACAGAAATATCAGCTTACTAGCTTACTTAAAATTATTCTTTTGTAAAATACCTAATGACACACAGACAGCATCTTACAGGATCCAAAACCATAATTCTATTCTAGGTAAGTAGACATAAAATATCTTTGAAACACTAATTGCTTAGCTGTTGCTTCAGTAGATCTGAAGGATGTACCTTCGGTGCGAGTTACTCAGCATAGACTCAGCCTCCAGGGGCTGTCTCTATATAATACCTGAGAGACTGGGATTTGGAATAGGAAAAAGTAGACAAAGAAAATGTAGACGGTATTGCATGTGAAGGCAAAGTTGTCCGTTCTAGTCTTCAAATCCAACATACTCATTCCAAAATCGATGCTTTTCCATTTATTTCTAGAATATACGATTCCATCTCATATCCTGCATCACTTTCAAATTCTTATAAAGTTAAATAAACTGAAGTTAAGAAGCTGACGATGTTGCACGCAGGAGAGAGACCAGAATGACGAGCGACGGAGTGAGGCTGGCAGCGCTGCAGGGGATGGGAGACCTGCGGGACCGCGCCGGTAACGGCGGAGCAGCGCGGCAGAGCTGCGAGGAGGCTCGGGCTGAGCGGAGTCTGCCTGGCACGTCTGTAGCTCTGAGCTCGGGAGCGTCCGGGGAGGACAAGGAGAGGGAGGCAGCCGCTCACAGGGTGTGGGTGACCAAAAACACAGGACGGAGCGGGTAGAGCCGTCTTTTCCATGACGTCCCGGGGGGCTGCCCCGGTGAGTCTCCAGAGGGGGGTCTGCAGCCCGGCCCGCAGCACGGCGGGACAGCCGACCCTTGTCTGGGATGAAGGCAGCAGGGACAGCGGTAACACCTGAGTGAGTTCCGCACTGGGAACGCGTTCCCTCGGCTCTCTGGCTGCAGTGTGCAACCCGGCTCCAAACCCACCACGTCAGAGCTGTACCCGCTGAAAAGCAGGAAAAAAAATCCATGGCAGCGGTAGCCCTATCAACTCTGCAGCCACTGTGAGCCGTTATCTCTGGACGGATTTGCGGCAGTTCCCACATCGAGCAGACTTCCCTTCGGCCTCGTGGTGTCTGCGCCCGGCTACAGGCTGTGCTCCTGGAGACGTGGGGGAGCACCGCTGAGGCTGTGCTGTGCCTCCACCTTTTGTTTTAAAGAAGTAACGCAGCGATGTCTCAGAGAGACAGTTCAAGGACTGTTGGAAGTTAATTGTTTTCTGCTCTTCTTTGATAATGGCAAATGGGGAAATAAGAAGATACTGAGTATAAAACCTCAGATGAGGAAAACGTTCATTACTGTGTGTGCACTTACAACCTGTGATGTAAATAATCTGCAATTTGTACATTTTCCTTCACCTGAGTCATAACTGTGTTTCAGATGGGGTCGATTTTTCTGCTTTCCTTTCTGTTCTTCAGATATATTGGTTATAAACATGAAAATAAGCATAAGGTGATTCACGGAAAGTAAAAATTGCAGAGTGCCCCACAGAGATAACCCCTTATACCCATTGGTAGTTATCAGATGGAGAACAGTAAATATTAACATGTTCTCAGGGCTGCTGCTCATTTTTTCAAACAGTTGTGAGAAGTTTTATCTGATTTAGCATCACCATTATTAATGGGAGTAGGAAATAGCAGGAAATGCATCCCTCTGTTCTCCTCTGACTGTGGTATCTCACAACTGCTGTCCGACGGCACAGCTGAGACAATGCTTCCTGGAGGTGAGATGGAAGGAAAAAGGAGATGTGGTGACAGCAAGCTCTGTACTGGAGCATAGGCACCGATGAGCAGCAGCGTCTCTGGAGGCCCTGCAGGAGGTGCAGCTGGCAGTAACCCTGCACACCCCCACTCTGCCCATCCTTGCCCGAATCCAGACCCACAGGTGGATGATTGGAAGGACTCTGTCACTCTGACCCTGCTCACCTCAATAGCTCCATGTAAGCCAGGTCTGTGCCTCACCCAAGCTGTGTCAAACAGAAGGAGGGAGGAGAGCAGAGTCCCTACAGATTTCAGCAGCATTTCCAGATGCACACTGTTTGTGGGGCAGCAGCACCTTGTTGCTCCTAGTCAGACCAATTCACATATGGTTAAGGGAAGTTTAGGCAAGAAGACAGGGAACTGTATCAGGAAGAGCAGGACTCAACCTCTTTCTCCTCTAATCGTCTGGATTTTTCTTTTCAATCTTAACTAGAAGCAAAATTTATTAGTGGAGAATGGAGGGCAGAGGTGTGAATGGGAAGCACTCCCTTGGCTGTGGTATAAGAAAAACTCACACAAAATAGCTCATTTTAACCTGAGAAAACAGATTCACAGAGAACTCCCTGGATTTTGACAGGACAGCTTTTGCTGAACATGAATTAATCTGATGCTGGCATAGGTCTGTACTTGACATGGCTGTCCTTTTCTCCACCCCAATGCTTTGCCCCTGTGAGAAGTCAGGGCCCTGCTCAGGCACCCAGGGAAACAGTGAGGGGTCCAGAGCAGCCTCAGCCAAGTCCTTACTGCCACAGAGTCCAGGTGCAGCATCTGAGGCCCAGACTCAGATGTGAGTGAACCAAATCATTTACTGCAGCTTCTAACATCCCTTATATACATTCACAATTTTTCTCTTTTAACTTTCCCACCCACCTTTACCTGTCAACAAAACATTCCACAAACACTCCTTAACCATGCATACAGACGCTCATCCAGTCACAGCCACGAGTCGTTCCTGGCTCTCTTCCTCCGATTAAGGTCCCTATCACACAGCCATCAGGCAGCTTACTTGACTTCGTTTTTTCCTCTTCTGGAGGTGTCCTTGGTTCTCAGCCTTGCTTTCTCATGCCATTCATGTTGTTCCACAGCTTCTGCTCTGAACCTTCTTTCTTGTGTTCCCACACCCAGGCACAGAGCAACTCCTCTGATCCCTTTCAGATGATACTCTTCACGGAATATTTCTCCAAACCAAGGAGCTGCACACTTTGCCAGGGCCACTAATGCACCTTTTTATAATGTTTGTGCAGTTGGGCTTTTGTGATAAACAAACAGTATTTTCTCAGCAGGAAAGAATATTCAGTCAGACCCACAGGAATGTCTGTGCAGAGTTCTGGGACAGAGGTGCCAGTGGTCTACTGGTCACTGATGGGCATTGCCTCACGTTATATAGTGCTCAAAAAACAAGGATTCCCTCAAACCTAAGCATCACATCATAACATTGCACCATTTGTGTTAAATTGACAGATGGCTTCTAGAGCTATTTCTCTTTCATGTTTTCCACTCATGACTTTCTGGAAGCACAGAGGACTGACTGCAGGGAGCACAGTGCCACAGGGTTCCTGCACCTTCTGGTCCTTGGGGTGCAGGAGCATCGGGCTCACTGCTGCTGCTGCTGTTCCCAGGGCTCTCCTGCTGCCTGAAAAGTTCCTTTCCCAACCACTGTCTCCATGACCTCCACAGAAGGAGCAGTGCATGCCCTGTGGCTGGTCTCAGTGAGAGGCTTTCTTCCATTTTATTTTTTATGGTTCATATACCTGATATTTGTTCTGAAAGTCTCTGCTTATATACACACAGTATATTTGATATATAAACCCACATAAATACCACTGGCATATAATGAGGTACCGAAATTAATACAGACTATGTGCTTAGTGCTGCTGGATCATATTTAATCAAAGCTCCAATTTTACTGGTGATAAGGAAGAAATCTTTATTGATGGGGATAAAATATGAAAAACTGCCTCCTATAAAGAGGCATTAAAATCCAATTCACAGAAAAATCTAGCTTAGGAAATGTATTACACTAAGAAAAAAGAGAAAGAGAAAGGGAGAGAGCAACAGAGATGGAAACGTGCACAGATTTACAATGTATTGCAGAAAAAAATACTCTGCTACATCGGCAAAGCAATGCTCTACAGTATTTGCTTCTAAAGCTGTTCTTAAGTGATGAAGCTGATTGAGCAAGTCCTGATGAATAATGCACTCACTACACCATGCCTCTGTCTCTGTTTGCCTGGTGCTCACAGCCTGACAGTACCTCTGACCTGGGCTCTTCGGGAGCAGCACGTGGAGGAGATCACTTCAGAGTGCTGTGCAGTGTGGGAGAGCTCTGGGAGGGCATAACACCACAGTGCATCCTTGTGAGGTTTGTTGTGTTGCACTAGTATCGCTCCCCTGAGGAGATGATAGGCTCTGGCTCAGCCCCACTGCTGTTGGCATTTCCTGTGAGGGTGGAGTTCTGCAGAACAGCAGAGGTGCCCAAAGTACTCTTGTGCCGCTGGTGTACTTTCACTTCAAATTCTCTAGCTCCTGTTGGTCTCCTGTTATGACTGTAACATCGCCTTTCTTTCTTCTTAGTGAAGGTTCATGCTCACAGAAGATCTGGGTTTAGCTTTCCCTTAATGAGTCACGGTGTTTCCTGTGCTCAGAAGTACCAGATCCAACACACGCATCCAAGAATCTGCAGGTATTGCATTTTGCATACGGACCTGAATTATCCTGCAGGCATTGGCAGTTCATTTTGGTGCTCCCACAGTTCCCCCTTCCTTCCAGCCAGCTGGGTATTGGCAGTGTACCCACCTTTGTGCCTGAAATGGCATCACCGACCTTTTCCCCAGACTGGTTTGTATTCATTACTACTGCCAAGATTTGTTTCCTTCTCTTCCACAAAGCTTCCAGATCACAGAACAATTGAGGCTGGAGGCACCTCTGAGGTCACCTGGTCCAAACCCCTGCTCAAGCTGGGCCATCTAGAACTCACTGCCTTTGACTGTGTGCAGTCAGATATAGAATATCTCCAAAGACAAAGACTCCAGTGACTCTGAATGGCCTGTGTCAATGCTCAGCCACCTGACAGTAAAACAAACAACAACAAAATCTGTACAACAGGACTTGTGGCACTTCTGTAGTGAGCAGCCTGGAGACTGGTTGGTGCTGCCAAAACAGGGACCATTCATCTGAGGCAGAGACAGAGGATTGTAATAGGGAGCAGGTGGCCAAGGACACACTGATGAAATGCGTTTTACATCACCAGATTATTACTGACCTGAAGGAGTCAGCCCCTAGTCTCCAGCTCCTCAGGTCTGCACAGGCAGTTGGACTCTCTTGAAATGCACACATGCAGATTAGTCCTCAATCCTTTGAAAATGCCTCTTATCTTCTATGCAGGTCTCTATAAAATTTTTAAAAAATCAACGTTGTGAGCATCAGCAATGTTAAAGAAAGCACTGTTGCAACAAATATTTGGCAAGATGGATTGCTGGAACTCAGTCTGATGGAAAAAAGAAGTCTTTGCTAATAGAGACAATCCAGACTGTATCACAGAAAACAGATCTACCTTGCTAGAGTTCTTTGAAGAAAATTCCCTGTTCTGAAAGCAATAACAGTTTTGATTACAGAGAATTCCTTTTTTATCTGCCATTCTTTCTCTGTGCTGTGTAAATTAGCACATTGTTCTCTGTGCTTGCTCTGGAGTGTGAGAATGCAGCCTGTGGAAAATAAATTACTATATTTTATGAAATAAATAAAATAATAAAAATTCATTGTATTTCTACTATGCAAAATCTTTAGGTCCCAAGAAGATCGTCACCCTTTCTTCACTGTGCCACCTTTTGTTTAACAAGGTGGTGGATGAGCACACTTACAGCCTTACAGATTCCCTTGGCCAGAAGGCTCTGACTATGACGCATGAAGAAGCTGCAAAAGCCATACAGATGTGTATGCAGCTAAGGACCGTGTTTCTAGCAGTAAATTTTGCAGCCTCTCCACTTGGCCTCTCCTCCTCCAGTCCTGTGCATTTAGGTGGATGTCACAGATCAGTACGTAGGGACGGTTTAATGGTCAACCTTAATGGTAGGTGGATGGTTGGACTGGCCTCTCCAGCGCGCTCGCCCTGCACACTGCTTCCAAGGCCCACAAGTGATACTGGGAATGAGCCATGCGCTGGTTCCTACAGCCTTCACTGCTGCACAGCCTGCTGAGGAACTCACAGGTCTTGGCTCACCACCGTTCATCTCCCATAAAGGATAACAGAGAATGTCATTAATGCGATTTAAACACACAAAATCACTTCGCAAACTGCTCAACAATGTTACAAATTTGTTCTACCACAGGAGATGTGAACAAGTAATTAGAAACCTAGCAGAGTTGTTTGCTCTTATCTGCACTGTCAGGCAGAAGCTGCATGCTGTGCCAGCCTGCAGGCACAGTCCATCCCCTGCCCCACTCCCCAGAACTGGGCAGCGCTGTCACTGCAGCACAGGGCACTGCTCTGCTTGCTGTCACACTGACCAGCACCAAAGTGGTGCTCTGGTTGTTCTGCATTGACAGAGACATTTGTTCCATCAGGAAATGCTTCTGTCAGGTGCTCAAAGTGGTTGGCTGAGCTGTGGAGATCTGTGGTGCTGCTGCTGTGGAGTGACTTGTGATAGAGCTCTAGGAGATTTGTGACTCAGTCTGCTGTTGCATTTTGCATGATCCTCTCCTGTTCCCTTTTTGAGTTTACCCACCTGCAAGCAGAGGCTCCAGCCTGACACCCTGCACTGGCTGCTCACTGTCTCCAGGCCCTAATGCCTGCAAGGCTGGCTCATAACCAGCCTCCATCCAGTGATATTCACCCCTGATTTTCATAACTACTCCCTCCATTTGAACAACAAGTATTCCACTTCTAAGAAGATCATGTATAAGACAACCAAATGACCACGAAACCCAGATCCTGGCAGGACCCAGGCTGTGCTTGCACACAGACACACATGTTACATATACACACATTTTGCAGGAATGCATGCTGGTGCATGTCTGTAAAGAACAAGGAAGAGAAACACCTAAAAGACAAGCTCAGGCCAGAAGAGGTGGTTTGGCAGGTTTTCTATCTAGACTGTTAAAGAAGGCTCCAGGACAACTTTCCAAATCACTCCATATATTACTGCATATTTTTTTATGTACATATCTATATACATAGTAAGGTATCTATATACATATAAGTGTATATATATGTGTGTATATATATGTGTATGTATTTATAAATAGGTATGGTTGGGTATATGGCAAGATGCCGTGCTAAGTGCTAGCATCAGGCATCCCTTACAGAGTTTCCTCTAAGCATAGCAGAATAGATGGGCCTCACACTGAGGCTTCTGAATTTCTATTTCAACTGTTTTGTGCATGTGAAAAAAACCCTCAGCTTCACCTCAGCTGTTGCAAAGCTTCTCGTCATGTTAGAAGAGTCTTTGACCAAAGATTCAGAGGCACGAGCACAAAACCACAACTCAAGCAATGCATCCCAGTGTAGGAACATTGGGGTCATGCATTTGAAAAATGTATTTTTAAGCCAAACCCCCATCTCTCTGTACGTGACATCCGAGCCACCAGAGGCACAAACAGGAACCTCACCACTGGTGCGTGGACTCCTGGAACACCAGCCTGTGTTATCAGCTGGTTCAAAGCCTTCACCAACCCCACATTAACCTGGCTCATCAGGCTGACACCAGACACCAATTCAGCAGCCTATTTTCACAGCGGTATCACAGCTGAGCACAGGCTGCATTTCGCAGCAGCAGTTCTCTTGCCCTTCCCTCGTGCTGCTGGGTAGTGCTTGGCCCTGTGCTGGGGTGGGGGTTGTTGCAGGTTGCTTCAGGACTGCGCTGTCAGCTGCTGGGTACATCTGGCAGGGGATGCCAGCAGACAAGGATGTACATCTCTCTCGATAGTCATCTCAGGCATCTTTTCAACTGGAACTAGAAACAACAAACTTTGTGAGAACAAAAGAAGAAAGGAAAAGGACAATTTATATGTGCTTTTATAATGCCACACCTTTTTAAACTTCGAAAATTATTCCAGACATTTTACTGAAGCAGCCCAATAGAGAGTTCTGTGTGTGTTTAAAGCTTGGAGATTCATATACTATTCATGCACTATTGATTCAGAGTGTTTGCCTTCGTGTTTTTGCTGTTTTGCTTTTTGCTCAAGTATTTTCTAGGTCAGAATAATTGAAGAGCCTTTTGGCTCTTATGAGCTTTTCAATAAAGCCAAGCAAGCAGTCTCATGAACCTCGTAACTCAGAAATTGGTGTTGCTGCCCAGGTCAATAGTGAAAGTGGCCACTCCATCTGCTGCATGTCTGCTTTAGCAATCCCCGAGACCACTCTGCAAGTATCCACCTTTTAGGCAGACAGTCTAAAAGACATTTATGCCTGTATTTATGTGTGTGTACGTATGTGTATGTTTATGCATATGTACAATTATGTTATAGGATACATATCTGTACCAATCAACACTGTTTCTACCCTGCTCATATGCATTTCTTCATCTGCATCAGGATCATTGAGGATCACGTGGGCTGTCGCTTCCAGTCCTCATTAGCGCACACACTCTCACCATACAGTCCTCTGCAATTCTGCCACACTCTCATGAAAGAGCAAGTGTGTGGTTTGGTCCCAGTACTTTCTTATGATGCCATTCCTGAGTCTTAGCACAAAGCCTTTAAATGACAATCCAAAGATACCCCAAAGTCCAAGTTCTCATTATTCTACATTGACTATTAGAAGTGGAAAGGTCCCTCCTGCCACTCACCTCTGTGACCACCCAGAAACAGTAACCCAACTGTCTGTTCCATAAAACCCATCTCTCTATAGGAGAAATCAGCATAAAACATTCTGTCCCATCTTGACGTATCTTTCCCACTCCGGCCATGTAGCTCATTGCTTCTCCAGTCAGAAAGCACACATATGTGGGCCCTGCCAATGTAGCCCATGCTTTGCAGGTGGTGGTACGCCGAGGCCACTGTTGGGGTTCTCACTGCAGCACAGCTGAACACAGCTGTCAAGGAGCCTGGGGAAGTGGAAGGAGAAAGCCTACAGGCAAGCAGCAATAGAGAGTGACAGCAGCTAGGAAGAAGTCTTTGGCTTGCTAACAAAGAAAGCGTATTATTTATCATTTCTGCAGTTTCTTCAAACAAGAGTGCCACTGCCAGGGGAGCAACCAGACACCATGCCCACCATTCATTCACTAAAGAAAAATCACGAGTGGTTTTTTGTGGTGAGCACTCTAACCATGCCACAGCTTATGTGGGATTCAAAGATGAAGGTCTCTGCATGGCCGTGCAGCTTCACTGTCACAATGTCTCCCTTTACAACAGCTCCATGTGGTCCCCCAACTGTCGCCATTGCTGTGCCACAGGAACCTTACATAGGGCACCTGCCACACTGTGGAAATGATAACCTTCCACCCTGTTGGTTTCTGGATAGCCAGCTCAAGACTTTGCACACATTTGTAAACCAAACATAACTGGTTTATTCCAAGCAGACTGAGAGCTAATGTACTCCAGGTTTGTGTAAAGCTGCATTTCCTTCAAATCAAGTTGTTCTCTATATTTTCCCATTGATATATTTGGTTGCATCAATGACTGTGGAAAGGAAAGCAAAATCTGACTCATTAGGAAAGAGATAAGGAACCTTTTATTAGGCCAGGTAACAGTGGATGAAATCCACTTTGAACAACTGATATCTTAATGTCAAGCAGAGTGAAATCTTCTGTGTCTTCAGGATGTTTTAGGGATGTTTTGCCATACAAAAACGCTGATTCAGAACAAAATGCTGATCATCTCTAATTGTTCATTGTTGCTTCTGAGGATATATGTCAAGTGAAAATTACTGTTCAAACAAATCTTGAAAACAAATAAAATGAACAGCTGATTTAGTAATTAATAATACTATACCAAGTGTTACAGGTGTTAGGCAGAGTTGTTCTTGAGCCCATAAATTTATGCTTCCAATGTGACTTACTCTGTATTCCTGCAACTAACGTTAAATGTGTTTGTGTATATATGCATGTGTTAGTGCATATTCCAGCTTCTTTGTATTACTGTCAGCTTGAAATATATGACAGCTTTTGTGGTAGGACACAAAGCAGGAATGCTCCTTGCTCATATTCTTGTGACGTTGAATGCGACAAAGGGTAAAAACATGAAGAACATAAAGATTATTTTTAAAATTTTTTTTTATCTTATTACTATATGATAATTAGCTTTTCAGTGATAAAGATGTAGTCGTGCAAAGACTGTTCCTTACTTTGCTGTCAGAGTTTCCAAACTGCAAGATCTCAATGCTCTTTTCCTCCCAGGTACTACAAGAATGCTGACTTCTGGGATAATTATTCTATCTTCAGGGGCCCAGGAGACAGAACACACATTTCTATGTTACAAGAGATCACACACTAATTAACAGCATTAAACATTTATAACGAATTATCATATTTACTCAGAACAAATGCATTCTACATTTAATTATAATTCAAGATCTCACAAAAATAAGCTTGTGATTGAAGAAAAGTCCAGTGCACCCTATTAGCATTTTGCAACTGAAAGTCAAGACATTTTGTCAAGTGCATTTCGTGTCTTCCTTTTCTAGTACTATCCATTATATTAGCAGTGTTAAGCCCTAAACTGTGTAATAAAGTGGCTGATTCACCCTCCTCCAGTGAGTGATAATTTTCCCCAGGACATTCTCCCCAACAAGCTTTGCTCAGACAGCACCGTACCTCACTGCTGACAGCCCTTGGCCAGGTACTGTTAGCAAATAAGTAGCAGAATAACCATGACCTGTGCAGGCCTATCAAACAGAAAATAAATGCCATGTATCCAGGTACCATAAAACTACCAATTTCAAATATTGCCTTTTTATTATAAGCACAGTCTTTACTACCTCAAAATCTTAAGGTAAGCAGGAGGCAAAGATATTATCAATCTTAACATTTTAAAATGCGAAGCTGATGTTCACATGGAGCACTGTTCTCTTTGCACTGAGGAATATGAGTACTGAGAGAACAGGTGTTATTTGCAAGGCGTTTCCTCCTCTCAGGACTTTCAGCAGTGTCTCGGAGTTGAGGCATTTGTGCTATGCAGGTTGCTCTGACCACTCACAGAGATTGCTCTGCTTTGGCCAGCTGTGACATGTGCCCTCTTCATTTCCTCAATGTCATTCCTCATGGAATGATCATTTTCCATGCAAATATAATTGTTTAGCTAAATCAAACAATTTAGCTCAGATCTAATTATAAATTCACAGAAAATAACTTTTTCTGAACCAAGCTGGTCAGAATAATGAGTAAAAACAGATATTCTCTGGGTAGATCTTTATAAATGAAAACTAAAATATGTATTTTCCCATCTGGAACAAGGAATTACTAACTATGTTTTATGGATGTCTGCTGTATCTTAAAGCACTCTTTTGGTCCGCATTTTTCTCACAGAGTTAATATTAAGGATTTGCAAGACTACTTGAAGAATTGCATAGCTACAGTGGGAAAGTCCCAGAACTATGCAGCTTTTGCCTGGGTGTGGACGTCAGGTGCTTCTAGTTTCTGTAAGTCTGTGCATTCAGTGTGTGTTTGGTAAAAATGTTCACCAAACACACATTGCTTAATGGTTTCAGCCTTTTTTTTTCCCCATTTACACAGTCAATTCAAACAATCTTGTCCCTGGAGATTGTGTGAAGATATTTTAACACTTAAAGCTATGACAATGGCAACTTATGTCCTGAAGAAAAGTTTGCATCCTACAGAGATACTTTTGGACTAGCTGGCATGGCAAGCATTTAGCAAAGCATTATAGCCTTCTGAAAGGAAACAATCTGAACACATCTATTGGATACCAGGGCACCTAGCACTCACAGTCACCACTTTCTATGGATCTCACTGCAAGTGTAAAATTTATTTCTACCAACTTGACCGTGCTATATGATAAGACTCATGCTGTGTATATTTGTTCATCCCTGAACAAACAGGGCAGATGGAGCATCAGGAGCAGTGTCAGAAGAGCTACTGATCTCCCCATGTGCCTTGGCCATCCCTAACAGGGAACATGACTAGCACAGTGCTAAGACACCTCACCTATCACGTGACCATTTGAACAAAAGTAACCAGAAAGCAACTTTGCCCCTAGATAGTGGAGTAAGGTCTGGGGGATTGCAGTGCTCTCGCATATGGAAGCCTTGCAAACACCATCACAATTAAAATAATCTCTATTTAAAGCACATCAGGTTTTGTCAGTGGCACCAGCACAAGGCTGCTCCAGAGGGTTAGGTCTGTTTTTCAGCCTGCTTTCAGGAGCTGAGAGAGGTCAGAATATTTACATCTATGAAATCCATGATGACAAGCTTCTTACCTGAAGGAGTAGCTTTCTTATCCTGGCTGTATTGACGATCCTTCTGAGAACCCAGTCTACTGACTTTATTACTTTTAGTGCCACTGTCCAACCTTCACTTTTTTTTTTTTTTTTTTTTTTTTGAGTCCTTTTCATTAACATCCTAATTCAAAATGTTTTGTTCCCTCAAAAGTGGTGTTCCATTTTTATTGCACAGCCACCTTTGCTACCCAGCTGAAAGGAGTAGAGATGACAAATCATCTTTAAGTCTTTTAAAACAGTCAGAGAAGAGTCATTCAAACCGATAGCGTGTCCCGGTTTCAGCTGGGACAGAGTTGGTTTTCTTCGTAGCGCCTGCTGTGATGCTGTGTTGTGGCTTTAGGAGAGAAACAATGTAGATAACACACCCATGTTTTAGTTTTTGCTGAGCAGTGCTGCACAGAGCCAAGGACGTTTCAGTTTTTCAGCTTCTTGTACTGACCTGTCAGCAATCTTCTGGGGCAGCACAAGGAGCTGGGAGGGAACTGAACCAGGACAGCCAAAGGGATATTCCATAGCATATGAAGTCATGTGAAATAACCACAAAACTGAGGGGAGCTGGCTAGGGAAAGCAGAAACTCCTCAGGGACTAGCTGGGCATTGGTTTGTGGGTGATGAATATTGCACTGTACATCACTTACATTGTAAATATATATGTATTATTACTATTTCTGTTATTTGTCTTCCTTTTCTGTCTTAGTAAATTGCTTTTGTCTCAACCTACATGTTCTACTTATTTCCCCCCCCCCCCAATTCTCTCCCCCATCCCACTGAATGGGGGAAGTGAGAGAATGGTTGCGTGCTGCTGAGCCACTGCTTTGTTAAACAGCAGCACAGTGCCACAGGGAAGCCTTATGCTCACATATATCTGGAAAATGAATAGGTACCTGGGAACAAAAATAATCATAATATTTTGTTCAGAAATTAAAAATACTTTCTTCTTCTGCTACGCCCGTTATTGAAATATATTGTTACATTTTTAGTAATTCACAGATAAGAAATGAAACAATAATTTTCTCTGAGGCAAATTGTATGTTTCAAAAGCTCTATAAACACAAGATTTTCAAAATACAGCTGTTGTTTCTGTAGATATTAATGCAGAAAACCAAGTAATAAGGCTTCAGACACCAATAAGAAAACTCAGAACTGCAAGTTGATAACAAACAACCCAATGCCCAAATTGCTATTAACATTAAAAATAAATCCAGGTTTTTCTGGGACCTCTGTAGAGTTTTGTAGCTTCCAGACCATAACTATACTTCCACTTTAGCTTTCAAATTAGTTACTATTTATGTTCCTTTTGTATGTATAGAAGAAACTTCCCTGGTAGAGGAGGCTAATAGATTTACAGACCTTCAGGTTGGTGATGTCTGGTGACATCTGCAGAGCTAGCTCATCTTTGAAACACCAGCCAAGTACATTTTCCTGATTTATTACTCTAATTTGTTTTTAATTGAATACATTGGGGAAAAACAAAACAAAACAAAACAAAACAAAACAAAACAAAACAAAACAAAACAAAACAAAACAAAACAAAACAAAACAAAACAAAACAAAACAAACAGTAAGCTGTAGTAGAAATGCTAAGCCACAAATAGAAATAGTGATTGAGCACCTGGTGGAAAGGCAGGGCCAGCCCAGGGGAGCTCAGGTGCATGCAATGTACCTGAGTGATGGAAGGGGTGCACCTCTTCCCAGACCTCATTTAAGGGTTGGCAGTGGAGGTAAGGTTATCCTTCTGAAGATTCTAGTCTATCTGAGGCTTTTTGGAGGTAAGCTGCTTTTTTTCCCTTATTTCTGTGCCTGTTGCTGATGTATTTGAGCAACTTCTATTCTTTGCTGCAGCCTGGGATTTTGATGCTCTGCTATTATGCTTTTCTATTGCATTACATAAGTAAAGCAGCAAGGAATTAAAAATAAGGAAGAGTGCAGGAAACAGGAAAGCAGCTGTTAATAGGGCAGGAGAAAGACAGTAGAGAAAGGGAGCTACTAAGATTTGTTCTGTGTTGCTAAGCTGTTAACTTAGAAATAAAAAACACCTTTACTATTGACAAATAACCAGAGTCAGAGCTGATTTGTGTACAGCAGCACTTTGCCTATGTATGGGATGCTGTGGCCAGGGGATCCCCTGCAGCAGTCAGTGTCAGTGACACTAGGGACTTCTTACTTGAAGCACCCTCACACTGGAGGGGAGCAGGATTCTGCCTGTAACATAGCACTGGGGACACTGAGATGTTGGCAGCCATGCCTGTCTGCCTTTCCTTAGGCAAAGCCTAAGCTTATAAGCTGAGCCATAGTTTTGATTACCTACTGTACTTAAAATCATGAAATTGTTTAGGTTGGAAAAGCCCTTCAAGATCATTGAGTCCAAACTTTAATCTCACCTATTGCTAAATCATGTCCCTTAGTGCTATGGCTACTTGTCTCTTAAGTACCTTCAGGGATGAGGACCACACTGCTTCTATAGGCAGCTGTTTGAATGCTTGAGTACCCTCTCCGTTGAAGAAGTTCTGCCTAATGTGAAATCTAAACCTCCCTTAATGCAACTTGAAACCATTATACTTTAAAAGTACTTACTCTGACTTTTCCCAAAGAGTAAAGCTTCTGTTTACAGAAACATTTTAATTTGCTTAGGGGTATCAGAATTGTCAGAGCTTTTTGCTCTGTGGCTGAATCTCCAAGAAATATCACTTGTGCTGATGGTTCTTAAGGTATTAATGGGGATGTCTGGCCCATTCCCTCTGGCACCTGTTTGCTGAACTCCACATTATAGTCATAAGAATTATACCATGACATGATGAGTAGGGGTGTTACATAGTTTCACAAAAGCACTCTTAAAAAAAATCTGCCTGTTCTATGAGTATCTTTTGAGCTGTATTTTAAACATTTTCTCAAAATATTCCACATCAATTAAAAAAAAAAAAAAAAAAATCTGCCTGTTCTATGAGTATCTTTTGAGCTGTATTTTAAACATTTTCTCAAAATATTCCACATCAATTGCAAGAACATCATTTGTCATTGGTGCTGTTGGCAGCTGGGGGTGAAACAGGCTTGTGATGTTTACTGATTAGGCAAGAATGCATTCTGGAAAAAAGCTTAATTGCTTCCTTTAAAAACAAAAGCAGAGATCCCAAAAGATTCAGACACCCTCTGAAGCTTGTTTAAAGTAACCCTTAAGAAGGATTACTTCCCACTAGTTTGGGATAGCATGATTTTTACAGGGATCTGGTCTAAATACCAGGCATGGGGATGGGGTACATTATGGCAGATATTAATGGAATTAATGCCCAGCTCACCATCACTGTCCAAGAGTACCTCGCATTCCAACAGTGCAGGTCATGTTCAGTGCCCTCTGAGCACCATGTCAGAGCGTGCTGTCCAGGTCACCCCAGAACAGTGCCTGAATGCTATGTCCTGCCTGGGCACTGTTCTAAGTACTAGGCTTCTTTTGAAATGCCCAAAGGATTGGGCGCTGTTCTTATGCCCACACGCCTGGTTTAACTGGGGCAGAAATTGCAGGAGGTGGACAGGGCATGGGTGCAGAGCATAGGGCTGTTCCCTGGGAAGACCCAGTGCTCCCAGAGGCTCTCTGAAAGATACCATTGTTTCCATGGAGTCTGACAGAGACACACTTTAGTTTAAAAACCATCATGTCTTGCAGTAAAGGGGCCATAAAAACAGAGCAAGTTGTTTTTTATTCCATGTCTGCAGGAATTTGCATCAAATATTTAAGATTAAAATATTGTAATGCTCTCATGTTAGAGGAGCATGTAGAGCTGTGTATGAAGTTCGGAGTTGTACCACCTCCTGTTTCCCAAAGATGCATGTCAATGAAATATTAAGGATTTGAAAGCAGTGAAAAGGGAGCATCAAGCATCCAAGTATGCAAACACATTGAGTCTCTTTAAAATGTTTATTTAGTAAAAAGCTAGGAAAAAACATAAGCTGGAGCCACAAAACCAAATGCCATTCGGCAAAACCAGATGATGGGAGAAAAATCTGAAACTCAGGGAGGATCTGCAGTCATTGTTAATTCATACTGTGTACAGGAAAAAGATATGCCTCCATGCACAAAATCTTAAGAACAAAACAATGGAGTCTCTGGGTTGGCCATTTTAATCTTGTCTCTGTGTTTACTCTTGTTATAAAATAGGTAGGATGTTTAGGCGTTATCACATTCCAAAGCATTTAATTTGCATATATCAGAAATGGCCTGTGCAGTTTTTTCAAGGAATGGGAATCTTGGAAAGTGTTTTGATTTGTCTTCAGGATTTCTGTATCTGCCTTTGGGCAAACCGGTCTGATGAGAGTTGCTCCTGCCTGTGATAGGGGTTAGAATCGGATGTTTTGTAACGGTTCCTCCCAACTCAATCTATTCTATGATTCCTCTGTGTATCCTAAAGAACTAATGATGTTAGAGGGATATGAGGTGAAATAGCAAGCTATTCAAATGAAAGATTCAGAAGATATGCTTAAGAATTTGGAGCTTCTGAAAGTAACTCCAGCTCTTCAGTTTAATTTCACATTCTGTTCAGCAAAGTCTGAGTGGGGCTATACATTATTGATTGGCAAAACTGATGTTTTTTTCTTATTGCAAGCCATGGATAAATGCTAGAGACTTGGAAACTAGCAGATAATGTCACCATAAATCAGATATGAAAAAATGTGACTAGTGTAAGTTGAAATTCAGAGTACATGTTCTCCCAGATGATGAGGGAGACTTCAGAACCTTAATTACAAGGTTATTCAATGGTTAATGTTTAATGAAGTTCACATGAAATTTTAAAAGTGAACTGTAAAATCCACCTTGAATACTCCTCTATTGTGTTCTCATGAGACCTCACCTGGAGTAGTGCGCCCAGTTCTGGGGCCCCCAACACAAGAAGGACACATTGAGCTGTTGGAGTGCCTCCGGAGGAGGACCATGAAGATGGCTGGAGTACCTCCCCTACCGGGACAGGCTGAGAGAGCTGGGGCTCTTTAGCCTGGAGAAGAAAAGGCTCAGCGGATATAGTGGCCTTCCAGTACTTGAAGGGGGCCTACAGAAAAGCTGGGGAGCAAGGGACATTTTGTAAGGGCATATAGCAACAGGATGAGGGGAAATGTCTAAATCTACCCTCCTCCAGTTTAAAGACTAGACATTAGAAATAAATGACTTACTGTAAGAGTGATGAGATACTGAAACAGGCTGTGCATAGAGGTTGTGGATGCCCCTCCCTGGAGGCATTTAAGGCCAGGCTGGATGGGGCTGTGAGCAACCTGGTCTGGAGGGAGGTGTCCCTGCCTATAGCAAGGGGTTGGGACTAGAGGTCCCTTCCAACCCAAACCATTCTGTGAGAATCATCAACCTGGAGAGAGATGTCTTAGGGAAGACATCATTTTGTGAATGGAGAAACTGATAGGAAAGAGCTGTTCATCGTTTTCTGCAGTATAAAACTCAATGCCACCATGGAAATCTAGTTGGAGTCTGCTCCAAACCAGAGCTGCAGTAGCTGTTCCTTGATTGCCAGACTTTGGCTCTCTCTCCCAGTCTCCTCGTTGTTACAGACCATTTTTCCCAAGAAGTAGTAATCATGGTGTATTCTTATTTTGAGTACAACATGAGTGTGATTTCCTCATAGTCTCCTGTGCTGCTGCAAGCACAGCTGCACACCATGGAATGACTATTGCCCTGCTGCAGGGTGGTTTCTCCTGCTGGTACAACATCAGGATTAGTTGGCTCAGGGATTGCCTGTCATATAAACAGGAACAGTAGCAAAGGAATTGGAGAAGAATGCTTTGTCTCTGCAAATCTGGTGAACCACTAGGCACACTGAGTTTTGCTGATCTTAAAAAAAAGTTACTGTATTTTCCTTATTGTTGTGTAGCATCTTCAGTAGCTGTTCCTGCTAGAAGAGCCTTCCCTTTCTCAAGAGCTATATCAAATACAGGAAGATGAGGAAAGTGCAACATTTAAAACAGGCTATTTTTAAGCTTTTAATAAAAGTTTGAATGTTTCCACAGGAACTTCTCTTGTGCAGGCTGTGAGCTGTCAGATGGTCTGTCACAGAGTCACTTGCATACTGCAGTGACCCCCAAATGTTCTAGCCAACTGTCAACATCGTGTTTGTTGTTAGCAAAATATAAAATTGTTTACAATTAACTAAGACAAATCATTTTAAATGGAAAGTTAATTGGAGTGAGAAGATGAAGAAATGAATATTGAATCTAATGAGCTATCCTAAAATACTTCAAATTAAGATCACTTGGTTTTGTTTTTTTTAACAAATTGTCAAAGAGTAGGATTTAGGAAGACAGTGCTAGCACCTTTTAGATACATTTTAATGATTGTATTCCAGAGGGCAGACAGTGACTCTGTGCAGAAACTTCTGATCCCGGAAGGCTTCATTCAGGTAAAAACTCCAGCAGTATTAAAAAGATCCATGCCAAATTCTTTCTGGATGTACATTGGTCAGAATTTCACTATTCGTATTTTAGTTACAAAAGAGAAAAAACTGGCAAATTTGTTCTCCGAACTGCATGTAGAAATATTTTCCTTTCATTTTAAAATCAAGAAAAGAACAATAAAATTGTTTTCTACATAGTCCTCTTTTGATAACATCTGAAGATTCATTATGTTGTAATGAAAGATACACAGACTTTTTTAAAAGCACTGTATGTTCTTTTACTCCGTTTAAAGACTGAGCAGAAGCAGAGAAGTCCTTCCCGCTGTACTGCTCTGCAACAACTAAAACAATTGTTTTGTCCTCACTATTTTTATAAAAAAGCCAAAACATGGCATCATACGAGCCTCTATGAAGAAAATGAACTCTATTCCAATCAAAACCATGACAAAGATGAAGATAACAACTGCTGTGAAACTTCTCATGGGAATTAAGTATTGATTAAACTTGGATGGTCTTCCTGTTAAAACATTCAAGATACATATGAACTATCTGGTTGCACTGTTTTGCCTGTATTTTGTAAAAAGGCAGCAGATTTTTCTCTTTCCTCCTCTTGTTGTGGTGCAGTTAGGGTTTCTCGTGGCATTCCTGTTCTCTGGTCACCAAGGCTGCTCTTGATTTCCTAATCTTGCCCATAGAGTACCTTTACCTCTCTGATGGGTGATGCAGTGCTTCTGCCTCTTATGGGAGAGCTTATGGGCTGCTCCTTTTGTTTGCAGGCCGTATCCAGTCCAGCAGAGCCGCTTCTTCCTAAAAACATTCCCATGATAGCCTGCAGAACTGGCAGGAACTGCACAGCCTGAGCAGGATGTTTAGGTTTTATTTTTAACTGAATTACAGGTAACAGAATAAATGTCCTGGGGAATCTTGTAAGGAAAAGATACGTCTACATATGCTTTAGCTGACATTGTGAGCTCCTTTAAGAAGGATGTGATAAACTTATTGTGGGAAATACATCCCTTGCACAGTAAGTTTACAATCCATTCCAATTCTGTGATGATTTTTTATTCACAGCACACAGAATTCTGACTCTGAGGTGATTATGTAATTCAACCCACCTCAGTCCTGAGCCTTTTACTCTCCAGTCCTACCGTGTTAGGAGGAAAAAGGCTCTTTTGTGTTTGTGAACTACCACACAGATGTTAGTTCATTCTGTTTTCTTTTTCCTTTTCTAACCTAATACTCCAAGGCCCTTTTTTAAAAATAACTTTATAAATATTGTTATCTTGTTACCTTTACAAATAGCTATCCCTCCAATTTGTAGTAAGTAATCATAGTCTAAAACCTTTCTGGAGAAAATGATGGAAAATCAGAAATCTCAGGCTTGCAGCTGTTCCTTTATTAATAGTGATCTTTCCATAGTACCTTAGGGACTGCTCTAGCTGCCTGAAGAAGTTAGATTACAGTAGCTGAAATTTGTCATATCTTTTGCTCTGCAGATTCCCAGAGCTACCACCTCCTTTGCCTCTGGGAAGCAGAGGCAAACAAGCTTGTGGTGGGATTCAGCAGCTGTACAACCAAATGCTGTAAAGGAGGGCTACTGGGCCCTTCTTCTGGCACTTCATTGAGCAATGAAATGTTTATCATCAGTTTTAATGTGCAGGACCTTGTAGCTGTAAGACTGCAGTGCATGGATCCAGACACTGCTACCAAGTAGGATGGCCTGGATCTGTGGGCCCAGGGACAAACACACTGGGGGTTGCTCTCCAGCAGTCACAGGCACAGACTGTCAGAATCTAAAGAAATTCAACAACACCCTCCTCCAGCAAGGACAAGCTGTTACAGGTGCAATATCTCAGTGAAACTGGTATAGTGTACGTAAGACACATACGGTCTGCTCAACTGGAATCACAAGCAAATGGGAAAGGTAATTGTTTTATTTTCTCCTTTGCTTCTTAGTGAAAGTATCTGACTCAGGGAGGTGTCTAACAAGTATTCAGACAAGATATGGTGCTATATTTATCAAATATCGTCACCAATCCTAGGTGCAATGGTGCTGCTGGGGGCTGTCCATTATTGTCCTGCACCCACACCCTGCTACTGCCATTCCAATGCATCTTCTGTGAGACCATCTGACCAAGGGCTGTGTCCACATCAGCATTTTCTGATAAAAGCATCTTGAATCACTTCACTGCCCCCAGACAGTCTTGGGCATCAGCCTTGAACTTAATGTCTTGGTATATCACTTCTGGAGCTGGGAAGAAGCCAGCCAGCCCCTGCCCTGGAAGGTCATAAGGCCAGCTCAGGACCAGTCTCTGTTGGCTCTCAGCTGCATCAGTAATAGCACAAGTATGTTTAATCTCCCTGTAGGCATCAGAGCTACAAAGGGTCCTTGCTCAAACTGTATGTCCCCGCTTGCATTTGAATGTTGGATTTGGTAATTTTAGCGGTCTTTTACAACCATTATGATTCTGTAATTCAGTGATTTTTCATTGTTATAATTATTCACAAATGCAGCAGCCTGCAGATGAATCCCACTTTTGAGTTAAATGCAGATTTTCTTTTTAATTCTACCTAATAGCTACCAAATACTTCAGTTTTGAAACAAACTAAAATCTTTTATTCTTCCAAAGCTTAAAACATGCATTTAAAATTTTGTTCACTGTTATGTTTAATCCTAAATTTTAAAGAAAGTGGTATCTTGACTTACACCTACTTGTAATATCTAGCATTATTCTCAGAAAGTTTGATCCACGGACTTGATCTCTCAGGAGACAGTTTGTAAACAAAACAATCAACTTCATGCGAATTACTGAGTTAATATGTCATGTGCAATGGCTTTTGGAGGGAGTGCAGCTACTTGCTTTTGCATACTCACCTCCACTGAGCAGTCTGTTTTCTGGGGAGATGTGGAGATTGGACATAGTTGAAATTTCTGTTCTGTCCAGCGCGCTGTAGGAAGAAACCTTCTCTGAGTACAAAAGAGGATGGTGCCACAGTGGCACAAAAAGCCACAGTGCACCTTTTGTACTCCATGTGCAATGATTGTTTTGTTGTGCAGCCATTGTATAGAAGTCTATGAATGAAATCAGAGCTGGGGAAAGCAGCACCCAGTGTGTACAAGGTGTACATCAGTGGTAGAGATCCTGAGGTGTCTGTTTTTGTATATGAATCAGGTACATGATTTACTGTAGTAAATCTGCAGTGCAGGGGCAGATGGTTTCCCACCCACCTTGAGTGGATGACTGAATGATTATCAATTGTCAGAGGACAGAGAGCTTTAAGCTGTAGCCCTGCAGCTGTAGTGTGCATAGGTGAGTTTGGTGTGAGATGCTAATTGCTGGCACGTGGGGTTACCTGATGACCTCCTAAGAGCGAGGACTGGTTGGGAACAGCCTGGGACAGCACACAGGATGGAGCTATGCTGGGTCTGACTTTCCAGTGCCTTCTAACAAAGCCACATAGAAGTTTTCCCTGGCCTTTTCCATGGTTCCTGAACCCTGAAGGTGTTTTCTGAGCTGAAGCTGGACAACTGGCTTTAACAAATACTCACAAAACTTTTCTTTGTGTCTGCTCCCTTTGTTCACAAACTTGTTTTTTGCTTTCCTGTGTCACACTGGCTGGTTGTCCCAGTTTTTTTTGCCTTTTCCTGGCTGTTGCTGCTCCTGCTCATTTATCTATTCTTCGCCAGCTGAGAGTGTTGTGGTGTGGTGAGTCCCTCCTCTGCCCTGTGTACAAGCACCTTCCCTGCGCCTCAGTATCTTTGTCTTGTAGAAGCTCACATGAATAGCAGTCACCTCCATGAACTTTAATAGCTCTAGAAAAATCAATTTTTCAAGAAGGTATTTGTAAAAAGTAATTTTCTTATGTAAAAGCCAACTTCTGCTGATCCTGAAACATAGTAGTCAATGAGTGGATTAAGGAGCGTTCCATGGCCAGCGGTGCAAGGGAGGGGACCCTGCCCCTCTGTTCTGTGCTGGTGAGACCTGACCTGATGTACTCTGTCCAGATGTGGAGCCCTCAGCACAGGAGAGATGTGGACCTGTTGGAACGTGGCCAGAGGAGGGCCATTAGATGAGACCCTTTCCACTTGATGAAGATGCTCAAAGCCCCATCCTGCTTGGCCTTGAACGCTTCCAGGGATGGGAAATTCCTGGATTTTATCAAAGCATAAAATATGAACCAAGTCTGGAAAACTCATCTTGTTGTCAGATAGCCACATAGGAATGGCCATTATTTTTAAATTTCTCTCTGAATTTTGGCTTTCTGTACAATTAATTTAAAATTTAATTTCGCACAAAGAGATAAAGATGGCCAAGAACTAATTCTCCATAGTAGTGTGGGACTATAGGGCAGAATAACAGCTTGTTTAAAAATAGCAGATCTGTGATTTTATGCATCGTTCACTTGTTTTTATCTGTGAGTTTGTGTTATAAATCATTGTCTCATTCTGTTTTAAGTCATTACACAAATATTTCAATGTACTTTAGCTCCAATTGGGGAAAAAACCTACATTGTTTGCATGGTAATGCCGATTTCTTTTTTCCTCTGGAAGATTTTATATATCAGTTCATCAAAAATTAATTGTAAGTGTCCATGTGCCAATGCTGACAAAGGCACTTGCAAGGCACAGGAGGAAGAGGGTCAGGTTCCGGGATTAGGTGAAACAGCATAGGTAGAGCAAATGAGCTAACCCTTCCTGCAATATTTTCTAGTGAGCATGCCGATGGTGTGAGCCCTGTGATTGAGTACTGTGGTCTCAGCATTGCTGTGAAGCAGCATGTTCTGCAACAGAAAAGCTGAATGCGAGGGCACAGCATGTGAGTAAGAGGAAGGAGGAGGCTAGTGGACAGGACCTGTGAGAGCTCGGGCTTATTTGTGTGCTGGACACAAGGGTGTAGCTGGGCTTCTTCTAGGCTGGAAGGTTTTATTAAAGGATGTCCCAGGATTAGGGTTCCTGATGAGGTGCAGCTTTCCTGTTAAGGCCAGCTAGTGTGACAAATTGAGCTATGTGAAATGGACATATTTAATATAACCCACTTACAAAGCCTATAACTAACATACAAAATTATTAGACCTCCATATATACCAACCTTGTAACGTCTCTGCTGAACTATCCACTTGCTGTCTGCTTCTTCTCTACCTATACTGGCAAGGTGGAATATGAAATTCAGTGCCACTTATGAGATTTACAATGATAATCTCTAATGGAATTAATTTGACTCCAAGAGAGAAAAGAAATTACTCAGTTTTTAGTCGATCTCCTAATAGTTCTTTATTTCATTTCCTCTTTTAGTCTGAAACAGTGACACTGACTGCTGATGAGATAATATTTTGTTGATGTTCATTTTGGATAATTACTCTGGATTGTTAACTTGGTTACAGTTGCCTGGTTTAGAAAACATGACTAGAATGTGATTTTAAAAACCTCTGTGTCTTTGCACGGTGTATCTTACTCATTTTAACTACTAGGGTATTGAAGCTCTGGAAAACAGTCTGTGATTGTCCAGTGCAGAGGCATCCTTTTCACTGTTTTGCATGACAGTAATTTATTTTAAATCAGTATTTTTTATTCTCTCCTCTAGATAACATCTAATTGCTTTCTAGCATGTAGTTACTAATAATTCAAATATGTTGACTCCCCTTAATATTACTCACCTTTCAGGGACATTTTTGTAGTTAGTTAAAGAATGCTGACAACTCTAAGCAATCAACACTGCAAGAGTAAAACATCTTTAAGTAGGTGCCATGTCTGACACGGGGTGGCATGCTCCTTCCTGTGTCTCAAGTACCATTTTTGGAGGGTGAGAGTGCCCACACTGCTGCAGCATCTCTAGCAGCTTGGTGGGAGCATTGGTGTCTTTGCTGCAAGGAGACACTGCTTGGCCAGTTGATGCATGTGAGCTACGGGGTGAAACTGTGCACGATGCCATACAGCTGCAGCTGCAGGAGCTGGCTCCTGTAAGAGCTGTCTGACAGCTTGTTCTGAGCTAAGGGCGCAGCCTGGGCCACCTGAGCACTGCAGTGTTGCCACCACCCCACAGGGCTCCCGGATGCTGTATCTGGGCAGTCCTCTACACTGCAATGTCCTGAGATTGCATCTGTACAGTGGCAGCCCCTTGGTGTCACAATGCCACAGGGCAAGGCACTGCTCAGTACTCTGCTTTCTGCCCATGCAGCTATTCATGGATTGACAGTGTACAGATCCAGGTATCTAGTTTCAGGCTCCTTTAGGGCACTTAGCACACAGGTGCAGGAACCTAGGGTATGAGCAGAGCATTTTCCACTGGGGAAAATGCTGCTCAGGAACAAACCACACCGCCTCAGCAAACATCTGCACAGAGAAGCACCGAGAGAAATGCTTGACCTCAGGTGCCTCTCTCTTATGCTGTTAAAGGAGGATGTCTTAGACTTCTGTCGCTTTATGAATCAGGAAAATATTCATTTATTTATTGTTGTAGAATGTTTGTAATTTAATTTCTTATAACTGTATTCTTAAACTCTCTCTCGTTGTACAATACCTTTATTGAGGATGAGATGTGAACATTCAGAAATATTCATGACTCTCCTATTGTGAGTCTTCTCATAGTGGCTCAAGGTTTTCTTTTCTTTAAAGAAAAAGTAATTAAAAATGTAGAAGTGAAGTAGAAATTAAATAACATGAACTAATAAGCCCAGATATGCTGGCCTAGTCTGACATCTCTTTGTGTGTGTGTGAAAAACAGTATTTCTAGACAAAAATGTCTAGAAGGCTTCATCAGAAGAAGAGACAGTGCTGTGGTGAGAATAGAGTAGGGGGCCTCCAGCTGGCTGCACAGGTGCCTCTAGTCCCACTCCACATTACATTTCCGGTAAGAAACTGCCTTTGTAACTGGGTGAAGGTCACCTCCAGGCACTGTGTAGAAAACTCATTTTTGCAATGGAGACTAAGGGTGTAGCCCTGTGCTAGCCATGCTGGTTCCTGGAGTGATAGCTCTAGTCAGCATCTGTGGCCACCTGAATGAGTGTTGTGGTTTAACCCAGCAGATGGCTCAGTATCACATAGTGATTCACCCACTGCCCCCCTTCCCAGTGGGATGGGGGACAGGATCAAAATAACAAAGTAGAACTCATGGGTTGAGATAATTTTATCCACTAAGATACAGAAAAGGAAAATAGTTATGACTATGTATAAAAGTATACAACAAATTTTATACAAGTAATTGCTTGCAACTCCCTGACCGATGCCCAGCTACCCCTTTGAGCAGGAGAGATGAACTCCTTACTCCCTTCAAAACTCATTCTGCTTGATGTCATGTGGTATGCAATATCTCATTGGCCAGTTTAAGTCCACTGTCCTAATTCTGCTTCCTCCCAGCTCCTTGGGCTTTTTACTGCAAATGGTCTTGTCTCTACCATTGCTGCTTAGCCGGCAACTATAAATATCAGTATGTTATCAACACTGTTTTTTTTCCTAGAACCAAAACATAACATCATACTGGACATTTTGGGGAAAAAAAAAACACAACAGTTCTGTCCCAGCTGAAACTAAGACAGGCTAGTTTCTCAAGATCTTCATTATGGTTTGGCCTAATGGAAAAGAGCTCACTTTATCATCTACTGTCAAACTAGCAAACACAGCTCAAAGTCATTAAATTAAATGCATCTGTCTGAAGTAAGGAAATATATCAATTCATTTCTGGACTCACTTGCATGTGAAGGTGTCACGGGGTTACCTGGACCAGTCTATGCCCGTGACAGGGACAGTGGGCCCAAGGGCCCCCTTCCCAGCCCCCCCCCCAAAGAGGAAGGGGAAGGGAAAAGGAAAGGAAAGAAAACAAACAGACCTCTAGGGAGGTAAACTTATTTTACTAACTATAATATAATATAATACAATCTAATTGAGATGGATAAATCAAACAAAGTGGAGAGAGAGAGTTAACAGAGCACTTGCCTCTTCATTGGGAATCCAAAGAAGCAGCACCACCCCCCAGCCCACCCCTCCATGACGTGTAGGGGCAGGTAGCTGGATTAGAGTGTTAACACTTTAACTCCCAATGCACTACATGATGTTATGATGTGGAATACTGAAAAACCAAAATCACAAAACCGTGACAGTAGGTTGTGTCCCTCTGAAATCAGGGACTGGTTATGAAGACAAAGCCAGTTAAGCTGCCACCATGCCACATTCAAGCGTGTCTTGACTGCTTACTGCCATCTGGGCACTACAACAGAGGAAAGTATCCTAGCTGGTTCAAAATGCTTAGTGGTAAACACTAGTAAGTATCTTATTGTGCATTAGAAGCTGATTCCTAGAACGAATGTAGGGGACACCCTACATATATATACATATATACATACACATAATGAATATGTAATGAATACTATGTATGAATAGATGTATATATGTATAATGCTTCTGTATATTTTTCTTATACACAAAAAATATACTCTATGTACACTGTATGGGTGTACAGTCTTGGAATAAGAGCATCTGTAGGAATCTTGTACAAGCAAAATTATTTTAACTGTATGGGAAAGATATGGGCAATCCCTGTGCATAACCCAGTTAGCAGTAACCTAGTAAAACAGCTTTGAGCATTGCGAGTGCTCTTCCTGTGCATGCCTGGAAAACGCATTTTGCAGAGCATTTTAAAGACAGGACATTTATGGCAAATGGCATTAATCTTGGACTGTTTAAAATACAGTTTCAGTGCCATAACTTAACATCTGTAGCATCGTAAGTGACTAACTTGCTGTTAATTCCTTAACATTTTAAACCCCACAGATGTTGACAATATAAATGTATGGAAACCATTCAGAAGGCTGTTTCCTTTAATGATGGAAAGGGAATTCAGTGAGTCTGGTAAGCACTTTTAAATATTCCAAATTCTCCAATAAACTAGGAAAACATACTCTGTAGTAAGAGATTAATCCTTTTGCTTTGCCTTGAAGTATTTTACGTTTCTTACACTAAAATCACTAGAATTTAGTTTAATGTTAAACCAGCAGAATTCTACCTCTCTTCAAACAGGACATAGGAGAGAAAGCTCTATAGATTCAGAACAAGAATTCCTACAGGATGTGTTTTTGATTGTTTCTCACATCTATGCCCACTATTCAGGATGACTGGCATATGGAAACTGCAGATGAAAATAAAAACCATGCTGTAAGTGGGAAAATGTGGGAAATACCCTAGAATATTGCACAGTTTTCTTTCAGAGGTCTTCTTTTGTTCATAGGGAAAAAAAAATAGTCTCCGTAAATTTTTAAGTAACTTTAGGTATGTCCTGGGCCCTCCATATCTTTATGGAGGCAATGAAAGACTGAGGACGCTGAAGAATTGAGGATTAAAAAAATGTACATGGTATCAAAACTGCTTTCAGCTGTTAGCAAAAAAGTTGCTGCATTTTTATATACTTTTTAATTGCATATGTACAAACTCTGGCTAGCTTTTCCAGGCTATCTTACTCTTATGTATTTTACCTTAGAGCCTTGTTGAGATCTCACAGGAATTTTTCTCCCACAAATTAACAAAAATGCCCTCATGTTAAATTATGTAAAGAGCTGCAATGCAATTGCTGGGTCAGGGCCTGAGCCAATGGTTGAGCACTAGGTGAGAAGGCATGGCTGTCTCAGGGAGCCCAGATGCAAGCTATCCTTCCCTCCTCACCCTCATGTAAGGGTTAGGGTTAGCGGGTGAGGGAGCAGTATCTCTTGGGATAGAGATCACACTCCTCTTGGGCTGTCACTGATTGTTGGAAGGGATGAGCCAATTTTTTTCTTTGTTACCTGCTATTGCTCCATGGTTCTCATATCCCATTAGAAGGCACTGTTGTTGCTGCCTTCTGCCGTACAAGAACAAAGTGTGTGGCAACCTCCTCCAGACACTTCAGCCCAGGACCATTCCTGTCTGGATGCTGGGGTACCATTGCGACTAGTTCTTGTACAAACGCACCCTTTTCCACTATACACAATTACAGTTTCAGGGGTTTTACTGAGATGTGTTTCAAAATAACAGATATTTTCCTCTCTGTCAGGAAAAATGAGCCGGGCTTTGATGGTGTTACTTTTATAAATAAATCCTTTTAGTCTTCAGTGTTATTGGGCCCATGGTCTGTGTTCTAATGGATATAGTCCTATTGTTCTTTAATCCTAGCACAATGACTGGGTGGCTGGTAAATACTAAAGCATTGTGTGTTATTAAAAGTAAAAGCAGCGGTCTTACTGTTCATTATAAGTAAAATTGACTAAATGTAACCAGGATTGAAATCACCTTTCACATTTGCTGCATTTGGTTGGTGCTATCCCAGTAGCATTGATTTATAGTTATATAGAAGTATACTCAATTTACGTGCATGACTGTGTTTGAGAGGTTCAAGTTTCTTATTAGAATTTGTTCTCACTCCCCATATGATGAACAGGGGCACAAGTCCATGCCTGTTCTAATGTTTTCTGACCAAAAGTTAAAAGCAGGAGCGCTGTTAGTGACTGGAATAGAAGTATGAATGCAGCATTTCCATTTACCACCCTGCAAGACTCTGTAAAAGAAGATAGATAATCATCTCACTGGGGAGTTCTGAACATGTCATCCCATTTATTAAAAAAAAATAAATTATTATGCCCTAATTGTTATGGTTAGTACCACCGCTATTCAGATAAGCGGGCTGCAAGGCTTATTTAAAATCATAAATTACCATATTTTGACGCTGTGCTTGATCATCACAGACTGGTTTGACTGTAAAGTTGTTGGACGTTATCTCTCCTCGGTAAGTAAAGCACTAAAATCAGTTTTTTAAAGGAAGCCCTTAGCTCTTTCTACAATCCCATTTGACTAAGGGTAGTATGGAGTGTGAAATACCCATTGAAGTCCTTGTTTCGCTCAGTCTTGCACTTTCTTACACGAGGAATGCAAGCCATTATCACTACAGATAACGTTAGGAGTAGGTAGATTTGAGAACCAAAGCAATTGCCTGCACACAGCGTTTTGTCCATTGCTACTCGCAGTGTCAATCCACAGGGGGTTGTTGGACGCTCCGCAGGGGCAGGGCATTCAGTATTGCTGAAGTGCTCGTTAAAAAGAGCCGCAGGGTGGTGTTCCTGAGCTTCCGTGTGGTAAGAGCTGTCACAGGAAGGGATTAAAACAGCAGCAGTGCCTGGCTATTGCCTGTGCTTAAAGCAGAAAATATTTTAAGTTCAGTAAGTGAGTAAGCTCTAACTCAGCCTGTTACATACCGGTGTTATCAGCCCTGCAGAGCACAGCTTCCTGTTAGAAGACAGCACGTTTTGAAGAGTGAAAGGCATTACTGAATGCATTGAAGCAATTAGGTTGGCTCCTTCTCACACAAGTGTCAGCATGTTTGTCAGCTGATAACAGAAGAGTGTGTATGTCAAAAAGGGCTGGAAATCACAAAGAACCTCGAAGTGCCCACGATGCTGTTTTTCAGAAGTGTTTGAAATAGAAAAATAAATTCCATCCCTGCTGGTTTTATTTGGTACCTGTGGTTCTTACTGAAATCACTACAAAGTGTCTGAAAAAGTCACTGCTTACACCTCAGGTGACATCGGCCTCCGTAAGCCCTGAGCTGCAGCTTTTCCTGAGTACAATTCCTTCTTGATAGGGAAGTCATGGTTGTCAATGGCGTTATTTTGTAGTCCTTGTACTCATCCTGCTAATCTACCTGCAGATTTTCTACCATAGGCAGAGTAACTTCAACTTCTGCTGCTGGATTTACTCCCGAGCCTTCGCGCAAAATTACTGCTGCTGCAGTTGGTGCAAGTTACTTCTGTTACAGTAAAATATGCACGGGAGTGGATATTTCTAAAAGCAAAATGTATGATTTAACTAACTGAAATGGTTATAGTGACATTTCCACGTAACAGCTTTACTGCTGCTCTGTTTAGAGTCGCTTTAACTTAATGTAATTACTACTCAAGTAGTATGGTATGGTTGTAGACACGCATTGTGGAATCACAGAAAAGAAAATAATAATAATGAAAGGCTTTATCCAACCTTGTGGGGGATTTCTTTTTCAGGCAGTTCAGGCTCACAGGAGCTAAGCTAATTAAATGTCAACTTTAAGGCAGAAAATACTTATAATCTGTTACTTTGATATCAGTAAATGCTATGATGATTTTTTCCATTCTTATCCTGAAGAAAAATCAGTTAGCAAACCAATTAGCTTGTCGGAGACATAAAGCTCTTCTATGAGCAGTTGTGTTTCTGTTAACATTTTATGAATCTGGGTGTGTATAGAAAGATTCTAGAGCCTTTGCTTGACATGTTTCTCATCCTTATCTTCACCTTCCAGAGGAAAAAACAGATGATAGCATCTTTGAAAATGAAGAATGGGACTAGAAAAATGACAGTAAGTGAATTAATTAATACTGGAGTACATTTTTTCTAAAATAAGTAAATGGTAACACTTGCTTCACAATCCAGGAAGAAAAAAACCATCACGAGACTGCTCGCAGTTGAGTTACCGATCCTTTTCCCAAACATTACTGTTGAAATATTCCAGCCGTTCAGCCGTGGTGCCGTGCTCAGAACGCCCCGCGGCAGATCCTGGCACCGGTTGCGGATGGCAGAACTTACTTGATATCAATCAGAATCGCTCGATATCAAAACGGATCTGGTGGATATTGACAAGCCCTGGGTGACCTGGATAGGATCTCAGAAGGGCGAGGCCAGGTCCGGAAGCCGTTGCTGCTATGTTTCTTCTAAGAGTTGCTCGGCCGTTTTGCGTTGCTCTGTTAATCGTTCCGTGCCATCCTTGGCTTTGCTGCACGCATCTGTCCGACTGATGAATACTTAATCATTTATTTATAGATATTCATAAGCACTTAGCACAGGGTTGCTGGGTGTGGAGAAGTTTCCCTTGGTTTTCTTGGTCTTTTTTTAATTTACGTCTCTTTCTCCCCTCTCACCCCCCCATTTAACTTTGCGTTTTTCCTCTGCCATCGAGAGAAAAAGAACGGAGCGTCAGGGCTGCGGTGCGGCTCCGCGTCAACCCGCTGGGAGTTGTTCTTTCTGCGGTCTCTGGCGCCCTCGCGTGGCCAATCGGTGGAACTGCGGCCGTGTGTTTGGTGCCGCAGGCAGCAGGACGCATGCGCGCAGGCACGCGAAAGTGGCGCCTGCACTTTCCCGTCGCTCTGCGCGGGAAATCCGCCGATCTTTGTTACTCTTAGTCCTCCAGGCAACAGCGCGCATGCGCCAAAAAGCTTAGCAATAGCATAAATTCCTACGAAACCCTGAGATGCGGGCGAGCAGTCAGTTCTCGGACCGCCGGCTCAGCGATACATTTCTGTCGTTCAATCCACAGTCACCCAGTCTATTTTCTCGGTCGCTTTTGTGCCCGAGCACGGCTTGGGAACGGACTATTTAGGCTCGCAGCGCAGCCTGCGCCCGTCGCGCGCGTAATGATAAGCCGAGAACACAGCATGCGCATGCGCCGTGCCGCCCCGGGGCTGGCGCATGCGCCGTGCCGCCCCGGGGCTGGCGCATGCGCCGTGCCGCCCCGGGGCTGGCGCATGCGCCGTGCCGCCCCGGGGCTGGCGCATGCGCCGTGCCGCCCCGGGGCTGGCGCATGCGCCGTGCCGCCCCGGGGCTGGCGCATGCGCCGTGCCGCCCCGGGGCTGGCGCATGCGCCGTGCCGCCCCGGGGCTGGCGCATGCGCCGTGCCGCCCCGGGGCTGGCGCATGCGCCGTGCCGCCCCGGGGCTGGCGCATGCGCCGTGCCGCCCCGGGGCTGGCGCATGCGCCGTGCCGCCCCGGGGCTGGCGCATGCGCCGTGCCGCCCCGGGGCTGGCGCATGCGCCGTGCCGCCCCGGGGCTGGCGCATGCGCCGTGCCGCCCCGGGGCTGGCGCATGCGCCGTGCCGCCCCGGGGCTGGCGCATGCGCCGTGCCGCCCCGGGGCTGGCGCATGCGCCGTGCCGCCCCGGGGCTGGCGCATGCGCCGTGCCGCCCCGGGGCTGGCGCATGCGCCGTGCCGCCCCGGGGCTGGCGCATGCGCCGTGCCGCCCCGGGGCTGGCGCATGCGCCGTGCCGCCCCGGGGCTGGCGCATGCGCCGTGCCGCCCCGGGGCTGGCGCATGCGCCGTGCCGCCCCGGGGCTGGCGCATGCGCCGTGCCGCCCCGGGGCTGGCGCATGCGCCGTGCCGCCCCGGGGCTGGCGCATGCGCCGTGCCGCCCCGGGGCTGGCGCATGCGCCGTGCCGCCCCGGGGCTGGCGCATGCGCCGTGCCGCCCCGGGGCTGGCGCATGCGCCGTGCCGCCCCGGGGCTGGCGCATGCGCCGTGCCGCCCCGGGGCTGGCGCATGCGCCGTGCCGCCCCGGGGCTGGCGCATGCGCCGTGCCGCCCCGGGGCTGGCGCATGCGCCGTGCCGCCCCGGGGCTGGCGCATGCGCCGTGCCGCCCCGGGGCTGGCGCATGCGCCGTGCCGCCCCGGGGCTGGCGCATGCGCCGTGCCGCCCCGGGGCTGGCGCATGCGCCGTGCCGCCCCGGGGCTGGCGCATGCGCCGTGCCGCCCCGGGGCTGGCGCATGCGCCGTGCCGCCCCGGGGCTGGCGCATGCGCCGTGCCGCCCCGGGGCTGGCGCATGCGCCGTGCCGCCCCGGGGCTGGCGCATGCGCCGTGCCGCCCCGGGGCTGGCGCATGCGCCGTGCCGCCCCGGGGCTGGCGCATGCGCCGTGCCGCCCCGGGGCTGGCGCATGCGCCGTGCCGCCCCGGGGCTGGCGCATGCGCCGTGCCGCCCCGGGGCTGGCGCATGCGCCGTGCCGCCCCGGGGCTGGCGCATGCGCCGTGCCGCCCCGGGGCTGGCGCATGCGCCGTGCCGCCCCGGGGCTGGCGCATGCGCCGTGCCGCCCCGGGGCTGGCGCATGCGCCGTGCCGCCCCGGGGCTGGCGCATGCGCCGTGCCGCCCCGGGGCTGGCGCATGCGCCGTGCCGCCCCGGGGCTGGCGCATGCGCCGTGCCGCCCCGGGGCTGGCGCATGCGCCGTGCCGCCCCGGGGCTGGCGCATGCGCCGTGCCGCCCCGGGGCTGGCGCATGCGCCGTGCCGCCCCGGGGCTGGCGCATGCGCCGTGCCGCCCCGGGGCTGGCGCATGCGCCGTGCCGCCCCGGGGCTGGCGCATGCGCCGTGCCGCCCCGGGGCTGGCGCATGCGCCGTGCCGCCCCGGGGCTGGCGCATGCGCCGTGCCGCCCCGGGGCTGGCGCATGCGCCGTGCCGCCCCGGGGCTGGCGCATGCGCCGTGCCGCCCCGGGGCTGGCGCATGCGCCGTGCCGCCCCGGGGCTGGCGCATGCGCCGTGCCGCCCCGGGGCTGGCGCATGCGCCGTGCCGCCCCGGGGCTGGCGCATGCGCCGTGCCGCCCCGGGGCTGGCGCATGCGCCGTGCCGCCCCGGGGCTGGCGCATGCGCCGTGCCGCCCCGGGGCTGGCGCATGCGCCGTGCCGCCCCGGGGCTGGCGCATGCGCCGTGCCGCCCCGGGGCTGGCGCATGCGCCGTGCCGCCCCGGGGCTGGCGCATGCGCCGTGCCGCCCCGGGGCTGGCGCATGCGCCGTGCCGCCCCGGGGCTGGCGCATGCGCCGTGCCGCCCCGGGGCTGGCGCATGCGCCGTGCCGCCCCGGGGCTGGCGCATGCGCCGTGCCGCCCCGGGGCTGGCGCATGCGCCGTGCCGCCCCGGGGCTGGCGCATGCGCCGTGCCGCCCCGGGGCTGGCGCATGCGCCGTGCCGCCCCGGGGCTGGCGCATGCGCCGTGCCGCCCCGGGGCTGGCGCATGCGCCGTGCCGCCCCGGGGCTGGCGCATGCGCCGTGCCGCCCCGGGGCTGGCGCATGCGCCGTGCCGCCCCGGGGCTGGCGCATGCGCCGTGCCGCCCCGGGGCTGGCGCATGCGCCGTGCCGCCCCGGGGCTGGCGCATGCGCCGTGCCGCCCCGGGGCTGGCGCATGCGCCGTGCCGCCCCGGGGCTGGCGCATGCGCCGTGCCGCCCCGGGGCTGGCGCATGCGCCGTGCCGCCCCGGGGCTGGCGCATGCGCCGTGCCGCCCCGGGGCTGGCGCATGCGCCGTGCCGCCCCGGGGCTGGCGCATGCGCCGTGCCGCCCCGGGGCTGGCGCATGCGCCGTGCCGCCCCGGGGCTGGCGCATGCGCCGTGCCGCCCCGGGGCTGGCGCATGCGCCGTGCCGCCCCGGGGCTGGCGCATGCGCCGTGCCGCCCCGGGGCTGGCGCATGCGCCGTGCCGCCCCGGGGCTGGCGCATGCGCCGTGCCGCCCCGGGGCTGGCGCATGCGCCGTGCCGCCCCGGGGCTGGCGCATGCGCCGTGCCGCCCCGGGGCTGGCGCATGCGCCGTGCCGCCCCGGGGCTGGCGCATGCGCCGTGCCGCCCCGGGGCTGGCGCATGCGCCGTGCCGCCCCGGGGCTGGCGCATGCGCCGTGCCGCCCCGGGGCTGGCGCATGCGCCGTGCCGCCCCGGGGCTGGCGCATGCGCCGTGCCGCCCCGGGGCTGGCGCATGCGCCGTGCCGCCCCGGGGCTGGCGCATGCGCCGTGCCGCCCCGGGGCTGGCGCATGCGCCGTGCCGCCCCGGGGCTGGCGCATGCGCCGTGCCGCCCCGGGGCTGGCGCATGCGCCGTGCCGCCCCGGGGCTGGCGCATGCGCCGTGCCGCCCCGGGGCTGGCGCATGCGCCGTGCCGCCCCGGGGCTGGCGCATGCGCCGTGCCGCCCCGGGGCTGGCGCATGCGCCGTGCCGCCCCGGGGCTGGCGCATGCGCCGTGCCGCCCCGGGGCTGGCGCATGCGCCGTGCCGCCCCGGGGCTGGCGCATGCGCCGTGCCGCCCCGGGGCTGGCGCATGCGCCGTGCCGCCCCGGGGCTGGCGCATGCGCCGTGCCGCCCCGGGGCTGGCGCATGCGCCGTGCCGCCCCGGGGCTGGCGCATGCGCCGTGCCGCCCCGGGGCTGGCGCATGCGCCGTGCCGCCCCGGGGCTGGCGCATGCGCCGTGCCGCCCCGGGGCTGGCGCATGCGCCGTGCCGCCCCGGGGCTGGCGCATGCGCCGTGCCGCCCCGGGGCTGGCGCATGCGCCGTGCCGCCCCGGGGCTGGCGCATGCGCCGTGCCGCCCCGGGGCTGGCGCATGCGCCGTGCCGCCCCGGGGCTGGCGCATGCGCCGTGCCGCCCCGGGGCTGGCGCATGCGCCGTGCCGCCCCGGGGCTGGCGCATGCGCCGTGCCGCCCCGGGGCTGGCGCATGCGCCGTGCCGCCCCGGGGCTGGCGCATGCGCCGTGCCGCCCCGGGGCTGGCGCATGCGCCGTGCCGCCCCGGGGCTGGCGCATGCGCCGTGCCGCCCCGGGGCTGGCGCATGCGCCGTGCCGCCCCGGGGCTGGCGCATGCGCCGTGCCGCCCCGGGGCTGGCGCATGCGCCGTGCCGCCCCGGGGCTGGCGCATGCGCCGTGCCGCCCCGGGGCTGGCGCATGCGCCGTGCCGCCCCGGGGCTGGCGCATGCGCCGTGCCGCCCCGGGGCTGGCGCATGCGCCGTGCCGCCCCGGGGCTGGCGCATGCGCCGTGCCGCCCCGGGGCTGGCGCATGCGCCGTGCCGCCCCGGGGCTGGCGCATGCGCCGTGCCGCCCCGGGGCTGGCGCATGCGCCGTGCCGCCCCGGGGCTGGCGCATGCGCCGTGCCGCCCCGGGGCTGGCGCATGCGCCGTGCCGCCCCGGGGCTGGCGCATGCGCCGTGCCGCCCCGGGGCTGGCGCATGCGCCGTGCCGCCCCGGGGCTGGCGCATGCGCCGTGCCGCCCCGGGGCTGGCGCATGCGCCGTGCCGCCCCGGGGCTGGCGCATGCGCCGTGCCGCCCCGGGGCTGGCGCATGCGCCGTGCCGCCCCGGGGCTGGCGCATGCGCCGTGCCGCCCCGGGGCTGGCGCATGCGCCGTGCCGCCCCGGGGCTGGCGCATGCGCCGTGCCGCCCCGGGGCTGGCGCATGCGCCGTGCCGCCCCGGGGCTGGCGCATGCGCCGTGCCGCCCCGGGGCTGGCGCATGCGCCGTGCCGCCCCGGGGCTGGCGCATGCGCCGTGCCGCCCCGGGGCTGGCGCATGCGCCGTGCCGCCCCGGCGCTGGCGCATGCGCCGTGCCGCCCCG
>JACDJE010000261.1:0-153138 GCA_016647715.1 Pavo muticus
GGCAGGCAGGCAGGGCCCGTGGCTCCAGCAAGTCAGGCAAGGCAGGAAGGCAGAGGCCACCACTCCAGCCAGTCAGCCAGTCAAGGCAGGCAGGCAGGCAGGGGCCACAGCTCCAGCAAGCCAGCTGAGACAGGCATGCAGGCAGGCAGGGGCTTCCAATCCAGCCTTCCAGCCAAGGCAGGCAGGCGGAGGCCACCACTCCAGCCAGTCAGCCAGCCAAAGCAGGCAGGCAGGGACCGAAACTCCAGCCAGTCAGCCAGCCAAGGCAGGCAGGCAGGGGCTGCACCAATTTGGAACTTGATGATCCTTGGGCTCCCCTCTAAGCCATTATATGATTTGCATGGTATAAGTATCTTTTTCCCATACCCGTTTATTTCACGTATGGATTAACAAGCAAAATCTTCTGAATGTGCCATTCATATGCAGAAATCATGATTTCTGATAATGATCTGTTATGATGAGAACTAGATTTCTGAAATAGGAGGTGCATCAGAGTTGTGCTCCATACCCAAATATTTCTTTGCAACTCAAAGTTTTTCAGATACAATTGAATTTTATTACCCACTTTCATTTACTTTCTGGGAAATAATGTTTTTCTTTCTATATCTAACCTGTATTCTATGACTAGCATACTGAGTATGACTGATTACTGAGCAAAGCTTGTTCACATTTCTCAACAAAATAAAGGACTTGTGGAAACTTACCATGAATGAAGCGGACTTCTGAAATTTGACTTTCGAAACAGTTCATCAATTCTTATTAAATTCTTGTTTACGGGATTGTTCCTGGCTAAAGCATGAAGGTTTGCTTTGGAAGTGTTTTTTTAAATGAGTTTAACAATCTCTTTTCTCCACTAATATGGTGATATTTCCTCTAAGCCTTGGTATAAACTTCATTAATGTTCTTTTAGTTAAGTGTTATGCAAATTTTAGAGCTCTAATTAGAAGAACGTAATATTTATTGGCTAAGTTGGTAATGATATCTATTTATCTATTTTTGATTGTTCTGGTGCTTCCTATAGCAGAAGCTAATTTTCAATCACTTATAACCTTATCTGGATTGAACCAGCTGGCAGAATTTTACATGCTTCTGGACAACTCAATGTCAGGTAAAAAACTGAAGCAAAACCAGGTTGCTCATTTATAAAAATGAGTCGGGGGGGGGAGCGGAAATCATTTACAAATATTCAGTCTTTTAAAATCCCTTTTCTGTACATATCGTAGGAATAAGGTCTTGAAATCTTCAAGTAGGTCCTGAATAGAAGATGATAAACCTTTTTTTTTTAAACTCTGGTTTAGCTGTTTTATAGGTTTTCGAAAGTAAATCTTCAGTGTATTACTGAAAACTTCTGCTCATATAAATAGTGTCTCTACTATATATAAAGTGAAGTGAACATTCTCCAGCTTTCCCATAATGGGCCATCAAGACTTGATGGAGCATCACTGCCATATGCTCACAGTGTTTATGGTCTCTTAGAGAATGTTGTCCTCTTCTTCTTTTTTCTCTTGCAGTTGTCTAATAAGTAGGGTGTGAACATCCCTTTTCAGTGGAAAAGGGTAATTATCAGGATACAAGACATAATAATGCAGAGAAGTGGAAAACAGGGCAAGAACAGGAGCCAGAGCAGGGACTGGAACTGATAGACAAGGAAACAAGTATCTTCTGTTGTGCATCCCTGCCCACACAGTATACTTCTTGCAGCATGTTGTGACAGCCTGGCTTCTGGTCTGCAAAGCAGCTGTTTTATTCTTCTGTTTTCCCTTACATCTTCTGGGATACTATAAACACAAGGAAGCAAATAAATAAAAATGTCCACAGGGCCAATAAAGCCTCCTTCTGATCTGCCCTCCTTGGACTCTCTTCCAGGAAGTGAGTCTAGTTATCTTCACAGTAAATTGTAAAGCATGCCCATGTCGCAGACATCTCTAGAGATTGGATGTGGGCAACAGCTGAATTTATTGCATCTCCCTACGTACCTACAAGATGCTCTTTTCTTCCAGAGATATTTCTGTTGTGGGACCTTTGGCTAGAATGACCTCCAAACCAAGCTGCTATAGCAATAGGTACTGAGACAATGAATCAATTCTTGCAGTTCTGGCAGTTGTTCCATCTTAATAACTGAACCTGAAGAGTCATGGAGGTTCAGATTTCATGGGATGTTTCACAAGCATGAATTGGGATAATATTTTCTCTTGCAGCTGTTCAGGTTTCCTGTATTTAAAGCTACTTTCCAGGGTTGCCATGATCTTAGAGGGGAAGAAGACTCCAGATCCTATGGCAGGGCATGAATTTTGTTCCACACCCAGATGCTGCAAGTCACTGTACCTTTCTGACCATTTAGGTTAACAAGGTAGCATCTGCTGGATCAAGAACAGGACTATGTGTATTTTGTTTTTCTGGAAGCTGGCTGAATTTTGAGGTAGACTAGTACTTTCTATTTGTGCTAAAATCAGACGTGACCTATGGTCTTCTGATCAAAGGGCATTTCTAAAGAATAGTTATGTTTTTTATGATACACTTATCTGTTGTTCTGAAATTATTTCTGTCACTTCCTCCCCCTCTTATCTGGAGTTTTCCTTTTCACTTCCCCTCTTAACAATATTTGTGTAGATGGGTGAGCTGATAAAATTCTTATGTATGGATGGAAGAGAAGCGTGAGAAGGGATGAACAGTGCAGCATGTGTCAGTGAGCAGCAAATGCAGGCTACTCCAGAAGGGAAGGTGAGATGGGAGCTGAGGGTTAACTTTAAAGCAGAGACACTGGCCTCACCAGCAAAGCGAACAGTCACACAATACCTGAATTCCAGCAAGTCCAGTGATAGTAACCCATTTCATCCAACAGTGGCAGTGATCATCAGATAAGCTGATGGGGAGACAGCCCATGCCAAGAAGTCAGTGGGTCATGGTATGGTTCAGATCAGCAAAATATTTAGCAAAACACACCTCAGGTCAAGACTAAGGGGGAGATTCTGAGCCTAAATGCACTTGGTAAGAGAAGGGAGGAGCTCCTGACAAGAATGCTCACAGCTCTTTCTCACACAGGTCTTTTCATAGCAAACTGATCCAAAGTTGTACAGCTGCACTGTATCAGAGCTAGTCTTGGGTGCAAGAAGAAAAACCCAGAGCAGTGTTGGGATGTGTGCCCAGGACCACGACACCAGAAGGCTTCCTGCACAGGGAAGTTTGTAGTGTGCTTTTTCAAGCCTTGCCTTTTGTCTAGGTAGATGTTAGACTTTGACCACAGGAGTGGAAGGAATCAGAGTTGTGTTTTTTCTCTTTTGTAGATTAATGTATTGGAGGAAAGAAATTTGTTGCCCTGTTGGTTAATCACCAGTAGACACAAGTTAGGTGTTGCAAGTCTCCACTGGTTATGAAAATCCTGTTATTGAGAAAGATAAAGTCTCAAAGATGTTACTGTGACACTGAGTAGCATGCATGAGTCACAGCTGGTAGTCACACATGTGACATCTGGAAGTTTGGTCCCTACTGCTGGTGGGTACTTATTTCTTGGATTAAAACCTTCTTTCTGTAAGGCTGCAGTCATAAACAAGTCAGTCTAATGAATGTGAGGTCTTGGAAATATCCTTGGCAACGACCTGCTGTTTCCCTCAGATCTTAGACCACGTGTATAATAAAGACACTTAGCTAGCCAGTGAAGAATGAAACCCAGTGATGGGCTTTCGAGTTTTTCTACTCAGGCAGCAGCCTGTAGGCAGAAACTGAGGCATCTGAAGGCACAACAGCAGTACTAACAGACTGGATATTTTTGCAGTGAATACTAAACAGAGGTTACTGGCATTGCCTCTGAGCTTACTCTGACTCAATGCTGCAGAATTACCTTGTCATGTAAAAAGTTTGGAACAGAAAACATGAACACATACAGAAGGTCATTTTCTAAATTTAGTTATACAGTAGAGGATAATAGAATTGTGGAGACAACAATAACAAAATGTAGTAAAGGGCAACTCAAAAAATAGTGCTTTCTCTCTATCGAAGAGGGAAAGGGGGCTCAATTAGTAGTAATCTAGAGCAGTGACCGTATCTAGGAGAGGGTCACAATACTGGAGCAATTTTTGTCTTTTTGTTCTCCCTTTGTTCCTGTTCTTAGAGAAGTTGTGATGTCCTTCACATTTTTCATAATGATTTTTTATTTCAGCATGTACAGAATGTTGGATATGTATTTCATTTACCTCTGCTGTGTCCTGAAATTGTTTTATCCTACTCTTTAGTGAGTTGCATTACTTCAGTAAACAGTAACTGAGCACATGATGGCAGGTCCATTTAAAATGTTTCTATTGGCACCTTCTGAACTAGATGTCGATTGTGAGGTGACTTGTGATGGAAGGACTTTGTAAGCCAGTTGAAGAGGATGTCAGAAAGTGACAGAGTATCCAGCCAACCAAGATGCTCAGATCACATGCATTCAAACTGGTTAATGGAGTTGGACCTGTTTACTTTGGAAAACAGGAGGCTAAGGTGTAAGAACTTACAGCAGCCTACAATTGCTTGAAGGGTAATTGCAAAGAAACTTTCTATCTGTGGCGGACTATATAACAGGGGACAGCAACAAGTTTTAAGCTGAATAACTCAGATCAGATATTTCTTCCACTCAGTCACCCAGAAAAATGGTGGCATCTCAGTCCTTGGAGGTTTTCAAGACTAGGCTAGACAAAGCCACAGCTAACCGGAGGTAGTTCATGGCCTTAATCCTGCTTTTAGCAGGAAATTGGGCTAGAACCTTCCACAGGTCTCTTCTTACCTTCTCTTGTGGGCTCTGTGATGTGGGACAGGCTTTTCTAACCTCCGTGATGTAAGTGGAGATGCTTGCTTTAGGACTTCCCAAGACAGGGACTGGCAATGGCCCAACAGTTCTCTTTAATTCTATACTATAGAGCTGGTTACACTAATCATCACTTTGAAAAGGAATATGGAAACTGCCACATTCCCTTCATCAATTTGGAAATTGTTAGAAATTGAATTCTGTAGCTGTTATTTTCTTGTCAGATTTGAGCACAAGGGAATCTTGAAGAGACCTAACACAGTTGAAGAGAAGGATTGGTCAAGCTCTATCTTTAAGACATTCTTTAGCTTTTGTTAAACTTTTTTTTTTAAGTTAAAAAGATTTATTTTTTAATTAATTCTCAGATTATCTTTTTCTTCCAGAAGTGTAGTCCATTTTTTTCCATGTAGTTATAAATATTATAAAAATAAGCTTATAAAGCTTTTAATAAGGTGAAATAAGTCCAGTGTACAAGATTATTAGCAAATGGCACTAGCAAGAGTTCCAGAATGTTTTAATGAGCCTGTATGTCTGACAGTGTCATACTTGTTTAATGTAACTTGCACTATATCGATATGTGAAGTTAATATTATTTGCAGCAATGTTGTCTGTAACAAAAGCTCTTCTTTCCAATCTGTTTGTCATTCTGCTGCTGCTTATTTATAAATATCCCTCTGGGACCTCTGAAAGCCACCAAGTCCAACCTCCTGCTCAAAGCAGGGTGAACTCCAGATGTAGATCAGGTTGTTCACAACCTTGTTCAGCTGAGTTTTTAAAAATCCCCTACACTGGAGGTTCTACAGACAACATTTTCCAGTGCTAATCCAGGTATTTCCAGCAGAATTTCCAGTTGCATCTGTTGGGTCGTCCTCTCTTAATGCACCTCTGAGAAAAGCTTGGCTTTATCTTCTGCACAGTTGACAGTTGCCATCCATCTTTTCATCTCCATGATAAGTGAACCCAGTTCTCTTGGCCTTTTCTCCTATGTCTATGAATGGAATATTTTCACTGAATTATCAGTGGTGATTAATTTGAAGTGTTTCAAGTGCTCTTAATTGTTAAGTTGTTTATAAACAGAGTCCTTCAGGCAAAATTGAGAGTCTTTTTGGAAGAGTAGATTAATAGAGCATATTTCATTGAAAAAAAAACAAAAAACCAAATAAATGGAAAACTAACAATGCAATTATCTCAGAGACAACCTGCTCAGTCTGTCAGGGGAATATTGGTGACTTAGCTTATCCATGATACATGCCTAATAGCAACGTGTGATATTGTGCATGTCATTTGGAAATAAGTTTGGCAATAAAGATAACTGTAGTAATGACAAAAGACATACAGAGTAAAAACAACCAGAATTCAGAGTTACTAAGAAAGAGACAGCAGAAATGGAAAAAAAACAGCCAACCAAGCAAAACAAAAGTGTGAAATTTTTTTAAATATTTGTTTTAAGAGTAGATAAGAATAGCGTATAATTAAGGTATTAAGCGTATATTTTCCTCAGTCAATTTAAGATATATTCTTTCTTTCAAAAGGTGTTTGAATTACATTTCTATGATTAGAAGCTTAAGGCCATTTCCCAATCTAATTAAATATGTTTCACTATAGTTAATCTGGATTTCATCAGGTTCTGACTCTGTGTGATAAAGTCTGAGAGCTCTCTGATAAAATCATAATTGGAAAAAATCTTTCTCTTAACTGCTTGAAATGTTGATTTTCAGATTGTGACTATTCTCCTGAGCTCATTTTTAAACACAAATGTAATGAGGAAAAAGAACACTGTCAGTTACCAGTTAAGTGCTTGCATCAAATGGACTGCAGTCAGTGAAGCCCAGACTTCTGTGACTAATTCTGAGGGTCGTTCAGATTTGGTAGAAAAGCAGCAAGTGACAGCAAGAGTCTGAAACAATGAAAAATTACGTATTTCTGCTGTTTTTCAGTGGCGTATTCCACAATTTTTCTACATCTTCTTCAGAAAGTTCCTCTAGAAAAAATAAAAAAAAGCTGAAGAAATGAACAAAAGAAGGATTTTTCTTATGCTTCAATGGAATTCTATTTTGAGTCATAAAAAAGCAGATTGTTCTCACGCGTGGCTAGAGAAAGGAGAGATGAACAAAATATTCTGTGGCCATCTCTATAAGCCCATTGCCACAGCGGGAACAGAATTTCTCCAGAGGAAAAAAAGAAATATATATGGGTGAGAGATATAGTTTCCCTCTCCAAAGTGGCAAGTTAGACCATGAGTAAGTGAGGATGTTGTTTTGTTCCCGCTGCATTAAAAATTGACACTTACTGATAAAACTGTTCCTGCAACTAACTGAAGAATGCCCATCTCCAGTGCAAGAATAAACTTCTACACAAACCCATTTCTCATGTGGTGAGCTGCCGTGACTCTGGCTTCATCTGACCCCTTGTCTAGAGGCTGCTGTGCCCAAAGATTCTCTTCTTCTTGTGTGGGTTCAGTACACCATGGAGAAGAGAAACTGTCAGTGACAACCCTAAAGTGAGATCTAATCTCAGTGCCACTGGTAATAATAAGGAGCAAGTCTACCAGCATCAGATAAATGCTGAGCAGTTACGCAAGGTCATAACTACCTTCTTTGTGGCATTTGAAATTCTCCAATACACGGTTACAGCAGTTCACTGTTGCCTACTAGCTGGGTAACTGTTATCTACATTTTGAATCTTATGTTCTCTTGTGTGTGGATTCTGGAAGTAATGTCTCCCCTCCTAACTTTATGTCTGTCAGCAACGTTCCCAGGAGTTGAGTATTTTGCTTGTCATACAGGGGCCAGATTTTCTGTATTTCATTCACTGATGTACGTATATGTACACACAAGTAAGACCACATGTATGTATGCTCAAAGAGGGACTAAAGAAAGAGAAAAGCAATCTTTCTCATCTTGTTTCAGGAGATTTCCTGTAGAAGATCTCAGAAGTTTCTTCTCACAGGTTCTGATGAGACCAATTAGAGTCTTAAGAGAATTCACAGACTCAAAATGTCATATTTTCTCTGTAATTGGTACCCAAAAGAACAGAGTTGAATGTAAGTTTTAGTCTATCTCTGTAGCTCAGTGAAAATTACTTAGCAGAACATCTGAGGTTTGTCTGGAGTCTGTCTTGCAAGCTGTATAGAAATGGGATGCCACAGAGGAGTTTCTAATACTCTTAAAAATGCTGGAAGCATATGCTGAGGAATTTGAGAAGCTGAAAGCTCTACTAAAAGAGCTATTCTGATCAGAATACTGAAAGCAGGCTAATATTCATTTTCAAAGTTAGGAGTTCAAAATTGGATTAAGATAAACAGGTAGAAATCCAGAAGTTAGATATTCAGTTGCTATGCATGACAGGTTCATCCAACAGTTTTCATCGCACAATGACCTTATATTGCATACTTAAAGGCCTCCTTTAAATCTTATCTTTCATTTTCTATATCCTTTTTGTTTTAAAATCAATCCCCAAAATGTGGTAGATGCTGATTTTTGTGTCTCCATTTTTACATGACACCTTCCACGTTCACCCAAACTGGCTTTTTGAGCATTAAAATCACTTATGTACATCAGCTTAAGTAAGTTTAACCCTATTTGCTGAAAATGTTCATTATGTCTTCACATCATGATGTGGATACATCATGGGTCAGTATTTTAAACACGCTCATAATACTGTCAGAGAATAACGTTAATTCTGGAATGCTACACTGAGTTGTTACTCCTAAGGGAGGGAGATCATGCTTAAAACCTGTAACCATATCTGAATACCAAAACAAACATATGGCAGATGTTGGAATAAATGTGTGCTGATTTGTGAATTCTGTTTAGTTTTGTGAAGCTGTATTCTCTAATCTGCATTGTAGGCTGAAAGTCTTATTGCTTCTGATTGTGCTTTGTGTGGCGTGATGAGTGAGGGTCTAAATTTGAAAGTGTCTATCTTCACTGGGATGTTATTGCGGAAGGTGAAGAGTTTTTCACCTCATGGAGAGGTATAGAGACAAGTTAGCCAGGTGTTTCTCAAGGCTCTGTTTGTTGATAAGGAAAAGAGACAAAAGAGGCTTCACTACTTCTAAAAGTACACCTGAAACTGTAGAACTATCAGGCATTAGCAAGTCTCAAAGAAGGAAGGAATGTCTTTTAGATGTTATAAAATGAATCTACACAGATAACCCTCAGACTGCCTCTTCATAACCACAACCCCCAAAACCCAATAAAAAAACCCCAAGCAAACTAAGTAAATAAATAAGCACAACAAAATAGACATATGAACAAGGAAACAGTGAAACATCTATCAGCCCATCAGCACCCAGGGAAAGATGTAATCAGGATCTCTGCAGCCTGAGTGGGAAGAAATGACAAGACAATGAAGAGTGAAGGGCTCTTTCTTGAGGTGTAACTGATCTGATCTATTCCTGCTCTATCTGGTTAGTCTATACATCCGAAAGAAGGCATGGATGGAAGAACCACAGACACATATCTGTGCACTGGACTCCAACACTAGCTGACTGCATGGTGAGGGAGGGAGGGGACACCTCATAAAGTAGTGATGGATAAATAATCAGCATTTTCAACCTTCAACTACAATAAATCAAAATAATAATAATTTACTATTTGTCACTAGTATCTGATCTGAACTTTTCTGTGGATCTGAAATGTCTATTGCAGTAAATTAAATGTGAACATTTCTGTACTAATTGTACTAATGAAATCTGTTCTTCAAAGTGAGGTGGTTTTGATTTAATTCTCTGTTAGTTATAGCCCCTTGCCTGTTTTGATTCCTGAACCATGCAGGGGAATTGTTTGTGAGCATGATAGGTAGCCCAAGGAACACAAGGGACCATTCTAGCAAAGTAACAACTCAGATCAACTTGATTCCAACACCTATGAATATTTCTTGACACTGTGTAGTATGGTAGAATTGGTATGGCACCTGAACAAAGGAGTGATACAAGAGGAAGGCACGTGATACCTACAGACTCCAATCAGTACATTGCATGTGCTACTTGCATACATAGAAGGAAGTAAAAACTGAGGAAAAGAACAATTACTGAAATCTGAGAGAGAAGGGAGATAAGAAACCTGATGTCTTTATAATTAATATTTATACATCTTTTCTAAGCTGAAGAAAGAAATACAGTTCTGAAAGAATGTATTAATTTGCATTTAGAGTCTCCACTCTAATGGAGTGGAAACTGAAAACCAGAAGGCACATAGAAGTTATTGGTTAGTGCGTAGACTGTCCTAAACCCAAACCAAAATGACAAAGAAAGAGTTACATATAGCATAAATTTGAAAGAACTAAACACTGCTTACAGCAGTCATTTGACTTTATAGCCTCCTGTATGAGGCCACCTGACAACACAAACATCCTCACTTTGTTAAGAATTTTCATTTATGCTTTAAGGTAAGTGTTCTGTCACATATATGATAGCCTCTTGCATAGGGTTAAGCAGAGCAGATACCTCTTGAAAAGAAAAACAGTGAAGGTATAATAAGAATGTAGAATGAGTGATCAAGAGGAAGTAGGACAACACTGACAAGGCTACCTGATACTTCAGGGAATGTGAGGGCATGCATTTGAACTGTAAAAAGATAATGTAATTGGTAATGGAAAATGTGAAAAAGGGTCAACTTCTCTGCAAGGAAAAAGTGAGATATTCTGCCTAAAACCTAGGAGCAGATTGCTTTGTCTCTACCAGAAGCTGCAAATCCCCATCTGAAATCTTTTGTAGGATGTATTAGGAACAAAAAGCAGATGATGTGACAAAAACACCAAAAATGCAGTTTTGAGAAAACATTGCCACTCGAGGCAAAGGTCTCAGGTAGACACAGAGGTTTGGAGCCAATATATAAGGCTTGCACCTCTGTCGTGGCAGAGGAAGTGCCTGGAAGTAAGAGGAGATGATTGTTGGTAGTCAGGACTGGTGTAATGATAAGATTGGAAATGTTTGCACAGCATCTTTTTGCAAATAGTATATAAGCTGCTGCAAATTCCCATGGTTACCTCTCATTTTCCTAATGGAGGAGGAGCCTTGTGATCATAAATAAACTTTGGTGAAACATTTCTAAATCTACCCTTGGTCCTGTTTCCGTCTCAGCCACAGAATTCCCCATATTACTTCTGCGGCAATAACCAGTTACCTACTTGGCACAAGGAGATGCTGAAATCCACTGACAGAAAAGAAACAGCGTTACTCTTCCTATTCTTCTTCCCCTAGGTTCTTGATGAACTTATCTATTGGGATAATGCAACAGAAACTTTCTTTAAAGAAAAAATCATAATGACAGTGAATCACTATCTTGTGTAACTTATTTGTTTCTATCCTAATAGAATTGGGTTTGCTTTGGTCTACTGCATAACATCCTAACTCTAATACGATATATAAAAGCAAGGAATTTTAAACACGTCAATGGATGTCTTACAAAGCATGTTGTCCGATGATAACATCCAAAATAAAGTATTCAACATGGGTTTACCTTTTCTGCTAATACCAGAAAAGTGACATTTGATTCAAGAAATTACCTTGCTCTAATGAGCTAACAAAAATCATGCCAGTTACTGAGTTAGCAAGACTGCTATCTCAGCAAAGAGAGATTGAAGTCAAAGAAGTAAAGACAGGAGGGATTTCCCCTGCCAGGAGAGGAATGGGACTAGCCTGATGAAGAGACTGTAACAAAGAACTGGTATGTGGGAAAGGGGACCAGGAGGAGGTTAGGCAGGTATGAGAAGCAACTGTGAGAAAAGACAGCAACTGAGCAAATCAAGAAATCAATGCTAAATTTCTGTTTGTGATCTCCTAGATCACTTGGCTGGTCAGTGAAAAACAAATTTTTCAGAATAGAGTTATCTGATGGCAGATAACAGATTTTATTTCCATAACAGTATTTTTACTTAACTTGAGAAATCAATATTTTAAACAAAAAAGGAAATAAGAATTCTTTTACTGGTTGATAAGGATGCTTTAAGAATTATATTTGAATTTTAAAAGGGGAAAAAAAACACACGTCTGTGCCTTGGGTTTCCCATGGCAGGTTAATCCAAACATGAATCCATTGCACTGTAGTATGAATACGATTATTTAATATTAGCACTTACTCCTGAGTCTTTTAGCATAATCATAAATGTGTCCTGAGAGGTTATTAAAATTGCTGAAAGTTTAGTCAATATTTCCCTCCTTGCTTTATGCAAATGTATTAAAATATGAACACTGAAAAAGATGAACCAGCACCTGAACTTAGCTGCTATTAATTTAGCTAAGCAAATTAAAAAGGAAAAACGCAGAGACATTCAATAGCAATCAATAGTAGGCAATTTTATTAACATCACATTTGAAAAATTAAAGTAATTTAGGCTGTCCCATTCTTCTATATTACCAGAGGAACCATCAAGTGAAAACTGCCAGAAAATCTGATGAAATGAATTTGAGGAATATGCCCAAGGAACCAACTTTCATAAAGTCTTGGGTAGAAGGGAGAGCAAATGTTCCAATATGCAATTTTAATATAGATTTTTTTAAATGTCTGTAGCCTTCTTCTTCAGCATATAGCAAATCCATGTGAAAGATTGAGGAAATATTACCTCAATCAATTGTAAGATTTTGCAGCTATTCAAGTCTAAAGTCCCAAAGCTGCATTTCTGTATTGTACTTTGAAGAAGGGAGAAGTGTAAAAACTAGTGTAAAAGTTGCTGGTCATAGTTTAAGCTCCTAATCTCTTACCTAAAGGAAAGTCCATAATAAAGACTATTAGCAATATGGGGACACAAGGCTTTACTCGTGTATAAACAGTTGATACAGGGTGAGTCATTAACAATATGTATTCATATTGGCTGATCCATTTCACACCAAAGCTGATAGAAATTGTTTGTTAACAATTAAAGTGAAGGTACCTGGGACAAAAAGGTCACATTGTTAACAACTTTGCCTAATTGCTACTTCATGTAACCATATAACCAACACATATTTTTCAAACAGAAAGGCATTAGAGATGCTTAAATTCAGCAAACAAGAGGTATCTTCCATAACAAATACTTAATTCACCATAAATAAGCAGATTTCTCGGTAGGAAAATTAATGAATGTTTGTTCTAAAATATAACTGTTTATAATTTATCTTGAAAGGCAGATTGTGATTTCATTCACATTATTTTTTCAGATAAATGATGAAACTCAACATCCTAAAATAAACGGTTGTTGAATTGCTAGACTAACATTGACTCACATATCAACTTGATTTGCAAGCAATTAGCTTGAAAGGAAAAATAAGGAGAAGTAAGTCACTGCATGGCTGGGAATCAAATAGCTGGGATTAATATAATTCAGAATAGGTGTATGTCAAAAATAGTATTTGATAGGATGCTTATTTTTTATATATGTGTTTAATGAATACATAATTAATATTTCTTTTGGAAAAGGTCATGTACCCCAGAATGTTCTGCCTCGGGATAACCTCATATATATAGAAGTTTAAAAACAATTTAGCACATAAAATACATATGACTATGTATTTCAATATTAGCTTTTAGTCTGTACTCATTTCCTCTGCCTTATTAAACATAATGAGAATGGATAGTCAAGTGTAATTGGAATATTTTGTTTAAAATGCTACATTAAAATATTACATGCCAGAGAATTTTGAATCTCAAATTTATAAAAGAGTGTACCAGTTATCTCTAAATTATAAGTGTATTAAAATAAAATGGATGAGATAAGGATTAGGCTCTTTTTAAGTATCAGTGTCACTGATACTCTATTTTTTACTCCACATATAATTCTTACAGAGCTGATCATTTGAAAGGATTCACTGTAGTCACAATTACACCCTGAAATGAACTTACCTTTGTATTTGAAACACTTTTAGCTATGGAGCTGAATGAGAAAATTTGACATCCGTGTGTTCAGATGACAATGCATACTAATACTGATAGTCGAATAATAAGTAGAATAATACTAATAGTAGAATAAAAGAATACTAATGTAGATACTTTGCCCAGCGCATTGTTGGTTATATGGGGATTCCCTATAACTGCCAGTTGGATGATACCAAAATCCTTTGCTTTACTTAAACACATTGCTCAAAAAAGTAGGAAATCCAAATCTCTTCTTTTACAAAACTCAAAGTCCCAAAGTTTATTGGAGCAATAACACCAGATAAGTGTCTGATATTTTACAATTTGCATTTTATTTTGGGGGTTAGCACTTTGGGGGTTAGTTTTGTTTAGCACTGTTGTTAGCGATCACACCCACTTGCAATTAATTAAGTGATAAGTGCTGAAAGAAATGTTCCTCATTTACTGATGTTAACAAGTTGATGCTAACATGTTTGAGCTAGTCAATCCGGTTTCCAAAATACTTTTCATGCCTAGCTGAATCAAGCACTGATGAGTGGATGAGATTATTAACTTCAAATAAGTCATGACAAATTATGCAGTTCATACAAAAGTGGATTTAGGGCTTAAGAGGAGGAGCTTCCCATGATTTATGTGGAGCTGTTGATTGTCCTTTGTGGCCTATACTAGCAATCAAGTGTACTGTTTATAATTTTATTGGCAATATTTAAGAAAATGGCTTTTTTTGTAATATTTTCAGTCTTTCTATCTAGATGATAGAAATATATAACTGCAAAGGTAAATTTAGAAGAAAATACTGTTAATCCATGCTTTAGATCTCCTAACTTATTTGATTCTTAATACTTAAACAGTTTCTTGCTTATTTGGGGGTTAACATAAAGTTGTCATTACTGTCTCGATATTCAAGTACATTTCACAGAAGTAGCAGCTTCCTTGTTCATAGTTTCTTACTGCAATAAAAGATATTTTTTTTTTAATCAATTATTTGCAGGAGATCAATCAAGAGGAGTGTTGCCCCTTTCCTCACACAGAGGTGATGCTGTCTTTTGCACCCAAGCCACGCGAGTCTTTTGAGTACTGGGAGGGAAATGCCATGCGTACAGAAGGCTTTGCTTGTTAAATAATTTAGTTAGCTTTTCTGACTGAACTGCCCCAAAACCAAATAATCCAGGAATGCTGCATTTTGGCTAACTTTTCAACTTGGATAGATGTGAGAGAATAATATCCGCGTTATCCTCCTGAAACCACCCATGAAAAGTCTATCTGAAAATAAAGAAAGCCTGCAGCCTGAAGCTAACAGATTTGTGAGAGGGTGTTTACAATTCGCAGTATGTCTCTTACATGCCAATTGCCATAGTGCATGCCTGAGCTCAGCATTCTCTGCAAAATCCCTATGGGACAGAATTATGTTGATCTTCCCTTAGCTTAGTGTTCTAAACTGAACACTCAAGCCCAGTTTTACTGAGTGAATTTGATAAAATAATTGCTTGCTTTCTCAAAGAATTAATTTGGGAATTTGGGAAATGAGAAGGTTAATTTTAGTAGAAGGAAGATGAAGACTAGAACACTGCATAATTTTTAGAAATGCATTTATTTCAGGATTTCAAATTAAATACAAATAAACAAATACATGTAAGTTGATTTTTTTTTTTTTTACATGGTTCTGGAAATAGACTCATTTTTAGCCATTTTTCAAATTCATTATTCAGCAGATGCTTCTAAAATAGAACTTACACAATGCATTGATCACTGTGCTTTACTGCTGAATTCAGCAAAGAATACATATATCAATCAAAGTTTATTGAAAACCTAACTGAGAACTAATGACTGCAGACTTGTACCTGATGAAGTTATTGGCAAGTTCATTTAAATAGAAAGGGTATAATACTGAATTCCTGGTGAAGTTTCATTTTAGTACATTTATTTGTCAGTTAAGAAGCAGAACAAAATTATCATTATTTTCTGTTAACTTGAGGGAGACATTAAATATTTTTAGACATAGTAGTCTTGGAATACTTTATCAGTTAAAAAGGAATTGATTTTAATATAACTAATTTATACGAGAGAGCCACCTGGAGCATATATATGTAAGAAATTACAAATAATATGGCAGGACAGCTGACAGGTGGAACTGTTTCTGGTTCACAAGCTGTTCTGGATTCTTCTACCACAAAATTATCTGTAATCACACTACTAGGGAAAGCTGTGTTATTGTTGGCATTCATTTTGTAGAATTCCAGATGTTTCTCTAAAAATGTTTCTTTTTTTCAAAATCATTACTCCTTTGTGAAGGCCCTAACCTGACACAGAATTTGGGCTGTTAAACATTTCTGGGGGGAGTAGGGCTTCTGGTAATAATTTTCTGCACCAAGCAGATCAAAATGAACTCATTTAAGTGTTTGACCTACTGTAGTTAAGATTCTATGCAGAACTGCTTTTAAGTCCAGAAAGTTAATTTCTTGCTACTTATTGCCTTGCTTAGAGCTTGGAAGATTGTTAAGAGGAGACAAAAACAAAACAGCTCTGCAGGATTGGATTAAGTGGGATGACCTCAAGTGTATGTTCACAAATTCTGTCTGGCCACAGGCCAGGTGTGATTTCCTAGGAACCAATGTTCAGGAAATTCAATGGAGTCCTAAGGCTTTGATTCAGTAAATGGAATAACATAATTAAGTTGAACTTTGGTAGAATTTTGATGGCTACATCTAGTGGGTGATGAAAGAAACAGCCGTTTTTCTATTTCTTCTTGACTTTTCAAATGCTCTGATGTCCTTAAGCATGCTTCATTTTAAAAGTCCAGACTAGATTCTAGTTTGCCTTCTATGGTTGCCTGCCATGGAATCACAAGTTAAAGTCTCTTCCGTGACCTGTTAGATATTTTTCTTTCACATTAGTATTAATTCTTTTGACTTGTGTGTGGACAAAAATTGACATCTTTTTGTACAAACATATGCATATACTCACAAACTATGTTTATTTCTAGGAAATATGTGGATGAATATTTCAGATGTAGTTTATTACCTGAATTTTCCACAATAGTGAGCTGCAGCACCAATGAGGATCAGCCGAGTTCTTTTTATTTTTCTTTTTCTCTTTAAAACCAAGTAGAATTATTTTGGGTAAAGTGCAGGTTCTTCGTCTGATATTCTATTTTGTTCCTCAGGAACACTGTGTATCTTCTGACTTGCCTCCTTTCAATGTGCATTCTACCTATTGTTTGTAAAGTCTGTTTCTGCTCCAAACTGAGAGCCCCAAATGTGCAACCATCATTCATGTTTCTAGATGTGGTGGATATTGCTGATTTTTCTCCTGTTCTCTCATTGACATTTTTCTGAGCACTGCCCTATGCCGAAGCAGTAATGCATCAGTTGTTATGGCACTTCTGGAACTGGCTTTATTTCTACTCTTCGAGATTTTTTTAGCATTTTTGCTGGTGCCTGTGGGCCATTGTTCATTCACTTATTTTTCTTTTAACTGTTTTTTTCCCTATGTTAATTATCTGTTCTGTTGGCTTCTCCTTTCTCCTGATGTCTCTGAGTACTCCAAAATGCTATCCTTCATTCTCTGTTTCTCTCAGTACATTACTTCTGACAGTTCATCCATACATATGTGCTTTGTGCTGATTTTCTAAGTCTGCTTATGAATTTTCTGATCTCATGTTGATACTAATGTCCTCAGTATCTCTGTCAGTATGAGCCATCATCATTTTAACTTAACACAACTAAGTTAACTCCTTAAATTACTTTCATAGCCTCTCTTATCCTCCATCTCTGTTCCGGCTGGCAACTTTGAATACCAAAACTTGAAGTCTGTGTTTTGTCAGTTACATCAGATATCCATGGAAAGTCCCTCTGCTACTACTGTCTATTCATCTTCAACGTTCCCTCAGATCACCCATTTCTGTCACTTTATTCAGAATCTCCTATTTAGGCTCTCATAGTATCCTACAGTAACTCACCACCTTTTTACCTCCTGCTTTTCCAAATGTACACCTCACCTAGCCCTGTACAAAATCCAATTTCTGAGGTCAAGTTGATTTGATTCTCTCGCTCACCTCTTGGTTTTCTTACTTTGCCTCCTTCTGCCATGCTCTACCATACTAATCTTCTCACTGTCAAGAGTCCTGTATGGCTACTCCTCTTTGCAGAGGCGCAGTTGGTTCTTTTCTGTTCACTTGTGCTCAATGCAGTATCTTTTAGCTTATTTGAAAAGGCAAAAGTACCAATAAAGAAAGCCTATTGTATATTTCAATCTAGTCTTGGGCAGACTTGTCAGTACAGCATTGTGCTCGCTGATGGCTATTTGGTGACTTATCTGAAATGGAGATGGTGTCTAGTTTGCTGCTGACAGATATCTACATTATACAGTTAGGTGTTATAACTGGTATTGATGTCTACTTGGCAGCTTCAGCAGAGGTCAAACACTGAAGTAGTTTGAAGACTAAATGATTCTGTCACTCTAGCACTTGGCCACTGCAGAACAGGTCTGCTACTGCTGATTCCAGGGTGCTTTCTTTTTTTTGTGTGTGTCTGAGTGTATGCAGAGGATTTACCTCTCTGTGCCTGTCAATCTAATACTCTTTGGAAATGTTGAGCAAACTTCAGCTGTGATCATTTGCTTAGAAAAAGTCACTGCACAGATCTCAAAGGTCATCACTTTCTGACAAAAAACTGATGATCTTACCTGTCAGCATTTGTCCTTTGTTTGCTTGTGAGAATCAATGACATCTCTGCTCAAGCCATCAGTCCTTGCCAGTAACGTATCTCAACTTTACTTTTTTTTCACCTTTACTATTTCTTCAGGCATTCTATTTCTGCTCTGTAAAGTGTGCTGAGTAATAAATATGGTGAAGAGTGTATTTTGCAGGCTTTACTTCAGAGATTGAAACAAAAAACATTTTGTCCATTTTCTAAACAATTTCACTCAGTTCAGTTAATTCAAAACCAAATAATTCCAGAAAATTATGAAAATATACTGGCTCAAGGTTCTCTGTATGTGCATTGAGCTCACTGTAAGATCAAGTTGAATTAAGTACCAGAAAGAAAACATGACTAGTTATATCACAAAAAAAGGAATGTGATGTTTGAGGCAGCTCATCTGGGCTTCATGTGCTTGAGAAGCAGTAGCACAAAAAGAGATGCAATTTCATCTTTTGGTGAGCAGGAAAATTGTTTTATGTTAACAAAAATTAAAACAAGCAAAGTCAATAAAGACATTAAAATGAGACCTGTTAGAGCTGAAATTAGGAGCAAATGCCAGCATGAAGAGTTATAGTCTGGAAAAGTGATACGAATTCTCTATGTAATTAATATTTCTGTTCACAATTCATAACACTTGTCTTAAGTTGCAAGGTAATTTCTAGCAAATAACTGAGTTGTCTTTAATTAAACACAGTTGAAGATAAGTGGGTTTTGAGTATTTCTTTCTCTCATCTTATCTGTGTGTGTATTGTGTCTTCATTAGATTTTAGCATTTGAGTATATTTATTCTTAGAGCAGGAGCTCTGTCTTATGCATTTTACACAGTGAGACCCGGTTCTGACTGGCTGTGCTACTGACCAGGGTAACACGAACAGTTGCAAACCACTGGAAACCAAGTGCAAGTAAGAGCCATGCCCTTTCATCATTTGCTTAAAGGCAGTTACACAGAAATTGACAGTAGATGCAGTCCATCTTACATCACCCTACCAAAATGGAAGTTGGAGAAATTAATCTCAGTTAATATCACTTGTAGTGTCATTAGCTTTCGCCCGTCATCTTCTGATTTAAAACCTACATGAAAATTGTGAAGAGAACAATAAGATGGTTACTGAGGTCTCCTGCTATTACTGGTAGGATACTTACTTAGGACTTTCAGTATGTGTATTAAAGTCTTTTTTCCTCATAGGTACTTAGTTTCTAGAAGATAAAGTCCTTGAACACTCAATGCTTCACAGACCTCCTTAAGCAGACAAATATTGCCTTCTACTGTGCATCTGTAAAAAGGAATATCCATACGAATAATAAGCAATTAGCTATCTATCTTCTTTGAAGAGTTAATTTTCTGAGCTGTGTTTCTCAGACTTTTCCATCCTTGCACTGACTTTTCCATTGGAAAGGATAATTAGACCCACATTAATTTACTGAAACATTGAGATCTTTTTGATGTTTTCATTCAGTTCAGATCTGAATCATACTTTCCAATATTATAAAAAGGTGAAGAAGAGATACTCATAAAAGAGTGCTCTCCAGAGGAGTTAAAGAATGAGCATGAGATGAGTTCTGGAAGTAACTTTTTCTTATAGAGACCCAGTAATGTCCTGACTTCAGTGTTCATCTGACAAGATCTATTACTTTACATGAGGTATGAGTAGGGCAGTTTGCATTTATTTTTTTACTATGCATACTGAATTATGTCAGACTGGCACAACCCTATAGACACACAAATTTACTTACTTAAGATAAGCTTTTTTGTTAGTATTCATTGCAAATCATCCCAGGAGCCACTAAGAATAATTTCGATTTTGAGATGCATTCACATCTCATCACCTTCATTTCTGATGTTTATTAGTTTTCTCCTTCACTCTTACATCTTCTTACCTTTTTAATGTTTTTAGATTAAACACTAATCCAAGCTTTCTTTTCTCTTTACATCTGTGGTGGTTTTTCTTTTCCTTTTTTCTCTTTTTCCCTTATTTACAAGGTTTGCATAGCTAATGCATCAATTTTAATCCTATCCTTTAAGGTGCTCAATAAGTGCATGATGACTGAACAGAGTAGTAGAATGAACAGTAGCTATGTGATAGGCTGTCATGAAGTTGTGCTACCCAACAGATGGGGAAGCAAGCGAGATACCAAATCAAGACAGGAGGCTTGCACAGTCCAAAAGCAGGGCTGGTCTGGAAATGGCAGTCAGGGTCAGCCAAGGATCCAGATCAACACAAAACCCCACAGTAGTGAGGCACGTCCAAAGTCAGTGTTGGAAGTTGATGCAGAGGTTAGGATCTGGAACAACTTTGTCCATGGCCAGGCACAAGCTGAACCAGTTTAAATAGAATCTCTGGGCCCATTCAAGTGGAGACCCCAGGGGAGCCTGTCACCAGGACCATTAAGGACTGTTAATGCGCTAATGGCACTGACAGCTTGTAGAATAATATCCATACCATGCCTCTTAGGCATACGGCTGCTTTTAGCCACTACAGAATCTCCTTAAGCTAAAATCACTATCCTTAGAAATACAAACAGTAACTGTAGAAGTGATAGCAGAATCTTAACCCCATTCAAGATAATAGTTACTAGCTCTTGTTGAGCTCAGAATAATTCTCCTTTTTTTCCCCCCTTGCTCCCTTATTTATGAACTTAGTTGAGTTTTTACATCTTTGTGCACTTTAGTAGATGCGGGGGCAAATAGTTACCACTGCAACAAGTAGAAGTATTATCATTATATCATAATGGAAAAATCATGCCCATGAATTCATCTTGACAATGGATCTGCCTAACCTGGCATATGCGTAATATATTTAATCACTAAAGAACTGATGCATTTGGTTGTGAGGGAGGAAGCCTTAACTCCTTTGTGAAACTTATAATAATGTGTGTTCAATGTTCTGAGATTGTTCAGAATTTTATATTGAACTATAAATCACATGGTGCTTTGGAACATTCAGCATGTGGGAAGCTTGAAAGCAGACAGTTGAAATGGTCTGGACAATTGTTCTGCAAAAAGAAATGTGTATTTACTCTTAGCACCACCAAAACAGCAGTTATTTTTAAGAAAATATAGGATGTAAGGTATATTTATCAAATGCCAAGTTTGTACATGTGAGGAATTCTTTTTTGTTGTTGTTACATTTCATTCTGGTAGAACTGTAGTAACTGCTTAGTAATTTGGCAATGATTGGAAAGGGAGACACTACTGTCTAGTATTTCTTGTTAGACTTCTTCTGTACTGCTTACTAGTGGAGTTGAGGTGATCAAAAGAAGAAACTCCTGAAAAGAAAAAATGTACTACTGAATTTCTCTGAGTTCCTCTCATATTTTGCCTATCCTCTCTGCCCTAGATAAGAATCTGCTAAGATTCAATCTTGTGATCATTGCACTGTAATATCCTTGGAGGATATTCCCAAGTAGGAAATTAATTAGGAAAAGTGCCAAAATAATACTCTCTATCTGAAAAAATAATTAGAAATCGTTCAATCAAAACGTATGTGCCTGTCTTTGGTTTCCTTTGCTGCTTCTTAGCCTCTATTTTTTGTTTCCCATTTGTCTGCAGATGTGTCCTGCCAAGAAACAACCCATCTGGATGCACTTCTCTGTAAAAGTGTGGAACTCAGTCACATTATTTTAATTGCTTAAGTACTTCAGACAGTTCTAGGATGTGAACTCAGGTTAGATATCTCCTGTTTCCTGTCATTGTTAGGAAGGAGAATGCTCCAATGGCTAGGTGAAGATTATGTGTTTTTAGACATCACTTGTAGTTCTAATGAACTAGGACTCTATTTATTTTCAGCAAGAGTCTGAAAGAGGACCCTTATCACTAGAAAGTCCAAACAAGGACTGCAATTTGTCCTTTTCCCAGTTGAATGTTATGAACACAAATAATTTACTATGCACTGTATGCATGCTATGAGGGAAAAAGGAGGGAAATATGGCTGCTCAGAAGCACTGCTCTGAAGCAAGACAACTCCAACAGCCCCTTTCACAAATATTAATGCTGCGATTGCAATTGCTCAACACCAGGGCAGGGGTGTGAGAGAGAGAGAGAAGGTCAGGGCTCTTTCTAGATCCCAGTAAGTAAGTCCTGAAGACAAAGAGCTTACAGAATATCTGTTCTAATAAGATGATGGAATAGGAAAAGGAATATAGATAGTGAGTAAATCTTACATCCCTTCAGATTCTGGGAACCTTAATTTTATGTAGCAGACAGATTATCCTGCAGCATGCTGAAGAGTCCATGGAGAGGTTCATCTGATGCTGCATGAATGCGGTGAGCTGGAAAACTGAGAAGGAATTATCTCAGTGTCTCAATGCCCCCTTCTGCCTCCCCAACCCCTCAGGGATACTAAGAAATATTTGAGAAGCAAACCATAGGACTAGGCAGAGGGTAACATGATCAAGTCATTTCTAACTTGCTTTTGGCAACCATGGGGGAGCTTAGAAAATGAATGAAGAATATAAGAGAATTGCAAACAAATGCTAAGTTTGGAGACCTGGTTGTGCTCAGATTAACTGAAAGCCCAGGCAGAGTGGTAGACACTAGGAAGTATGTAAAAGAAAACCAGTGTTCACTGCAATGTGGGAAAAGCCTTCTGGGATCTGCTCAATGCTGCTGAAAGCAGGGTTCCGAGCATCTGAAAGGATGTAAATTTACTTGCTCTTTTTATCCTAACTAATTGAAATAGCTATTTTATTAAGCCATTTGTTATTGAGCCCTGCTTGTTGAGATCCAGAAGGAACACCCTCAAGAAGGAACACTCTGCACCATCTCTCACCTTGCCTGCCAGCTCTAGTGTAGAACAACAATTCAACTTACTTCTTTGATATAGTCTTTATTTCTGAGCAGAAGACTTCTTTTTTAACTCCTCAAGAAAACTGAATCAAATAAACTCTTCTTAAAGTAAAAGGAGAAAGCATCTGACTCCTGTTCTGCCACAATACGTGAAAGAAAAAAAGAAGTGCTACCAGCATATTTGTTTATTTAGCATAAGCAAATATTTAACACTTTAATCACTTTTATCTTTGAAACCTACATCTGGATGTTAATGCGTTTTATGGCGTTAATGGGCAGAGACTGAAATTTTATTTTCATGTGAATGTACCTAAGAAGAAGATGATATAAAAAAAAAAAAAAAAGCACATTGATTTTAAAGGAATTCCATTATTCACAGCAATTCTTCATTTTTGGTCTCTCAGTTTGCAAATATTTTCTTCTCAGCCTGTAGTAAACTGCTTTATAAATCACATAGAGGCTTCTGGGCAGAAGAGAGGAAGGTAATTGATCTTGTTACTGCACAGCTATAATGATGCAGACCCTGTGCACTAGCCTCATATATTTTGATTTATGTGTCCCCATTTTCCCCCAAAACCACATTAATTGCATTGGTTAAAAAGATGGGATGGTGCATAAAATTGATTACTCTAGGGAAGAACAATCTAGAATTCTATAGCTTCTGGAATTTACAGTATACCTCATCTTGACTTTAGAAAAATTTCTAATTGATGATCATTTAGAAATTTAAAGACCACATTGGAAGACTTATCATATAATAACTGCATAATGTTCTGGTCAATTGGCTATTAACACAACATCTAGAAAGAATTGTTCTGCTGAACAACCAGATGCCTAGGAATCTTGATTTAGCTAGCACAGGAAAGCTTTGGATGGTCTAATTATTGTGTCAAATAAACAATTTAATGAGTTTCAGGCTCGCTTCTCATTTGCACCTTCTCCATCTTTACTTGTCACATTGCAATTTGAGGTAAAATTGAACATATAATTTCCATCAGAACATGTCACACCCTATCTGATGAGTTTTGCTAATTTGGTGTACCACTGTGAATTTTATTCATAATTCTTGATAAGGTGTAAAGTCAGCATACTTACACAGTCATATTTATGAAAACAACTATAAAAGCAAGCATTTTTTTTCCAGTGTTTCTCATATGGCAAAGTTTTAATTTCTGGAATATTTTTTTGCAAGATTTTATTTTGCTAATATGATATTTTTTCCTCAAGTATTTCTAATGTGCTGATGTTCTGTCAGAATTATTATGTACTGTGAAAAAATGCTATACAGAACAGACATAAGCTTGATGCTTCTTACCTATGGCCTTCCTCACGTCCTATCAAAGCTGCAGTTAGCAGCATCTCAATCTTGCTCCTGCTCATAGACTGTTCACTCCCATATTCTCATCTGTACTACAGCTACCTACTGATGCATTCCTACAATGGAGATATGAAGATTTACTGCAAGGTTGTTGCAGCATCAAATTTCCTTTATTTCCTCAAATGTGACCATAATGGCTAGCTCCATTCTTTCTCTATGATATTACAAAGGGAAGAACATCTTCAATGACAGGACAGAAAGAAGCAAGAACTAGTCAAGATATGTAACTATCCTTAAATAATATCAAATGTCTTAGAAAGACTCACTGAGGCTGACATTCTGGTAAATATCAGAAAAACCTCGCCATGTGAAAAAATAGCATCTATAATGTGAACAAATGCAAATGCAATCAACAGAAGAAAATGATTCATATTCAGAAAGCAGCAAATACTTATTTGACAGAGCCATATAACTTACCATCCATCATGTTCCCAGTACTTTTTATTAAGCTTCACAGTAAGAAATACTTTGGCAGTATCTTATTAAAAATATATATGCATTCAATGCTTTTTATCTTCAACAGTTAGATTCTGGCAGAGCAAGGCACTGAAACATTAATGTAAGGTGGAGAAAACTTGAGATATAATATTAGGAAATATGTGTCTGGTGTTGAATCAATAAATATATTAATTTACCTTCTGTAATTTACTTACTTAGAATTCTTCACCATATACAGAGCCACAATTCCATGCTGAAATTCATGCTAGAGCCACTTTAATGGATTCCTTATGTCTTGTAGTAAGCTGGCATTTGATTTAGCAGTGTCATAGCCTGAGCCACAGCTATGCAACCACTTAGTACAGTCCAATCTCCACTGATGCAAAAAAAAACCACCCTGTTGTTTCTTACTCCCTGTTATGATCGCTCTGAATTGATTTGTTCTGGAACTTTAACCTGGTAGAAAGAGACTCTACAGCAGAACTTTCATAAGTTAAAATATAAAGTGGGTACTTACTGGCTAATATGGTCACAAAAGACAACGGGGGTGCAATGAGCTACAAGGCTAAACATGCTCACTAACCTAATAAGGCATCAGAAGAGTCTTTATTGGCCATTCAGAAGGGGAAGAGTTGCCCTTTGCAATTCTCTAGAGAGGAATTGCTGCTGAGTTGCTGTCTTGCACCAGCTCCAGTCAAAACCATCAACACTGACAGCTCTGCTTGGTGACTTCATGATGTCCAGAAGTCCCAGTAAGACTGACCATCACGATTAGTCATGGGTTATGTTTTGCTTTGCTTTGTTTTTGTTGTTTTGTTTTGCATTTGGATCTTGCATCTTTCTATGATAGTGTTTTCCGCCTTTAAACTTAGAGCTATTGCTCCTTTGATCTCAGCAATCCTACTTCTGTCTGCAATGTTCACATTCTTATCTGTCTATAGACAACAGTTTCTGAGCAGGCTGAGTACAGCTGTGCTGTATGTGGACACCTAGACAGCTGCATGTGGGTATTAGTTTTCAGTGTGAGCTACTGAGGCAGAGGATGACACTATCTTCCTGCTTATGGCTGCTTTTTTTCCTTCCTCTCTATGCTGCTGTTACTGCTATTTGTGTAGCTACCCAGTGAATGAGCTTGGTTCAGGGAGCTGGAAATGAACCCAGCTGCTTGTGCAGCCCCAGCCCCTGATTGCAGCCCAGTGAGTGGAGTTTCATTTTGTGAGCTGGAACACTGAGAACAGAGAAAACTGCTCATGGAAATGATTAAAGGTGACCAAAGAGTTGAAAAAAATGATCAGAAGAGAAATTAAAAAAAATCAAACACCAAAACCCTACTTTTTTTTTTCTGTTTTTTATTTCCTTTGGTGTATCTCACCCCCACGCTTCCTATCTAGCTTCTCTACAAGACAACAGCATTTCCAGCTTCTCTATTACTAGGTTTGCTCCAAAATCTTCAAAATCCATCACTAAGGGAACGTATTTCTTTATTAAGTGGATGATGTATCAGTGAGAAGCCTACCCTACTGATTGCTATGAGTACAATAGTACTTTCTAGTTAGGAAGTTCTGCTTTCCTAAGTTCAGTCCTACAGAAGACCAGAGGTTAGTCAATTTGCCCAACATTGCTGTACTTTCAATAACCCAGTGCATTCTGTAACAGTAAATTATTGTCAACTTTGTTAAATATTCCAAATAAATAACTGAAATGTATTTCTTCTGTGGATTCTACTCTACAACAGAGCAACAGTCTCCTTTTGAGTCAGCTGTAATAATTTTTGCCAAGTTTCCATTCAGCAGATTTCAGCATGCTCTGTAAATGAGCCCCATGCATACTTCTTTTTAAGCTGTTAAAATCTCTACATCACCTTGAAATGCATGCCTCGAAGTGGACTATACAGCAGTCATGACAGTGATGTGAAAGACAAGCCACTTTCCAGACAGCCATGCATAGCTGTCACACTATGAAATAAAGAGCATCCCAATCAGTCCATCTGCACAAAGTGGCTGATAACAAGGAAACTGTGCACAGAAATGAATATCAGCTTCAGTGTATTGGAAATGATGGTGCTAACATTGGAATATCACAAAGTATGTGCCAGGTGGGTCCCACATGTGCTCACACAGGAACAGAAAGAACACCATAAGCAAGTTTGCCAGGCCCAGCTCAGGTGCATTTACACTAATGTGTGAAGCATGGGTAACAAACAGGAGGCGCTGGAGGCCATTGTGCAGTCAAGACCTGTTGAATCAATACAAGGCTGAAGGTGACAGTTTTCTGGATCGCATCATTACCAGTGATGAGATTTGCTGTCACTGCTACAAGCCAGAGTCAAAACAGCAGTCCATGGAGTGGCAACATGTGAATTCTCCATTGAAGAAGCTCAAGATGCAGATCTCAGCAGGTAAAATGATATGTACTGTCTTTTGGATTAGGAAAGGGGTGATCCTTCTGGATTTCCTGGAACCCCAACAGACCACTGATTCTGACTGCCACACTGTGAAGCTAACTAAGCTGAAGGCTCAGGCCAGAGAAGAAGACAACCATCCACTTGCAACACAATAACTCCAGGCACCGTATCAGTCTGAAGACCATGGAACACGCTGCAAATCTTGGCTGGACTGTCCTACCATATCCAATGTTTGGTCCAGATTTGGCACATTCTCAATTCTGTTTGGGCTGTGTGGGCAACATTTTCCTAGTAACAACATCATCATAGTAGCTGTGAAACTGTGGGTTACCCACTGATGCAGATTATTATAAGTGCAGCATGCAGGCTCTTGTTCATCACTGGTGAACATACACTGCTAATGGTGGTGACTATGTTGAAAAATACTGCTTTGTAGCAGAGAATTTGCTCTATCAAATAGTGTTACTGTACTATTTGTAGTTTCCTTAGAAATAAATAGTAGGCTTTACTTTTGGAGCAGCCTATGTAGAAGTAGAATCAAGCTCAAAGCTTTATTATTATTACTATTTATTTTTCTTATTGAACATCTGTTGTATGGATTACATCTATTACCACAGTCACATATTCAGAGAAAAACACATTTCAAGCATCTTTGGGCTAAGTTTCTGGTCCTACTTTAGCATACGATATTCAGCAGAGCAGTTTTTATCGAATTTGCAGGATTTACCTTCTATTTTATTTTATTTGAAAAACAAATAAAGCAATTTTTCTAAACACATAGGGGAGATGAAGGGAAAAAAACGTACTTTCACATAAAATCATGTGTTTTGTTAATTCATCTGTAATCTGTTCAGGTAAATTGGATTTTGCAGTCCTGCAAAAATGTTGTTAATCGAAGTCTGATGTACTTTGTGGAATTAGAGACACCCGGTTTTGTCGTTTTTGAGCTCATACATAGTACAGTGACATGTGGTATGAATGTATTGAACAGAACCATAGGAACATAACTATAAAAATCAGAGGAGAGCTGCCAATACCTCTTGTCTCCCTTCTGTTAGTGAAGAATTTTTCTGATCAGACTTCCAGCCTCTTCCTTAGTCACTGATTCCACAAAGATTCATTTTGAAAGGGATATTTTTTCTGCAGTTGTAACTAACATCTTCATTCTTCTACTTCCCACTACTTTGTTGGTAACTTTCATATCAGCACAGCTTTCAAGGGCCTTGCATCTCTTTGTAGCCAGTGGAAGTACAGACAGCCTATGCTGTGTGATTCTCTGGGTTCCTTGGTGATCCCTGCTGTGCTGTAGCAACTTTCCTGGAGTGCAGTATTTATCTTCAGTGCAGGGGCATAGTGGAAAGCAGCTTTCCCATAAGGAGCAGTTTGGATTACTCTATTTGTATCACTTTTCAGATAGAGAACATTGTAAGTTAGACCACCAGAGAACATTGTAAGTTAGACCACCTGAACAAATGGAAGGTGCTTAGAAAGCTATGTCTCTGGAAAGGATTTAAAGAGCACAGCTGTCAGACAACTCAGTCTGAGATCCCATGTTACGCTGTGGCCATTTGAGGCTAACACTCCTTGGCTGCAGAAGGAAGGAATAATGATGTGACATTACCTCTACATGGCACAGGCTTGAAATACGTACTTTTACTTTGGATTCTAGGAGGAAGTAACCTCCCTAGTGAGAAATACAGTGTCCCTCAATGGCTTCTGTCATCTCCTCAGGTGCAAGCTTTGTTCTCCACATTCAACTCACCTTTTTTTTTTTTTTCTGAAACAGTAACTTATTTTGCCAGTGACTATCTAGTTTTCAGAATGCAGATAGGTTTCATGTTGCAGAAAACTACTTGAAAAAGTAGGCAGTCTATACATTTCTAACCCTATCAGCATTCTCCAGGCCCTGTCTGGTTGTGGCTGATATATGAAATGCTACAATAGCAGAAGGCTCAGGGGAGATAGGAAGGGTAACATGCTCATGAAACTCAAGGAGAAATGTAGAGAATTATCATGGGTGTCGCAAAGAAAGACAAATTTAACACAAGGGGGACAGGTGCACTGTTTTTCTTCTAGATAAATGGCTGCATTATTTGAGTGGATCAGTCAGCTTTATTGGCAGACATGATCAACTGGCCATGTCAGCTGAAGGGGTCAACCATTTGTACAACTGTTGGCTCTTTAGTTAACCAAAATAATAATTCTGACAGACAAAAAAGGACTTTCAACAGAGCAACAGACTTGATCTGGATTCAACCACATTACTCCTTCCCAGCAGCAGAGGGTGCTCAGTGTCATGATGATGAGCATGTTATAGGGAATTACACTAGAAGTGTGAATCCACTGTATATTGCAATTGCTACACTCCGGTAATTTGCGCTTGTATTGTGATTTGAGTGTGTTGCTGTTATCATCTTGCAAAATCGAGATGACATATAACATCAAAACAGCTTCTAATAATTTAATTTGATGTTAAACATTAAATCCTTCATGTGTAGAATATCTAAAGCAAATTTGTTATAGAATGTTAGACTCTGGCAAGGTTTTGTTAGACCTGTGATTCAGTGCGAGTGTCTGCTCTTCATGCAGGTCGACTCAGCTTTTTATGCCTATTGAATGTGGAAATTTCTTCAGGTGAATTTTATTTATAGCAGTGATTTGCAGAAATTCCCCTCATCTTCTCTGTTGTTTCTACATAAAAACTTCACTCATTAAGCCAGGAAACGTATACATGTAGCAATTATACCTCTATACAACTGTCTCTTGCTCTCACACTACTAAAATACACAAGTTGTCAGTATATCTGACTTTGAAAGACTTGTGATTCTGAAATATAAACTCTATCACAGAAGGCTGGATCTAAAATTATGCAAATGATTCTAGAGTCCATCAAAGGATCAAAAAGATTGCTGAAAAAAAATAGAGAAAGTTAGAAGAGATACACAAGCAGTATTTGAAGTCTAGAGGAAATGACAGCAAATGGCTTAGCTCAGACTTTTTTTTATCTTTCAAGAAAATTTAAATTAACTTGATTTTATTTTATAAGTAGTTTCACAGGCAGAAAATAGGAGTTACTGATGTAATTTTTAACTCTTTAGAAGATAGCATTGTAAGAGGCTAAAGTCACTAAATTCAAATCAGAAATATTGTATAGATGTTTTACTGTCCAAAGGAATGAAGTTCTGAAAGCAGTGGAGGATTTTCAGTCTCTTGAATTCTTTCAGCTGAAATCAGATACCTACCTGGAAGATGCATTTTTGACAGTTTATTACATTCAAGATGGAGTTAACTGAGGGAAATGTAATGGGTTTTGATTACAGAACATCAAACAATATGACTTAACATGCTCTAAGCTCTTTGAATCTATTTGTTTCTGATCTGTCATAAAGAGATGCATAAACTCATACCAGAAAATATGACTAAGGCCAGTTTGAAATATATTCCCTTACATTTTTTTTTTCTGTTATTAATATACAGAGCCTAGAATTGTAATGGAACTACCGGGCTCATTAACTATAGTTCCCTCTTTTGACATGTCACAATGTTTTATAATTGGAAATAAATATTCCTTCTCAAAGGCTGTTTTAGCACCTCCTTGCTCTGCTGATTGGAATTTCCATCCTTGATCTACTGAGAGCTACCTTATATTATATATATAAGCTACTTTATTATTATATATATACAGGAGGTTGAGTTAGGGCTTGGTTTGGGGATGTGAACTAGACTGTAGGCATTTTTGATATGTGCTTTGTGATAGGGGGTTTTGTTACGTGTTAATTGTTTGTTTTAGGGCTTGTGATTTAAGGTTCAATTTGCATTAGAGTTAACAGTCAGAATTAAGTGGTTGTGTTAAGGATCTGTGTTTGGTTTTATTTAATCATTAGTGTTAGGTTTGGGGTTCAGGCTAGGGTTTAGGATGACAATTTGCATGTTTAGGTTTTGCATTTAAGTTCAGGATTCAAAGTTAGGGTTGAGATTGAGAGTGAGGGATTCAAGTTTAGGTTTAGGGATCTTCTTAAAAGTATTTTTAGAGTTCAGGGTTAAAGTTAGGAATTGTGTTAGTATTCAGATTTAGATTGGGGTTTTAAGTTTGGGTTAGTGTGTTCTGCTAGGGATTAGAATGTTGCATTAGTTCAGGTTGTGTTTTGGGATGATGGTGCATGTTACAATTTTTAGGTGTATGGATGAAATTAAGATTTATAATTAGGGTTAAGAATTAAGGGTAGCCATAGAGTTAGAGTTCAGTGTCACAGATCAGGTTTGGTTTTATTTTTGTCTTTAATTTTGAGGGCTTGAGTTAGAGTTTGGTTGAGATTAGTTGGGATACGGTTAAGGTTTTGGCGAGACAATCGGGTTTGTTGCTAGTCTTAAATCTAGGGGTTAGAGTTAGACTTAGAGATTACATTTTAAGAATTAGTTTGGATCTCACCTATTTCTGCCATGGCTATGTTAAGATTGAATTACTTTATTTCTGAATTGGTATATAGAGAGAGCCAAACAGGCACTTAAGAGATTAATTATTATAGATAAGAAAACCAGATGTATGCATTTTTGTTTAGATGAGAAAATATTTGAACAATGTTCCTAGGTTTTGTGAATATTTTTGTCTACACTTTCCATTCAGGACAGTTGATCAAAAGTTGCAGCAAAAGAACAATAAAGGTTTTGGTGGTACTGTGTACTAAAGAGATGATGGTGTGATAAAAGCATCGTCAACTCAGGAAGAACACAATCAGAAATGCAAGTAATGGCAAGGACCCAGAGTATGTGAAGCTCAATCAAGATATTATCCAGACTTCAGAAATCTATGTTAATCATATGAAATCCCTTCTGACTTCAGAAGGCATAGAGCCAGATTACAGAAAAGCTGAAATTATGGCCAACGTGAAACATCCAGCACTAATGCAAGCAATAAGAATATACAATTTCTATAGATAATGGAAATGAATAGAGTTTTAATGTGCTTTACAGACTCAATTGTTTTTTATCAATACAGTTTAGATAATAATCACAAAAAATTTAGCAGCAAACACAAGCAAGACTCTTAATCAGTTAGAGTATGTTACCGGAAGCCTAGTCATCATTCAGAGAGAAGGATTCTGGAATGGATTAGAAATTTACCTGCTTTAATATTAAGGCCTCATTTCATGCATATCTGGAACTTTCATGTCACCCAACTTATTGCGAAGGAATACTACATATTACTTTTTTTTTTTTTTTGCTGTGTTAATATGAAGTGCAAATTTAAGAACAGTCACTTAGCAGGCACTGCTATGACCCTCTGAACTTCTGGCAGCTTGACACAGCTTGAGGCAAATGCAAGAAATGCTATGACTTGACAGCCATTTATAACTGAACACTTTTTCACTTCTAAATCTCCAGTGAGTGGAAATAACACACTGTGATGTATACAGGAATAAATGCCAACTATAAGTGCCAGAATGTGGTGTTACCTGTTCTGTACAAATGTTCTTATTTATGCAAAACGCAGCTAAAATTTGCCTAGCAGGTGTATCAGAATAAGCACAGAAGAAACAAAACCTCTGTAGTGGTATATGGATAGCTGAAATTGATGTCATTACCTTCTGAGAATGTAAATTACACCACTGTCTTCAGATGCTGATACCACGACACGCTACTCCTGACTACAGGCTGAGGCTGAAACAGCGGCGATGACTGGATCCACAAAGTTTTTGATCTTTTTTCACATAAATTAAGTGTAAATGAGCAATCTGTAGGAAGTTCTGTGAAAGCCTTCACATGTTTCTGAATTGGAGAACACAGTTAATGTAAGACATTGTTTCGCAGGAAAATTTTTAGAATTAAGAATTATTATTGATTTTGATTACTTGTCTGTAGATAATTAACAGTTAAAATTAATTCTGACTACTTACCAGAGAATCTCTGGTTAGAAGAGGTCTTTCATATAGCACAGGATCTTTAACATGATCTGAAGATACGTAGCCCAACTATACTAATTCTGTGTTTTTGTTCAGCTTGTCAGTCCTGGAGTACTGACACAGCAGCTGTAAGAAACCTCATTCACAGATTTACTCCACATGATCATAGGGAATCCTCTTTTTCTTCTTTTATTCCCTTCTGAAATTGAGATGACATTTCTGAAACTTTAAGTGTCTCTCCCACGTACAAAGTTCTGATAATAACTACTTGCTTATACTGCTTACTACATAGAGTCAAAGAATCACAGAATCATAGAATGGCTTGGGTTGGAAGGGACCTCAAGGATCATCAAGCTCCAACCCCCTGCTGCAGGCAGGGCTGCCAACCTTCGTATCTAATACTAGACCAGGCTGCCCAGGGCCCCATCCAACCTAGCCTTGAACGCCTCCAGGGATGGGGCATCCGCAACCTCTCTGGGCAGCCTGTTCCAGCACCTCACCACTCTTGTTAAAGAACTTCCCCCTGATATCCAACCTAAATCTTCCCTCCTTCAATGTCACTGTGTAAATCCATGTAACGCTGGTCCAAACTCTGTACATGGAGGGTAAAGTTATGTTTTTGGAGGTATGGCTTCAGGCAGCCACGTAGGTATTATACTTTGAGCTGATGGGCACAGAAGACATTGCTTGCATGCCATTCTTCCAGCAGTGTTACACAGCCATTCTTTATTCCCATAGATACACATCTTAATTGTATACATAGATTGTATGATAATCAAAGATAAACATTCTGATTTTTACTGACACACACAAAAACTTGGGTGGAAGAGACCTACTTTCATGTGGGTTTTTTATACACATTCTGCTAGAATTACAGGAATGGAAGCAGTTCTGAAATTACCAAGTTCACAGAAACTTCCTCAGGCTGATATTCACCTGATCGCATGTAGACTTTTGCAACATTACAATATACATTGCAGTAATGCGATGTAGACATTGCTCAGTAGATGTCCAGTGTACTGTTAGTTGTCTAGACTTCTTTTATTGTCAACATAGAGAAAGAGAGAATCTCAGGATTAGATACATCTTCTCTGCATCTTATCTAATATAGATCAGACTATTCTGAAAAGCTGTCCCATTACATTTGATGAATCTTGACCCTGATGCTTCCAGGAATTTAGTTTATGCTATAGATGATTTTCTTTTATAAGGAGTAGTGTGACTGGAGTTTTCTATCATAATAGAAATTTCTATGCTTTTGTGACATCTTTTACTTTCCCTGCATTAAACGACACAGGAAACTATAAAAATGACATGTAAGCAACCATGATTTTTAATGTGTTTTGCTTTTTCTGTTGAAAGTATTATTTTTTTAAAGGCATATTTCAAATTCAGATAGATACAGTTGATTTCATCACTTCCATCCTTTGGATAATGGGTTGTATGTTAGACAGGCCATCACTCATGATTCACATTTCCACCTACCTGCCATTTGCCACCTATCACCATATCAATGATGCCATCATAGGCCACTTTATGAATTTAATGTTTATAAATTGATTATTTACCTTATTAAAAAAATAATAATTCTACCTCCAACTGATTTGCAGCTGGCTTTGTGTGTCACTACATGTTTCTTAGCAATATTCCAAGGAGCATATTCCATCCAATTTGTTAAAGGTTCATCATCCAAGGAAGTTTTTATGCCATTACTTATATTAAGTATCCTTTCTTATTTTAGCCAGAGTATTGCATAAAAGTTACTACCAAAAATATGAACTCCAATAACAATTTATCAAGACTCTACTCTAATAGAATTTAATTGCAAATTTAGGAAAAAGCCCTCAAGGAATGACAGTCAATTATACTGTATTTGTCCAAGATCTCTTACTATAATATACTCATGGTCAATTTTGTAAACTTGTGTTTTACTGGACTAGAATCTAAAAGTTTTTCTGCCTGGGTGAAATTTAATTTTCTGTTTCAGCTGTGTGCTGAAGTAAGTACCTCCTTCAAATTTAGTTGTGTGAACGTCGGGCTAATTCGATAGTAATTATTTTCAGGTATGCTTAATTCATCTCCTGTTTCTACTGGTTGGGATCAATGCTTTAATCAAAGCTTCAGTGGTTTCAAAGTTATTTTGTTGTAGTGGGATGATGTGAAAGACAGTTGATGACTTATAACTCCTGTGATTTGGCAGTTTGGAAATTAGTACATATTCCCTGTACTCCCACAACAGCCATATGTGGACTTAGAACTGGTAAAAAGGATTTGTTTTTTCTGTTATTAACCTGAAATGGAATACGGAAGTAACTCCTGGATGGGTTCAGAACTCACTGACTTATGCTGTAGCTGTTGAACTGCAAACCTGTTTAAGCAACCTGGTTTGGGGAGAAAAAAGAAGAGAAAAGGGCACTTATGCCCATTATTATATGCTTCTCTTATATCTGGGGTCCAGATTTACCCAATCAATAATAGTGTGATATCAGTTGAAGGAGCACGTGGCTGTGTATGCTATTTCATATTAAGTGTTTACTTTTCTCAAAGATAAGCAATTTCAAATTTATAACCTTCTACCTGAACTGAGTACAATTGGAAGTTACATAATGTAAGAATCAGTTAAAATATGCTGCATTGTTTTCATTATATCTACACCAACATTACAAAGCCAACTAACACTGAGAGAGTGTTTTCTGGCTTTTCTCTTCTCTGCTCAGGATCAATGTTCCTTCACACCATATCTCTCTTTCTGTTCTTTTTATTTACATTACTTAGTAAAGAATCCAAATCTGCCATGGAGAAGTTTAGCCTTTGTATTTTTTTATTGAACAAGCTTTGTAAGTGCACAAGACATAACTCAGTATCTATTCATGGACTGCCTATAAGTTCTGTGAATATTGCAGATAGACTCAAGGCTTCCACTAGAGTTTTTTTCTGCCTGCTCAGGATAAGCTTTGAGAAACAAGAACAAGTAGCACATAGTGGAATATCAGTCTTACAGTCGTGTCTTTCAGAGAAAGTATTATGCTGAAGATTTTGAAAAATCACAAGCTTCTCAGTTTCATATATTTTACTAAGTAGGTAAACAATCCTTTAACTGAACTTTGACTGGCTCAAAGCATAGTCTCAGGCATTTTTTTTTTCCATTAAATCACTGGAATCATTGAAATCATATGTCACTGAAATAGTTCTAAAGACAAAGGCATTTTGAACAAGCAGGATATTATGCTTCTTTAGAGTATCACACATTTCCTTCATCTTGCAAACATTTTAAAATAAGCAGCCAGGCATCCAGCCTCAACAGTATGGGACCTCCATACTACTTTTGTATTAACCAAGGACACAGCCCCTCATTCTGCCTAGTCTAGATATTTCATTTAGGATAGGAAACATTTCCTCTGGAATAAAGTCTGTCTTCATAGATAGTGAAAGCTTCCCAGATGATACACTAAAGAGTGAATGCTTTTAGACAGATAAAATTAGGCAAGATGAATCTCAACCATGTCATGATTCAAGAAATTCACATGATATATTTGTTTTATAGGGCTTCAGCAATTTCAGAGACTCTACACCAGTATTGTCTAGTGCTCACTGTTGGAAGGGATTCTTTTCTTCCTAACAGATGATTTGAATACCCTTTGTTTTAATTGTAGACTCCTAGCTTATTCAGCTAGTCAATGGGGACATTATTCTTATCTATTTAGGAGTTTGAAAACATTTTTCCTATTTTCAGCTCTCTTTTCTTCATTAGTCTAAGCTAAATGACTTCCCTCAGTTTGGCTAGAAGCAGCTCTGCAATATGAACACTGTTCTGGTTGCAGCCTTGTCACTACTAAGTGCAGTAGGAGGACTGCTCACTATTCTTACAGGTTTGGCTCCTATTTGTACGTTTGCATCCTACACAATGGTAACTGATTGGCTTTTTTTTTGATATAACAGTGCTCAGATCCCTTTCTTCCTGTTCCTGCCATGTATTTGTGCAGTTGTAACCCTTTTTAGATGGAATTTAATTCCTTTTTTTTTTTTTTTTTTTAATGTTTCTCCTTTTCATCAAGGTCATTTGTTCCTTCAGTGCTCATTCAGTTCTTCCCAGCTTAGTGTTGTTCACAGATTGTCACTGTACTCTGTGGAGCTGGACAGAGTGCAAAGCTACCTGCCTGGGAAGACTGAACAGTAATCCGTCCATCTCAGAGTTTCTCTTGCAGTAGCTATTATTTGCTGTCCTTAGCCTCTGCATAATGAATTGGACAATTCAATCACGTGTTCTTTTATATTTCCCAAACCAACATTATTTCCAACTCTTCCCTCCATGTGATCTTTTGTTAGGCATAGGGGTTCACAATGTTTCTGAAAATTCTGTTATTTTTACAGAGGATAACTGATTTCTGAATCCAAAGTTTGTTAGCAAGCCTAAAAGGCCAACAAATATGACAAGGGAAATGGTTACAGATAGCAGGATATTATTTAGAATAAAGCTGACATTTCAGAGACCCAAAGAAAACAAGTCAGATCAGCAGGAAACATAATATCAGAAGGGATTAATCATTGAGAAATACAAATTCTGGAGGAATACTGACCACCGAATACATATTTGGATTCTCAATTAACTGTAATGGTTGGAAAGATTGTGTTTTTATATGAGTAAGAAATACAAGAGCTCAGCTCAATGCTGAGTAGAAGCAGAATGTGAGGAAGAATAAAAAAAAGGAAAAGTTAAAATGATATAAAACATTAGGAAAGCTGACAATACTCCCAGATTCTCCTCTGTGGCAATGTGTTTTCCAAAACAAGTACCTAAAATGAATTAAAGAATACACTCAGAAATAGAAAGATTGAAAAGAATACATTGCTTCCTCTTTTGCACAAATCATAAAGAGGGTGCTAATTCATGTAACGTGATTATAGGATGTTTAAAATGAGAGAACAGAATTCTTTAACTGAATCTTATTATTTCATACCGTAATTTAGTCCAAGAATTTACAAGGAAGGTTCACTGGCCTTTCAAGTGAGAATATGAATGGTGGAAAAAGGTTGCAATATAACTAAAATGTTGTTCATAAGTCTACTTTTTCAGAACACAAGCTGAAAGTACATTAAGAGGAACTCTCCTAGATGACAGTTCACCAAGTGTGACAAAACATCCTTTTAAAAATCTATCAAAAGTGAACTAAGAAGAGTGCGTAAGACTCAGAAAAGCTTTACAAGCAGAAAGTTCCCTCTAGCATTTGTAAGTGCAAGATACTGTGGTCTGGACCAGTAACTTATTACATGCAATTACCAGAGTGCTTGCACAGCTATAAATCAAATTGCTGGAAGGCTCTATAGCAATGTATTTCTTGTCTCCTATAAAAACACTGCAATCAGTCAGTATTTCTTGAGGGAGCTTGGGAGTGAATAGAAGGAAGCTCAGAGGGTATTTGGAGAAACAAAGCTTGATCGGAGCCAGGGTTGAGCTGAGTACCATGGAGCCTATTTAGCAGGAATGTACACTGATGTTCACTGGCCAGCGGCAGGCAGGAGCAACTGGAATTCTCTCATCTGTGCCAGCTGCCACTGCTCTCTAGAAGCTGACTGACATCCAATTCAACCCATAGCTTGAGACAAGATTAGGAGGATACAGACATCCCCTGCATTCATACCAGGAAGAAAAGAGACACAGAAGTCTCTGAAAAGAGAAGAAACACTAAAGTATTGCAGATCATATGCTGAAGTTTGAACAAGCTCACACAGTTTGCTGGAGGACTCCTTTGGCTGAGGAAGAGTTTTGATACTTTCTGAATCACGCTGCTTCCACTGCAGTGCCATCCCTAGCCCATAACTTCTTCATTTGGGGAAGCAGAAAATGCTGCAGGAGAGGGATGGGATGCCTTGCCACCAGAAATCAGCCAGAACTCTCACATGTAGTCCTCAAAAAAAAAAAAAAAAAAAAGGAAAAAGAAGTTATTGCCATAGACCATGACAAGACCTTCAATAGCTAGGGAGCAATTTACCTATCTGGCAGAAAAATATATTAAAAAAAACATTATAAGCAAAGAACGGAATGAGTTTGGAAAAGACAAGAAACAGATTTAATCCTGGATTAGATTGCAATTTGTAATACTATGCACATTATCAAGTAAGAGTGCAGTATATTATTGTCTTGCTGACACTATTTAACTCCGTATAACCACAGTTCTAAACATTCATTAAAGCAAATAAGTGCTTGGAGGCTTCAGGAAAAATGCCCCCCTACCTTCCCAAGTGCAGGCAGTGGCACTGTGGATCTTTGCAACTCCTCCTGTGGAACCAGCAGTTGGTCACCCTGGAAGAAAGGACTCAACATGGAGCCCCACCACATGGCTTACTCATTCATCTATTCCTTTTCTCTGTCTTGTTTGATGCATAAATGCTTAGTTACTGCATTAAAATTCAAGAAAAAGTGTTGGAGCCTTTTCCAGTAGACTAAGAGCTTCGCAAACTCTAAGTTCTTGGAAGACTGGATATGAAAAAAACTAGAAATCTTTTTGTGTAAAACAAAGAAGGCAATGGAGCCTAGGCTGCCCCATCTTCTGGCTGAAAAACAGTGGCATGCAATTTCCTGAGGTTATACATACATGTAGGTCACTCCAAAAGTAGTGTCTCCTATTTACTTCCATGGAAACTTCAACAGATACAAAGAGCACAATAACACTATTTGGTAGACCAAATTCTTTATTACAAAACACTGTTTTTCCACACAGTCACCACCATTAGCTATGCATTTTCACCAGTGATGAACAAGAGTCTGCAGGCTGCTCTTGTAACACTGTGAACCAGCAGAGGTGACCTGCTGTTGCCACTGCTGAAACACTACCCACCACCTCACTGTGCTCAATCCCACTGTTTAGTCTCAAGAAATTTTAGGCAAACATCTATGAATGTTAGTGGGTGCCATTTTTTTTTTATATGGAAGAATTCAATGACACACCTTTACTTCATATGTACTTCCACATCGGATGACAATTTGTCAGACCGCCCCTTTGCTGCCATCTGTCGCATGGCAACAATATGTAATGGAATACTGGTGGGAAGGTTCAACCTCTACTGCCATACCACCAACATCTGCATCTGATGTCACAGGCCAACATAGTAAAATATGAGGCATTACTTTTGGAGCACCCTCCACAATTTGACAGTGATTGATCACTTCTAACAACTAGAAGAGGCAAATTGGTACTCAGTTGGTACTCAGTATCCAATAGTTTCAACAGACCAAAAATTTTTAACAGCAAAAGTGAAATGAGCCAAGAAAACATACCATTTGAAGAGCACTGGTACTTGCAGCAAACTCTATCACTTTTTAGCACAACATATATGTTTGGAGGTAGTATTTTTTAGCAGAAGACTGATGGTTAAAAAAATATAAACCCTCCTCTGATACATCAGGTTTGATCTACTGTATTACATTCAATCATATTTCATATTGTCGGAAACTGATAAGTAACCCTTGAACTTTAGCTGTTTTCCCTGAGAGACTTAGCTGAGGACTTCAGTCCTAACAAAGGGATATGGATTTCTTATTTCCAGTCAATATGGTTCAGAAATGACTGCTCCTCACTGCAACAAAACTTTGATTATCACTTTACCATCTTCTTTTCCACTTCAAAATACTGAATAACACTGAAATATCATGTAAACAAGTAAAAATGGCTGCTAAACTGTAATCATCACTTACATCATCCCATGGGGGGAGAAAATTATTCTTTCTACTGTAATATTTTGTTGATATTTTAGAACCTTGAAAGATGTTTTATCCAGTGTGAAGACTGGAAGTGTTTCTAAGGTGCTTTTTAAATTAAGAAACTTCAACATATGGCTCTAGCAAGAGCCAACCTAAATAGTGTGCAAATTTGCTTATTTGTGGATGGCTATGTGCCAAAGTTCAACTCTGCTAAATTGGCAGCATATCCTGAAAAGATAAGATTTATTGTTAGGAAGCAGAATGAAAGTTGAAACTTTTGCATTTCGATTACTAGCTAAAAGCAGATTGGCTTGGTCTCTATTTTCTATTTTAGTAGTGCTTTATTTATCTCAATTCCTTTATATATCATAATATTTTCTTCAAGGTGTAAGAGTTAGGGCTTGTTCAAAAAGGCAATCACTGGGGAAAGAAATCGTCAAGTATTGTTCCTATTGTCCCAAACAGTGCATGTTCAGGCTCCTGAAGAGTTGTGCAGTTCAGAATAGCTGATATTTGTGATTCTAGACTGGATCTGTATCCAGGTCATACAGCCTTTGATAAAGAATAGCCTCAATTTCTCAAAACTCACGCTGCTATATGTGTTTCTGTTACACTAGATAATAGCCTAATACAAACTGCTGCACTATACAAATAATGAGAACATATTATGCCAACAATTAGCTTGTCTGCAGAAATGGCCCAACTCTATTTGCATGATAATGAAATGGTCCACAAAAAGCAAACACCTCAGAAAATGAGGTTTTATGAAAACTGTGTGATACTATGCGCCAGCTAGAGCAAGACTTTTTGTTTTGTTTTGTTTTTTTTTAAATGTTTAACAACTTTTACCAAGTCAAGGAACATGGATAAGCATTACCATGGATAACAAAAGAATATGAAATGAAATTTAATTTTAAATTGTAATAGCAATATATTTGTTGTTGTTGTTGTTGTCAGTAATGTTCTGTCTATAAAATAGATCCTTTAAGAGGAAAAAATGCAGTGACATTTTGCACGTGCACTGAAGGCAGACTGTAGCTGTGTCCTGAACATTTCTGTCATGATGGGTACAGCATCACCAGTGATACTAGGGAGAGCTAAGTGGCAACAGACTAAATCCCAGAAATGCTTCTCTTCCCCATGATATATATATCATGTGTTCTTTAATTCAAGATTTATGCAATCTCACCTCTGTAAGTGTCCTAGCATAGGAGAACCTTGATGTTTGAAACAGAGAATAAAGGGCCTTCATGAAGTACCTCCACATTGTTAATTTCATGGAAAGCACATACTAATCCTATCTCTGAGGCAAAGAAACATTTACCACAACAAAGGAAGAAGCTTGGAACACAAAAGGACTGCTGACTATAAAACATTTGTATCCTGCTTATATTATTTCCTAATCGTAAGGCTGACGTTAATCTCACTACCAGAATCTCCAATAAAGAATGGACATTATAAATGCATCTAATGCAACTCTTGTCTGAAAGATTTTACCCATATATGAATATGAACTTGGACGCAAACCTGAAAAAGTACTGTGCTGAAAAATAAATCACCAAAAAGCCAGAAATTGTCTGAATGTTGCTTTGCTATGTACATGTCACAGACGTAGTGGCTAAGCACTGGAACAGCCTGCCTGGAGGGTTAAAGATGTTGGTAATTTTAAAGACTCAAGTGGAAAAGGTCCTGAGCAACCTGTTCTAGCATTGAAGTTGGCCATGCTTTGAGCAGGAGTCTGGACTCAGGGCCTCCAGTTGTCCCTCCCAACCCAAATTATTATGATTTTTTTTCTACTTCTCTGAGTATGTGCTGGAAGAATTTAAATATGATTCTCTACTCATTTTAGAGCAGATGTCTTCCTCACCAAGAGCCTTGTCCACAGCTGACTGCTGTTAGCTGGAACCTTTTAGTTGCAATCACTAACTTTGGATCAAGGCCTTGCAACACAGTGTAGATGGTGCTCGGGGGGAGGAACCAGCTGTCCAATACATCTTTTTTATACTCATACAGCATGTGGCTGCATGCTTTGTTTACTGAATCACATCCAAATCCCTCTCTGACAGTAATACTAATGTCTTCACGGCTGTGGGTTTTTTTTTGTTTTGTTTTTGTTTTGTTTTGTTTTGTTTTGTTTTGCATACTTATCACTACAATGTTCAAATGCTTAATGAATTTCTCATTATAAACCGTAAGTGACTTTTTTTACTGTCATGGGGAATAGCAGCACTGTTTCTCGTTTTTACGATGATAAGTGCTGAAGACAACGAGACAACTTGCAAACATGAAGAATCTGTTCCAAACCTTTACTGAATGTGGACTTCAGTACGCGTCCATCAAGTTAGGATAAGCAGCTTTGGGAAAAAATGCCATATCTAATCCCAGGATGTGCACTGTAAGATACATCTGCCTCTTTTCCAGTAGAGTACAGAAATGTTCTGAACTGGATCTATGTAGAAAGCATCTGCCATTCTAATTACCTCATCGTTGAAATTGTTTTAGCCATCTGCTAACTAGCAGAGGAAGATCTGTGAGTGACTTTCTGAAAGCTACAAGAAACTGTTATAATTCAAAGTGGGATGATATTTGGATTATTTGATAAATTAATGTTATTCACATAGGGTGGCTCAGAGGTTACAAAAATGGAACACTGCAAAAGGAAGTACGTAATTTTTCATTCATTTCGTGCATATAAAAGTCTGAAACAGTGCCACTGTTACTGAGAAGCAAAGGTACATGAGAGCCAGTTCTTATCTTAATAAGATAAGAAGTCTGAGAAGTAGTATTTTGTTTTCAGGTTTAGCTGAAAGATATATGCCAAGTAAAGAGATGTTCAAACTCATCAAATCCTATTCATGCTAAAGTCACATCTGTTTTAACTCATAAAGACAATCAAGCAAAGAACCACCACAGGAGTATTAACCACATGCATTTGCTTTGGAACCTGAACTTTCAGATCACAGTCATACTGCAGTGTGGCTCAATATTTAATGTAAGTGCAAGCACCTCAGTAATTTATATTTATTTTGGCAACTGTATGAGGGCTGATTTTCCTGATCACAGACATTTAACTTTTTCAGATTCATGCTTTAGCACTGGAAAAAAAAAAAATTGAAGGGAAAGTGAACAATCCTCTCACTCACTCCCTGTCCTTCCCTTTCCCTTATGATGTTGGTCTGCTCTGTTTCACTAGGAAATGTTGGCTTACATCGTAAAGAACTGAAATGTGAAAGAAGAATAGCTCCTTAGAGTTTCCCCCACCAGCAGACACTACTGACTAGCAGAGGTTTCTGTACATCACTCTTGCAGAACCTTGAAGGGTTACTTTGGCTATGGAGAGAAACAAACATTGTTAACAGGAAAATAAGACAACTGGGAGCATTACACTGAGTTAAATCATCCTGTTATAACAGTACTATAGTACTGCAATTCAGCACCAAAAATAATGAGGACATTATTTCATCTAGTTTACTTTATTTTCCACTGACATAGGGCATTTTTATTTCTGTACTGGGTCTAAATTTGATCAAGCAAAAAAGTCTGTAATTTACTTGGTTCTTTTTGCCTCTCTCTGCCTCTCGCCCCCTTCCCCCCCCACACANAGAAAAAAAATACAAATAGGGATATATTTCTGTACCTTACCATCTAAAATAAAACATTTCCATGTCTCTGCTACTGACAGCATTTATCTTATAAATGCTGATGGCATTTTTCACTGCCCCTCAAGACTGGTCATGTTTTCAGTGACATCTATATCAATCGAAGCACTCTAGAGAGATGTTCTGTGTCCCTGCTGCATTGCACTTGAAGGGATACCTTTCTTACAAAATTCCAAAGAGCTCTGTGCCAGCCCATCTGGGCACCTCTCTAGCACAGCACACAACATGCTTAGGATTTATTAGCCCCCTGGGTGATACATGGCCACCTCAGTAAGCTCCATTAACAGGAGCAGTCAGGCTGTCTTTATCTGCTGCCCACAGTAAACAGGCTGCCTACTGCCTCTTCAGTTGCTCTGCAGGTTCTAAGTACCACTGATACTTTGGCCATGGCAGCATTTTATCAGAAAGATTTGGCAGTTCACTGGCAGGCCTCTTGCTCTCTGCAATGGCAGCTGGCAAGCTGCTTGCTACTCAAATAGAACACTACATAAATAAGGCATGGGCTAGCCACACAGACTACTAGAAATACAGTGCACCACTTCTGGTCAGTGGAATCAGTGGTGTGGTCTGCCTGAGCTGCTCTGGCCAACAGTCATCCCACAGTGGGCAGAGAAACTAGAAAACCAGTTTTCACTGTTCAGCACATGGGATAGGCTGAACATGTTCTAAGGATTCTAATGTAGTTCATCTCTGGTGGACCACTGAGAAGACCTTGTGCACACCAGAACTCAAAATTTCTACACAGACACAATAAAGTTTGGGCCCTGAAATTTGGAAAGCTGTCTGCAAGGGGGCAAATGGTAAGGAGAGGCTGGGCATTGACATTTCTAGGACTGTAAATAGTGCTGGCTGGATTTGATATATTTGATTTGTGAATGCTACTGCCTTTCTGTATGGACCAATTGCTGCAGAACTGGGCCTTACAGCTCTTGTATGCCCAGCCACAAACTGCTACCATGACTAGATGTGCACCAGAGAAGACAAACAAACATAAAAGGTTCTCCATGTGTGAGTATGTGGCTATAGGAGATTGATCTCTCAGAGTCACAGCAGAGTCTGGAGAGAGAAGCCTATACACTGAATGCATCAGGTCCCCAGAAGGCCTAGAATATAACCCTTAATGCAGGAGAAATTGTACCATTCACAGTCTAGAGGTCACAGGACACAAAGTCGTATTATCTCACACAATGTATCCTGGACTTCAGCGGCAGATCATTCAGGTTGATCAATCTTTGCAAGGGCATGTATAATGTGAGAGCATTTATTTAATTAAGCTACCTGATTAAGAATTATTCATTATGCATTAAATACCAAATAAGAAGAAAGGTGATTAATTACACACACAGATGCAGAAACCTGGCAGATAGGTGATAATGGAGTCAGGAACAAAGACTAAAAGACCGGAACAACTCAGCCACTGGATGACAGGCCATTAAAAATCTGCTAAGGCACAGTCTGGAAGAGGGTCAACCCGAATCTTGTAATTGATAAGAAGATGTAAACAACACTGTAATGAGTACTATGGGATACTTGAAGGACCCTGTAGACTTTGCAAAATTTATTATAGAATGTCATGGGAAGGGGCCAAAATCAGAGATAATGAGGCCAAGGTAGATCAGGGAGGAACAGCATTGGGAAAATATAACAAGAGGGGATAAAAGAGACCAATTGCATATAAGCAAGTTGCCAGTCACTAAGGCTATCTGACTGAGCCTTGCTCATGATGACTCCAGTCTATCTTATCTGTGTATTATATCATTTTTCTCAACTAATTTTCCTTTGGAAACCCACTTTCTATCCTATGTGTGAGTGCTGCAAAATATCTATTGGAAATCTGAGTTAGAAAGGACCCCTGGAGATGATTCAGGCTAAGCCCCCTGGTCAAAACACGGAAATCTGGGGAAGGCTGAGGTTGCTGCAGAGGGTCAGTGCTTGGTGGAGCTTGATGCTACAGCAGGAGCTCTAGGAGGGTCACAAACAGGTGGGAAATGGTACAGCTTTAAGTTGGAAATGAAGCAATTCAGAGAGCAGAGGTAGTACCCAGGCACCTGGTCTCTTTCTTACAAAACTGGAGAACTCCACTTTTGATATTGCTCAGTATTTGAATGTGTAGCCTTTCAAAAGCTCTGATGTAGCTTAGGACATATTTCCTTGCTGTACTGGGGCACCTTTTCATACCAGGATTTTCATCTTTAAACCAGCAGAAGCTCTGCTTAGTGATGTGAGAGTGGCAAACCAGTGTGCCAGGCAAGCAATACAGGCCATGGGTAACTTGTCTGTAGATAGAAACCTTTGTCTTAGTCTTATTTTTTTCACCTGCCCAGGTCATTGTATTTATCCATCTATGCATAGCTTGTTTCTTAATATCTCTAATGTGATGCTGAAAAGGGGTAGCATTCCCTGAACCATGGTGTGAAGACAAATGAAATTTTGCTTTAGACAGAGATGTTTTAGAATAAAATAAGTTTTTAAAGACTAGAAATAGTAACCATATTTCTGATAATTTAAAAAGTTATTTACAAGTATAGCTGTACTGATAAGCCAGAATAATGCTACATGACACTGACATATAAGCTGCCTCATTTGTAATAGCTGCCATGAACAGGCCCGATGAAGTAAATGGTGGATGCAGCTTGGCATTTCTAGCTTGAAAAGCCATAATGAAGGATTTATAACTACTGCAATTTTCTAATGCTGCTCTGGGATGAGGAAACAAAAATAATAGCTTAAATAACAACGTAGTGGAAGTATTCTATAAAGGGAAATAAAATCATTAACCCATTCAGTCTTCTCAGAGATTGTGGCAATGTAAGTCTGATCTTATCATATGGTCTGCATTTAGTGTGCAATAACTCTGGGAAAAGGTTAAAATGAGCAAGGACATACAATGCACTTCCAAAGGATCCTTGGGAACAGATAGCACAGAATGTAACAGTTTAAACTAGTTCAGTGTCATTTGTTCAGTTAATGTCAGAGTAATAAATGCAGAACCCTTCACACAGATAACAGTTTCTTAATGCTTGTGCCAAAAATTAAAGCCAATTCCTATAAATAGTCACTTGAATAAAAATAGTGTATTTTTAGAAATAGCATCTTAAAAGTACCAGATTGTGTGAAGAGATCTGTTTTTTACCAATGCAATTGCGAGGTCATTTGCCATCCACTCATTTTTGTAGGGTCCAGATCCAGACAGTACTTGTCCAGTCACACTCAGGACTGGACCCAGATTGTAACATATCTCCAGGATATGTTACACTCCATCCAGAACCTGAAGGGGGCCTACAGAAAAGCTGGCGAGTGACTATTTACAAGAGCGTACAATGATAGTATGAAGGGAAATGTCTTCAGACTGGAAGAGGATAGAATTAGACTAGATACTAGGAAGAAATTCTTTACTGTGAGGGTGTTGAGACACTGGAACAGTATGCCCAGTGAGGTTGTGGATGTCCCCTCCCCGGAAGCATTCAAGGCCAGGCTGGATGGGGCTTTGAGCAACCTGGTCTAGCAGGAGGTGTTGCTGCCTATGGCAGGGAAGTTGGAACTAGAAGATCTAGGATCCCTTCCAACCCAAACCATTCTATGATTCTATGATACATTGCGGTGAGTAACTCAGCTAATGAAGGGGCAGACCCTCGATAAGACCTCTTCCACTTTTTTCCTTCAAGGTCACCAACTTCACTGCCTCTACTTCAGTTCTGAGCCCATGCAGAAAAACCCCAGGAGAGGAGGGATGTGCTCACAACTCTGAAAGTCAGACACTATATCAATTACTTATTTGTTGGAAGCATATGCAAAAACATAGATCTTGTTTCCTTAAGTCATCAGTCTCTGATTGCACCAAAGATGAAGCTTACAGGTTTGATGCTTATATGGGTAATAAAGATGGCTTGTGATAATGTCCCAAGGGACTGTATAGCCACAACTCTCTTTTGTCCTAATGATTCGCACACAATTATTGTACATGATGTTCGGCAAACAAGCACTAGCACACTGCTACTATCTTCAGAAATACTTCTACTGACAACAGAGTAAAACCTTTGAGTCTAAACACAGAGAAGCTAAAGTATAGCAGGAAAAGAAAGACTCTTCTGAGTATGTATAAATAGACTTGCAGAGTTGCCTAAGCTTTGGAGAACAGAAAATCCAAAGTTCTCAGTATTACCCCCATCACAGAAGCTGCTTCTCTATAATTTTATATTAGACATTAAGTTGCATTATGGATTATGTATTTTACAGAATTATTTTTTGTGGAAGTTGGATGTTTGATGGTACTTGGAACTAAGTTTCTCTCTACAAAGTGTATACTATACTCTCAGCTAGGCTTGATCTTACTGTCCTTGTAGAGCAGTACTGCATGCAAAACAGACTTCTTGGGCAGTTACCAGCACCCTAAGAAACAGTCTCCTTTCATAGCTCATACTTGCCTGTCTTTTGTAGATAATGACTTCTCATTGTTGTGATCCTGGCTTGAATTCAAAGCAGTGATCTAGAAATGAAAGACAGTTTCCGCTTATCAGACCCAGAATTCACCCAGCCTTCATCTCGGGGATGATGATGTTCAGTAGTAATCATTTAATTTTGTAGATTTCTATAAACAACCTTAATGATATAATTAGAATTCTCAAGGATAAAAGGTAGTACTCCCATTTCAAATTGTCACATTAAATACGCATGGCCTGTTTCAACTAATTGAATTAATTTGTTGTTTCATGGGAAAACAGAAAAGATCTGAGACCCGAGATAATCATAATACTACTATCTTTAGTTTGGATTTCAGAACCAGGTGATCCTGCCAATTATTCTGACTAAACTTGCTCTTCTCCCTTGACAAATAGCAAGTTTGATGAAATTAATTTCTTCTGTCGTGGACCAACCTCTTAGTAAACTTAAGCCAAGTTCACATTATATTTTTCACGGGGATGGATTTTTTTAAATAATGGAGTGAAGAAGTTGTTAGAGATGGACACTGAAGGATGTTAAATTTCATGTAGTGTTTTGGGCTCACAACTCTGAAACTCTGTTTCACTGGTTTGGGACAAAAAGAAAAGGAAGAAAGATTTTACCTTATTAATGATTTTTCATTAACTCTTGTTAATTAGTTTTCAAAGAGACTTTTAAAAGAGCAAGCATGCTTCCTTCATTTTCCTGACAAGTACTCAAAAAAGACCATCTACCTCCATTAAAACTCAATAAGTATGCTTCTCTTATATGAACTACTACCACTGCAAGATGTGCCTAGTTCTAATACCCTGTACAGATGGAACCTTAGTGCTCCAGGAAAAGGGGAATTTAAACCTGTGTTTATCATTGTATTGCTACTCAGAAGACCTAAAGAAGTGTAATGGTCCTCTGATGCCTACATTAACCTTTATGAATACCTTAATCATTTTCATTTATTCACTAGTGTTACTCTTTAAACTCATCATGCTGCTTTTATGATAAGGTTGAATTCTTATCAAGATGTGTGGAGTAAACCATGGCATTGCAAATTCATAAAATTGCTGCGTGTTCCTAGTTAATTTCTTAAGATGACCATCAAATCGAGTGTTCATTACATTATAGTTAGTCTGCCAAAGAATAAGCAAACAAACAAAAACACTTTTTTGGACAAACTTTGATACAATCTTAGAAATAAATTTTCAGTAGAATTGAGGAGTCAAATACAGAAATATGCAGTGATTCAACAGTGGATAGTTTGATTTTAAAATGAAAGAGATTTTAGTTTGTGCCCTGTATTTCAGGAAAATAGAATTGTGGGTCTTTGTTTTATTTCCCCAGAGCTTCCCTAGAAAATAAACTGCATTGCAGATGAGGAGTTTTAAAATAGGATCAGTAGACAATTATTGAACTATACAATTAGATCTGTGAGCAAAAATAAGTTATATGTATAAAATAATCATTACTAAATTACACTGAACCTCTTGAGCTCAGCCAATTAATTGTTCAGGTAAAATAAATCAGTTTATGACCCCTGAAGGTATTAATTTTATAGCAGTTTACAACTTTCACATTTGTTGTCAGTCCCAGCAGATCAAGACACACAGAGTCCTTGCTGGCTGAAAAGAAAAGCATTTACTTCATATTTTAAAAGGTATTACCAGAGGCCATTAAATGAGTGGCTTTCATCTTGCATTACTGGATCTGCAGTTCCAGCAAAGCATCTGTAGTGCATAAGTTATTTTCACTGCAGTTACAAGCTGATGCAACAGTACTAACTTGGATCACCCCACCAATGCCACAGAGTTTTCCATTGCATGACAAGTTTGCTTTCTTTTCACCCCATACCACTCAGCATTTCAATCTTCAGACTGTAACTGGCGAGACTTGATTTATCGTAATATCTATCCTGCAGGAGACATCTATTGATCTGGCTCTGGCCAAGGCTGAAATCTGATGATGATAAACTTCTTGGTGCTACATATGAAAGTTAAAAAGACAACACATCATTGATCACTGTTAACTGATGCTAATGGTCTTAGCACTGTTTGAGCTGTCTCCATCAGTTGGCCTGCCTTGTTTATTCTTGTGCTGACTTAGGTTGAATGTCTTTTGGGCCAGTTATGACCGTTCTGTATATGGTTAGCTGAGCCTCAATCCACAACTACACTACTAATAAATGTGAACAAGGAGGTGCACCAAATGACTTGAGAGGTTCCTTTCAATTTAAATTGTGCTATGATTCCATTATCTAGAGTACTCTTGTCTCAATTTTATTTGTCCATAATTATATTTATTCCCATGACATAAAATTCATATCATAGCATGATAGTTTTAAAGAGCTGTTAAAAGTGTATTACATCTTCACTATATATTAACTGTATTATTTCCTCCATAAAAAAAAATTAAAGGTATCTTACCTTCTGGCAGAACAAACTAACAAAAAACCTGTTTCTTTTTCTGCATTCTCTGTAGTTATTACTACTAATAAAGCCGTATCTGAAATTTGGAGAACTGATTAAGATCTCAGTCTTGTCAAAGAATACCACAAATATCACAAATTAAGTCTAAATAGCACTTTTCTTCTTTTATGCCAAGTGAAGTCGTTTTACTTTATTCTCTAACAACATTGGACATTAGTAACTGAGGTTGGTGAACACTACAGGATCTGCCAGTCATATTAGTCAGAACTTCTGAATATACTAAATTTGTCTACTTCCTTTCACATATAGTTTCTGTGAGAAGTAATGGTACTGTACATAATGTATCAGACTCCTTGAGGTCAGTTTTGTGAAATCACCGTCAAGAGTACTTCAAGTACTTAACTTTATTATAACCAATATGACTGCTTAAGAAGAACCAATAAAACAGTGATGTATCGTTATGGTTTTTAGATATCTTAAATTATTCTTGGGTTTTGGATATTCTCAGTAGAAAATAATTCTTAGTTCTCATATAGGTAAAAGAATTGTAATTATGTGCTTGAATGTGTTCAAAGATTTGCAGTAACTCGTTAATTTTTCAATGACCAACTGCATGTAAATATTGCTCAAATAAATTGATTGTTTTGATTTTTTAATATATTTTAATACTCCAAAAATATTATGAGGATTCATGTCTGTTTTGAAAGAGTGAGGTAAAACCCAGAGAAAGTATATGCTGCAAGTATGTTAGTTGCAAGATTTTGATAGAAAAACAAGCAGCTTCTAAAGTGATCTGATTTTTCATGTAGAGAAGTTGCTTCTTTTTATTGTTTGGCAAAATAATCTGAATCACTTCATGGTTTATTTTTGCAGTTTTTCATTCATGCAATGATCTTCTACTTGAGATCCCTAACTGGCAAAAAACCAGAAAGACTATCACGCTTTCATGGAGCCCCATTGAAAGTCATATGCCAAATGGTTCAGCAGTGGCACAGGTAGAGAATAAGATCCTGAATTGCTGAATCAGTGCTAAACAGTGCAGTGTCCTATGTAGATCCTGGGGGAAACTTGCTGCCCACAGAATAAAGAAAAGAAATACTGGAAAACTAGGGAAACTCAGTTCAAAATAACTATTGTCTATGTAATTTGTTTCTAGCAAACACTGAAAAGAAAGGAATCCATGTTTCCATCAAGAAAATATAAAATTATAAACGGCTGCTCTTGGAAATTTAGTGAATCTGTGCATTTCTTGGGGTGCAACAAAGAGGCTAGAAAGATTTTTCTGGTTCACATAAATTTGTGGTCAGACTCCAGTAAAACATTTTGTCCATGAAATTTCACATATAAGCTAATAATGTGATTTGATATGCTTGCAGCCTAAAAGCAGTATTTTTATTTCACAGGAAACTGATTCATATTTATTTGGATTTTCCTTATCTTTACTTGTTATTTGTATAGATGAATTTAATTAGACATAAGAAAGAAAAGAGTCTGACTTGATAAAAAAAGAAACAGAAGAAACTAAAATTCTGACAGTGAATGTAGGAAATGTGTGATTTACTCTTGACATAGCATTTACTTTTTACTAATTGAGGAGCTGGACCATAAACCTTGTGATGTGCCAGGTTGTAAGGCCTGTAATTGCTGTGTGGTACAACAGCTCAGCTATACAAAAAAAGAAAGAGAGCAAATAACCATTTGTAGCAGGTGAGATCTAGTGAAAGAATAGCTTTTCTGATACTAGATAATTTGGACAGGGTTAAGTACCACAGTGATTTAATGCCACTAAAATACAAATAAAGATGAAATAGTGTTGAGGCAATTGTTGACTAGTGGTAATGCAATTAAAATGAAGGTAAAGCTGTTAATGAATTGCTTCCTGAATATATTTCCAAGATAGAAGCAATGTTTGCTCCATCTTGTGCTATTGTTCTATCACACTTGAACTATTTTCATTGCTGAAATCACAGTAATTCAAATTCAGCCTTTTTTTTATTACAAATACCTTACCTCTGCAGTAATTTTTACAATTTTTGGAACAAAATCTAATAAACTAGATGAATATTAAAATAAATCTCCACTAACCAGTCCCGTCATAAAAAAATAACGCATTTCCCCTATGAGAAATTATATTTATTTAAATGCATTAGACATAAAAGGTTATTACCCTCAGTTTTAAAATCAAATGTTAGCATCACTTTTATCCGTTTTACTTTGTTAAAAAGATAAAAGTAGCAGGGAGATTATTTGAAGTCTCTTCCATGCAGAATATCAGTATTTCAGAACCATACTTTAGAAAGGGATATAATTTTTAAACAGCAATCGTTCTTCAATTTACCATGTTTTCCTTATGGAAATATTTTTAGTAGCAATTTTCATGTTTATAGAGCTGTATCCCAGAAGTTACCTACTCCAGATACATTTGTAGATGTCATACTTAATTCCTAACATCGGAATAAATTGAGAGATATTTTAATGCTCCAATAATCCATGTTTCAATGATTTACATAACCACAGTACTATTTTCCTTGCCAATAAGCACAGCAAATGAGTACCTAATTCTGAAGAAGAAAAGGCACTTAGGCTTTTTGAAGGAATTTTGTTTTTGTAAGAAAGAAATTTCAAAGTACCCAGGAGACTGACATGGAACGTAGCAGGATATCTCTTTACCAGTAGCTGCTCATAGTGAGAGTTTCATGGGTCAATAAATAATAAAGGAATTTGTATCCAGATGGGAACTCAGAACACAGGAAAGAATCTCAGTGCTGCTTCTAGTTTATGACATCAGGAAAAAGCAACAGAAAGCCCAGGTAGATCACCGTAACAAACTGTGGAACCCTTTCACAATTCACAGCACCTATGAAAACAGAAATTCCAATGGAAAGCTCTCATTAAACCAACGCTTAGATCATAGTTATGTCTTAGACTTCCCGGGTGTGTTAATAAAGAAAGTATAGGAATGAAGACATGAACAAAAGACACTTTCTTATATCATAAGAAATGAAAAATAGAATTGATTGAATTGAAAGAATTGAAAGAAATTGTTTGCTGAACAATGCAACCATAAAAAGAAATTAGAATCTATGCTAAGAAATGGCCGTGAGGAAAAGATGAGGAAAATGATCTCTTTCTTTTACATACTTTCACAATTCTTAACAAGTGGGGAACAAATTCATATAGCATCATTAAAAAAGTTTATACAGCTAAAAAATGCATTTTTATCCATTAAATGCCCTTATAAAACACAGATGAATGTGTTCGTCACCCAAAACAGCTCTTCACTTAACCACAATATAGAGTCAGTGGCTCTGGTATCATAAGAGTGTCAACAGTGCCCAAGACACTTCTTTCCTTTTTGTTTATTAAACCATGATGATTTCAGTAATGGGGATGCAAATCAGCCAGAGTCCTCCTGGAAAGTTATCAATCCTCCACAGTCCTTGCTGGTGCTGCTTGGTTCCTGCTCCTCAAAGAAGTCTCCCTGTTAGCTTATCTCACACTGCACTGGAATGAGCAGTCTTCCTCATCTTCCTTAGAGGGTGTCCTAGCCCTGTCCTTCTCGTCTTAGAAGAACAAAATGTTATATAGCGAAGTTCAAAGAAATTAAAAAAAACACAAATACCATCCATTCCAGATTTAAATAACATTTAGATAAAAGGAAAGTTTATCTAATAAAATGCATGCAGTCCCAGAAAGAATATATGGGATAGCTGCTTGGAGTTTGTGAATAATTTTTTACATCTCATAAGAACAGCTTACCTACGGTTTGCTATTTGATTCTTACAAGTTTTATGAATTAGCGACATATTCTCTTCACGCTGTTCCTTCATAATCCTTTATCTTTCAACTTGTTAGTTAAATTACTTTCTGGCTTTCAGCTTTCTGCTACTGTGTATGATATGTAAGTATATATGAAGATAAATATATAGAATTAGAATTTTACAGTTTCAAGAGAAATGGCAATAAGAAATCCCACAAAACTCCACTGCTGAAGATATAGAAGACAGAAATGCACAGTATTAAATATTAAGTATTTGCATGCAGAGGTGGAAGAACCCACTTCGTATCATGATAATAGCCTTGATCCTTGCAGGCACATTGACGTTTGGAATCCACATAACAATGCAAGGCTTTGTACCATGGGAAGGATGCTAGAAATGTGTCTATTCTTTAACTGACTCTGCATAGAATTTATTATTCCTCACTGTTCTGCAGAGCCAAAGCCAGATTAGAGCCTGATATCACCATTATTGCAGATAGTCCAAACATGATTTGTCATTAGAAGTGAAATCCTATCAGTGTTTTCAAAATGGCACACACACTATAACTTTACTTTTAACAGTTTTAGCCAGAAAACGAGCACAGATAAAACAGAGGACAGGCAAAAGTTACAATGTGAATCGAGCTTCCCAAAGACTGGCCTGAGAGTGATTAAACCAGTACTCTGTATTGTCAAGAGATTTCTGATATGTAGGCATAACAGGTATGCGTTGTTCACAATTATTTAGGCACTTAGATACTTCTGATAAAGAGCTAAGGCTACAACAGGCTGGAATAGAGAAAGGAACACCCAGTGGAAATAGGAATTTGACTGGTGTGAGTGGGGAATGAGGGTCAAGAATATCAGATTTAAAAGAAGAGAGAAGATGTCGTTAGTAGAGTGGGGTAGAGGGTGGTCCTTCTCCCTTCCTCATAAGCAAGAACTAGGATCTGTATGAAACTTTGCATCCCTAGGGCGGTGCTATGTAACTTTTAACCTTTCTACACACTTTTCATCTATAAATTAGACTACTAATTATGTGTGAGGGGGATATCTGGGAGGGAGACATTCATTTGTCTCGGATCTGTTACTTTAAGCAGTATTCCCTGTGTGGTCCGATTCAGCTGAGACTATCTCACTGAGTTGTGCTGGACATCTCTGAGTTTCCTGTGCTACTGTTGAATGGGTCCAGATTTGTGGTAAGGACTTTGCACCAGCTCTCTCTTGTACTTTCCCACTGGTACAGGAAATCTTGCTCACTGATATGAGTACAACAAATATATTCAGGAAATGAAGGCTATGGCCTACTTATCATATCTAACACTAATGTTCACATAGGTACACAGGAGTGTACCTCCTGTTGGAAGAGAGATAGAAGAAAACTTAGGATTTCTGCAGTGATTCCTACTTACTCAGAAACAGATGTCCTTATCACTCCCAAAAGGAAGTTAAAGATACATACACATGTATATAGAAACCCCAAAACCAAACAGTCCAGTCACTTATTATTTGACCTGTTCGAAAAATTCCCTGCCAGTCTCTGCCCACTGGTGAACAGATTAGTCTTGAATATGAGAACAGCAGATATGAGGGTATCATCAGAGATTGTAATGCCACCTAAGTTACCTTACAATGTAATTCTAGTTTTCATAATCACATATGCATTTCAGAGAAAGTAAAAAAAAAGTCACAATGAAGCAAAGCAGTATTTTCTATTATCTCATTAGCAAATAGAGGAACCCTAAAATGGGGTTAATACCAATGTAAATACAGTGCAAGAATTAACAGTACTATTCCGTTCTTAATCTCATTGGAGATGCTAACACATCACATAATCAGGGATTAAAACCATGCTTAACTTTTTGTATCCAGCAATTCTCTTTTGCCAAATGGTGTCTACTTCCTCAGTCTGGGAAAGTACAAAAACAGTCCTTCACCCTGTTCTATAACAGCATGAGGAGCAGCTGGGTATCCTTCAGTCTGGTATTGATGCATTTGGATGTTTACTTGAGAATCTACAGCACCTGGTAGAACAGCTTTTGAAAAAAGCTTTATACTTTTAATAATTTCAAGTGGGGGTTTAGATTCTGTGTTCATCTAAATCCAATTTATAGACTGACTGGATTCTTTTTATTTTTATTATTTTTTTTTACGTATTTCTTTTCTCAGTAAAAGCAAGGACCACTTCTTTGGCTAATATCTCAATAGTGTTAATTTTTTTTTCTTCTTACAAAATTAATCCAACACTGTCGTATTTCTTACTAATGGGAAATACTGCAACCCTCATTAGACAAGATTACATTCCATTTTAATAGCTGTAGAGACTGAGAAGCAGATATGAGACTGTTTGGATATATTCCCACCTCTAAACAGAACAAAGTTTGCAAAGAGATATGTATCAGAAGGCATTTGGAAGACAGCTAAAAATCAATACACTTGTTGTGTTCCGTGGCATGTTCAAAAAGGAGTAATTTTTCACACAAAAGCACTGATAAATATTTGAGAAATTGCTGGAGAAGGCAAAGCAAACTAAGAAGAACTAGGATGACAACTTATTCCAAGACATAATATTTCTCAAGCCATATAATTATGCATTAGATTATGCCTAATCTTGTATAAATACAAGTGATAGAAATTTTCCTGAAATTGATATTAATACAAAATATTACTTGATGGTGGAGCTAACTGCAAGACACTAACCACAGAAGACATACATCATATATGTTTAAAAATAGGTTTCGAAAACGTGGCTGCAAGTCTCAAAGTCTCCATCAGATACCTAGATATACCAGTGAACAGTGCTGAGAAAGCTCTCAGTGGAGCTTGAATACTTACTCATTCAGTAGCTTAATGCTTTAAATAGCTAAGGATGAAATATGACATGTTTATTCCAGCCATCATTTCAGAAGATGGGCAAACATCTTCCTCTTCCCTTATTCATCTGACTGTTCCACAGTTTAATGGTTAAATAGCTGATTCATGAACAATTTTCCTTCGATTTTCATTTCTTGTGCAAAGATTTTATTGTATTTTCCATTGATTTGCAGCATCATTATGAGGCTTGCTCTTGTACTCTCACTTAAAAGCAGAATATAACACATAATTATGTGCATTTTTAATCTTATCTCTGTTTTGTCACACAGGAGCAAGCGCTCAGTACAACCATGTAGGAAGTATTTGGATGAAACCCCAGGCAACATAACTGAAAACGTCAGATGAATGCATAAGTACTCCACAGCTATCTTCTACTATGAAGGTATCTTCATGTTTATACAGACACTTTTGTCATTTAAAACTCTGGTAACTTTCAGAGCCCAGATTCTGCTTTGGATGGATAACCTTATGAAAACTCAGGAAAATTCTTACTGAAGAGAACCACAGATTGGCATGCAAAAATCAAGTGACTTGGTACAGTCAGAACTATGTAAACATCTATATTACTATAAATCACACCATACTTTTCAGTGTAATATGCTGTTTTGACTGAAGCCATAGTAGAAGCTTTCCTTTACCTTATCTTCCAGCCATGAAGACACAATCAGCCAACTGTATGTCCATGTGCTGCTTTCAATTTTTTTGTGAGCATTACATTGTTCATCATGTTGATCATGAACCAACAGCTGAGAGAAATTTACATGATAAAAATCTTCATATAAAGTATCTTAGCAAAGCAGTATTCATTCATGCTCATCTTGAAGATTTAGACTGAGAGGGGAGGTGTTCAAGAGCCGTTTAAATATCATGCTGAGGGACATGGTTTACTGGGGAAGTATTGGTGGTAGGTGGATGGTTGGACTGGATGGTCTTGGAGGTCTTTTCCAACCCTGGTGATTCTGTGATTCCCTGAAATAAGGCTGTGGTGAGGCAGGGGTCAGCCTCTTCTCTCAGGTAACAGTGACAGGACAAGTTAGATAACCTGAACCTCCCCTGGAGCAATTTGAGCTGGGTACTAGGAAAAATGAAAAGTTTATTATTGGAAAGAGTGGTCAGGCATTGGAACAGGCTGCTCGGGAAGGAGGTGGAGTCACTGTCCCTGGAGGTGTTCAGGAAATGTGAAGATGGCACTTAAGGATGTGGTTTAGTGGTCAGTATTGGTGGTAGGTGGATGGTTGGACTAGATGATCTTAAAGGTCTTTTCCAACTTTAATGATTCTCTGATTCTCTGATTCTATTCTATGAAGCCTATAAGTAATACTATTTATTTTATTTATTTGATAAATTGAAGTCCTATGTCAATGCACAAAATTGTTACCAGTACTTCTTCATTACAGACCTGGTCTGGACAGTTTACAGGAGAGAGTACTCACAAGAGTGTTATCCAGGATGGAAAAAAATACATACTGTGTGTGCACTGTCTGGCAAGTCTCCCTCTCTCCCTTGTAACAGCACTAAGGGCCCCTTTCAAATCCTGCAGGAAGGGAAATATTAATTATTGTTGTTTAAACAGAAGAAGTGTAATTCCTTAGATTTCTAAATTACATACTGTAAAATTTTGAGTGAGGTCCAGATACAGAAGCCAATCTATGATTTCATACAGAGAGCTTTTTGTACTGACACTTAATAAAATAGACCCCAAGAGAGGAGATAAGGCTGTATGCACATCATCTCCTTGAAACAGAACAAAGTTTACAACAATTTATGTAGAAAATGAACTAGTCAGTCAATCATTCATGCAGTTGTTTTATGTTCTGTAATGCCTTTCTCTTAGATTAATGTCAAAAGAACACTAATGAGATGCATCTAAAACAAACTAGGAAGATGAACATAAGACAGAGGGAATAGAGAAAGGCAAATCAAAAGGCAGGTTTGTGGCTTCAGAACTCTGGCTTCCTTAGGTGTCTTTCAGCCCTAAGCTCAAAATAAAATGCATTGCTGGCATACATGTGTTTAATGGGAAAAAAACGAGCAGAAGATTTATTTATATGGGGCCAGCCAGTTCACACGTAGTTGAATTCACATGTTTCTGAGTACTCTTTTTCCAAGAGGAGCGAACCATTTTGATAAATCTTTCACAAATCTAGCACAAATTGTTGCCACTTTAGGTGCTTTTGTACACAAAGCTGAGTGAAAAAATGGGTCTCTTGATCTGTAAGAAATCAGCTATAAGTTGATTATACAGGACATGGAAATTCCCCTCAATCCAGTAAAATTGATGTCTACAAGAAACTCCTGGATTTTCTACACCAGGGTAGGGCCCAATATAAAATGGCTAAAAATAGATGGATAGTTGTACTGGGTGATCTCAGAGGTCTTTACCAACCTTGGTGATTCTATGACTCTACGATTCTAAAATAGAAACAGAGTTGAGAAAGTATAAGAAAGGAAGCCATCACCCTACACAGTGACACAAGTTCACTGCCTATGAGATCCAACCCATCTGCATCACACTGGCTTTAAGTACAGATCTTCAGCCACTTGGCTCATGAATACTTTCATGGGAAAGGAATCCAGGACTTTTACAGAAAATAAATTTTTCTGAGGAGTAATGGATTTGTTTGTGCTACTGCTTTTGGTATACACAGGGACAATGAAGAAATCTCCTGAACAATAGCCATAAATGGTTTCAAAAGCCTAACGGGGCAAACAGATTACTAATCAGATTGCAGAGTGGACTGAACAAGAGGAGGGAAAAATTGTAAAGGCAAACCAGAAGAAAGCTTGAGTGGACTGAGAAGCCTGGAATGGAGAGAGCAACGCTTTGAATTGCATTTGAAATGAAAGGGGAAGTCACTGATGTAGAAAGATGTGAAGAGAAGCTGGCAATGATGATATCAATTAAGCATTTCTTTCTGTGGAGTTAGTGTCAAATGGTGTGCCTTTCTGCTGAGGAGGTACTGAAGTTGGTGTTAGATGATATCTGTTTGTCTATGTTTTACTAGCCATGGTTAATCATAGCTGATTTACAATTAGTTTTATGAGCCCTTCTCAAGGGGTTGAGTGTTGTATGTGCATGTGCTTGTACCTTTCCTGATTATTCAGGGTTGAGTAATGCATATGTAGTGCATGATGGGATCTATATGGAATGTGAAGGACATGCAGCAGTAGGAAGTATGCAGTGTGAGAAGGGACTCAACAGAAGTAAATCCTGTGAAGGAGCACATGCTAGCACTAGAGTTATTCGAATACTAGAACAAAAACATAAAAATAAATCTAGAATACAAAGCTATGCCCTGTGGATTTAGCCCTTCTTACATCCCAGCTTCAGTATCTTTGACATTAACATAACAGACAACAGCGAGCAACCAAATTTAATACCTCTGTGCTGCTCCTTGGAAGGAAGCAATTGTGCTTCTGCACAGATCTCTGTTGAACAACAGAGAATTTGCTGGTAAACACTGTTGTAAATATATAATTGAATTGCTTTCAGTGACTGCTTCAAAAGCAATATATGCCTTCAGCTCTGAGAATAAAATGTTGCTGCAAAATAGTCTAATAAAATGTGTGGCTTCACTGTGATTCGTGTAGCTTTTGTGTGTTCTACTGGGATTATTTTTAAAAAGTGAAACTTCATTACATTTATTAGCTCTTCAGCAAAGTAACAACAGTAATTACAAAGTCCTTCTTAAGTTAGCGTGTTATTCTGATTATATGTGGTAAACCTGCTGAGAATATCTTTGCTTCCTTAGATTTTCTTTCTGCTTTGGCATTCTAATACAGAGCCAGGGTAAAATATCCACAGCTGTGCATGGTTAAATATTTCATGCTGAGTTATGGAGAACTTCCCAGTGTGTGCATTTTCTGAGAATTGTTTGTGTAATGCTTTTATTCTGTTTGCAAACATTACTATTAGGCTTGTTTTAAGTCTGCTTTGGAAATAAGCTTAAATCTTGACATTCTTTATGATTTTCTCTAGATAGAGAAGAAGAGCTAAAATAGTGCCTGGGGGCTAAAATTTGAAGAGGAGAGATTACTACATGAGGTCCTCTTGAAGACATCTAAGTATTTGGCCATCTCATGTATTTCATCCTAATTTTTATTGGCTTAAATTGTCCAAGAAGACCCATTTTTGAGTAGCTTCAAATAATTTTTGTGTATTGGCATATGAGAAATTTGTAGCACTGTGAGGTTACCCCAGGACAATCCTGTATTACATTCTAGATGATATTCTCTGGTTACAGAAATTCTGAAGCTATTTAAACAACTGTTATCAGATATGTTATGCACTGTTTAGGTAATTGCATTAATTTGAAACAGCGATTGCATTGGTACATTACATTTACACTATCTGTTTCACTGTTAGAAAGATTTCCCACAGAACAACTGTTCCTGTATACACTAATTTACTAGGAGTGGTATTCACTGCCCCTATTAGCTTCATTGATTTAACATAATCCTGTGGCTGTCTCTGCTTTTACTGCCCTGCTAAAAGTTAAAGTTACCTTCTGCATGGTGCCATCAGTCTACAACCCAAACTCTACGGTGCATAGAGTTGGGGAGGCAAAGGCTGATGGCACTGCCAGTACACAGCTGGGTTGGAATGTGGCACATAATACAGTGAATAATTTTGAGGGTTTTTAAAGAATCTGTCTGAAATTCAGTAGCACGAGTAACTGGTTTATTTAGCACAGTGGAACAAACAAAAGTTGAATACTTTTATATGTTACAGATAGACTCCCCAGTTATTTACGATATTGAACAATGGATGTAAAGTAACTAGGAGAAAATTAAGTTTGGAAATTAGAAGAAGGTTCATTTGAGATAATCTCATTACTTTTATGAAGAGGCATTAATTATGCAGTTCTTATGACAAGGCTCACTAACCCAGTAGGCCCCTTCCTAGCAATATTATTTCTGAAAGAAAGAAACATTTCATAAAATATATAAAGAAGTTTTCCTGTATTCTGTATTCTTTTTCTGTAAATACTGCTATCAAGCATTCCATGATATGCTTTATAAAATCATCTAAATATTGCTCCTGTGTGTTTTGAGAAAAGTCCCTGTCTATCTGCCTACATCCTCCTTGGTCATCTCCTACACCCAGGACTTATTCGGGAGCCCTCACTGAGGGAGGATGAGAAGTAAAGGAACCAGCTGAGCAGTCCAGAGAGATTCTCCACCGCCCTCCCCTACCTTCTGAATTCTGACAGCCATAATCAACTCCCAATGGAGGACACAAAAGAAAAGTGAGGCAAGCTGAAAAAAATAGAATGGCTCAGTTCTTTGGCTGATTTTGCCAGCTTCATCTTATGATTAGGAAAGACTAAATATAAAAAATAAAAAGTAAAGCTCCTAGTGCCTTACCTTGTTACACCATTAGGAACTCTCTACTCCTGCAAGTGAGGTTTTGCATAAAAATCCCACATCCTATCTGATCTTTACTGAAGATAATCAGTTTATTACATATCCAAAGCTATAATATTAATCAAAATCTGCCATTTTCACACTTTCACACTTAAAATAATGCTATGTGAATCAGAAATCCATACCTACAAACATTTCTGAAATTAGAGGTGTTATAGTGGTTATAATGAATTTCATCATGGATTTCCTCTTTGAATAATCATTTTGCTTGCTGTGATAGGGTGCTGTGACATTATACATGACATCTGGATCCCAGCAAAGTAAGATACGTATCTGAAAAGTTGGAGTTACAATACCCAAATATTATGAATTTCTTTACCTGATTAAGCAACTGCAAGAAGACCCATTACTTTCTGCAGCTACAGTTCTGGTGCTTACTTTCGAAGGATTATAAACTGTCTATATACATTGAGAAGGTCATATACATCTTTTGATTTGAAAGTTCAAAAGTGACCATGAAAAGACAGATTTTGTGGAATGAAAAATGAATCAGCTGGTCACTAAATTAGGAAGACATTGTAATTTGCTAAATTAGGGAATGAGAAGAGACAATAAAATGTCTCAGAATCTTTTAAATCAATAAACTTATGTTGTAGTTTTCCACTCTTCTTTAAAAAAAAAAAAAAAAGAAGAATTCTATGTAACTTGCCTATTTTTTTTTTTTTTCCCCACATTACCAATAACTGCAACACAGGAAGGTAAATTTTCCATGGAGCATGTTCACCTTTTTCACTATCCTTCTTACTTGCATTTATTAATGAGTATATCCAACAAATAACCACATGGAGATTTTATATATTGGTTATTGTCAATAAATGCCACTGTACTTCCTACAATCAATAGCATTGTCATGCCTTAAATAACAGACCAGAGATATATGAATAAACTAAGACCAAAAGTCATTGCTTCTTTGGTGTAGGAAGCCAATACACTAGTTGGTATATGTGCTATAGCAATATACAATATATATTTGATCATCAACGAATAACGATGAATAGACTGGACGCTGGTAAAGAGAAAGGCAAAAAAGTTCTTCTGAGGTCTCTTTTCCAGCCATGTACAGTCACATGAAAAGTTCCACTCAAATCAATGCATTTCAAATGCATTCTGATGCAGAAAGATCTTTGTTGCTTTGACTCAGAACAGTGGATTTGAGGTCATGACACAAAGTCTAATATCTAACCAGTGTTTCTGTGATAACTACAATAATCTTCAAGCCAAATTTAACTTTTCAGAAAAAGTAAACCAAAGAACTCTTAAGTCTGGACAGTGCCTGACAGGGAAGACACACTGGTGGCATTTTTAAAGCTAACTGGAAACCACTGTTAGAGCAGAGATATCAATTCCCCATAACCGGCCTGAATCAAATGTAGTGACATTAAGATTCACTCTTTGAGCATGATGGAAATTATTACCTATTAAATTAATCATTCAGAAAGGAGAATTTCACAAAAAAACCTTATTCCTTTTCAAGGGAAAATAGAAAAGGCCATTGAGCCATTTCTTTTTTGAGCACAGCCCTGTCAAAAAGGACCTGGGGGTACCAGCGGATGGCAAGCTGGACACGAGTCAGCAATACACCCTAGCAGCCCAGAAGGCCAACCGTATTCTGGACTGCATCAGAAGAAGTGAGGCCAGCAGGGCGAGGGAGGTGATCCTGCCCCTCTGCTCTGTGCTCGTGAGGCCTCACCTGGAGTACTGCGTCCAGATGTGGAGTCCTCAGTACAGGAGAGACATAGACCTGTTGGAGCACATCCAGAGAAGGGCCACAAAAATGATCCAAGGGATGGAACAGATCCCCTGTCAGGACAGGCAAAGAAAGCTGGGGTTCTTCAGCCTGGAGAAGGCTTCAAGGAGACCTGACAGCAGCCTTTCAGCATGTAAAGGGGAGCTGTAAGAAAGGAGACTGACTCTATAGCAGGATCTGTTGTGATAGGACAAGGGGAAATGGTTTCGAACTAAAAGAGGGGAGATTTAGATTGGATATAAGGAATAAGTTTTTTGTAAGAGTGGTGAGGCACTGGCACAGGTTGCCCAGAGATGCGGTGGATACCCCATCCCTGGAGACTTTCAAGGTCAGGGGCCCTGAGCACCCTGATCTAGCTGTAGATGTCTCTGTTCATCGCAGGAGAGTTGGACTCCTTCCAACCCCAAACAATTCTATCGTTCTATGATTGAACATAACTTTGATAAAGTGGTAGTACAAGGTAAAGATGTGTGAGTATCTAACATGAGAACTAACTTGGACAAAGGTTACTGCAATAATGGGTCAGTTCAGTATTATTAGCTGAGATTACAAAAAGCAATTAATAGACTCAAGTCTAGTGAAAACAGTACTTCTGAAATTTGTGTGTAGCAAGCAAGGAATATAAATTCAATATAAATTCAATATAAATTGATGTCTGAAGATAATCTAATGTACTTTTTAGCCACAAGGAAAGCACAGAGGAAAATGCTGTCTAAGGAAGATATATGAAATGAGAAGCATGAGAGAGGGTACCTTGCTAATATTTGAAGCATTTACGAAACCACAGTGCCTGAGTAAGATCAGGGCACTGGCAACAGGTGATCAGTCAGGTCCAGAGAGCCAATAACAGACAGCAGGAAATCAAGCGAAGATCAGAACTGAAAGCAAGGATACCACATACAGAGGCTGAAGATGGGACTGGAGAGAAAGCATCAATATGCATTGATTGAGGTTGTCAACAATTTTGTGCCGGCTTGGCCTGGTTCTGTGACTAATGGGACAGAGGGACCCATGGACCCACACCCCAGGAGGGGGGAAAAAATGTAGGGATATGAGGTTAAAAACAAACAGTGGCAACAAGCTCAGAGAGAAAACTAATTCACTAAAAAGGACATTGGAATGCAAGATAACACAACATAGTAGAATATAATTGGAATTGAAGCTAGTAAATCAAATGAAATGGGAGTGTCCAAAACTAAAGGCCTTACTCTAATGCTGAAGACAAGATGGCTAGGGAGCACACACCGCAGTGATGAGCAGTAAAAGAAAAAGGGCAATCTCATGACTCCCAAGTAGTTTTATCTTTCCCTCTAAACAGAAAACGGAATCGGAACAGTGAAAGTCTTCTGGGAGATGTAGTTCTTCTCTTTTGAGAACAAGTTACTTGGAAATATCAACAATCCATGGAACTGGAGCATTAACTCTTTATCTCCCAGTGCACTACATGATGTTATGATGTGGAATACTGATAACAAAAATCATAAAATCATGACAAAGATTCATGCGGGAGATGTGGCCAGAGAAGGGTGGGAGACAAGTTTGTGGCAAACATGAAGCACAGGCAAGGTCTGAAGGCCCAAGACCTTCTGGATACAGTATGAACTGGGAGATCCTGGATGAGGCTGATTAGGGTAATTAAGGCCTACTAGTGCGTAAAGAGCTCTGATGATACCACTATTTGTTTCCTACAGCTCCTGCACTCTGTCTTGCTTATGAATTTACTGATATTATGGCAGCTTGCACCATCTGAGGAATTACCCCTGTATGCAGAAGACATGGTCCGTGAATAGTTATGGATGAAGTACCCCCTAATAGCAACATCTTGCATAAATAATTCCGAGATACTTGCTTACCTGAGAAAAAAAATGGAGTTTAATATTCTTTCTTCTCTACTGGTGTTTTAATTAAAAGTGCTTGCAAAATCAATTAAAACCTCCTTTTATGAGGAGCTGTTTTTCAGAAGCAATTAACAGAGTTCCTGAAGCAACGATGTAACTATTTTCAGGGCTGTTTATACCTTTTAGACTAACATCTCTATGTACTAGTTTTACTGAAATAATGGATTTATTACATTGATGTAATTATGATTTATGTGATTCAGGTGTGCCATAACTGTTGACCTTTTTAAGAGCTACCAAAGCTGATAAGCCTGATGCCCCTTAAGAAAAATAGTTTGAACTGTAATTTTATAAACTGGATAAATCATATTAATACCTCATTAAACTTCACTCCTCCATGCACACTCATTAAACAAAAAAGCCTGTTACCAAGATTATTCAAGGTGAAGTGATAACTACAAGAGCATAAATGAGTATAAGAATGCACAAATGAGTTCCAAATGAGTTAAGCAAGAGTTCTTATTGGTATCCATCGAGAAACATTGTATATCCCACTGGGAGTTCATTTATGGTCTTCCATTGGAAGGTGCCTATCCTACTGCAGTAACAGTAACCATACATCTGACAAGCTTAATAACATGCCAGTCTCTAGGCTGTTATTTTGATTATTTTCATCTCTTATTGAAAGGTAATTTACATAAGTATACAAGTAGGTAAATAAAGCTTAAATATACTGTGCATCAAGAAGATTTTCATTCCACATGTCCTTTTTACTCTAAATTTGCTGCATTTACCAAGAGAAAACAGCTGACAGCTCACAATGTGCTTTGAGATGTATGGATATTCAACAGCGCTATCATTTTTCTTACAGTTTTGCAGGGATCACTTCCTACAATTTCCTTAATAGAAGTCACAGAAATAACATCTGGAAATGACCTTGTCTAGCTTACCTAGTTCTAGCCCCAGGCACTGGGGAAGGAAACCATCCTTGACAGACACTGGTCTGTCCCAAACACTGAAGAATACTTTCCTTGTGCTTTTTGGTTTTTGTTCCCTACCCTGTGAGCAACTCAAGATGGTGAGGAAAGAAGCAGGAGGGTTCAACACACAGTTGCCTGAAATGTTTATCTTTTTCAGCTATGGTAGCTAGCATCTTAAAAAGCGGTAGAACTCTGTGATGTGCATGCTTTCAGTCTCTTTCTTTCCTTCACCTTGGCTGTTACAGCTTGGTTCACACAGACCCCTGTGGAGAGGGGGGTCTGTAGGCCCCCACTGGGCAGGTGGAGAAAGATCCAGGGTGGAACAGTGTGTGTGTGTGTGTGGTGCTGGTGGGAGGAGAGGGGGGTGATGTGCAGATCTGGAAGCCAGTGGAGTCTGCACAAACTGGGAGGCTCTGAGAGGGGCAGACAACTCATGTGCCATCACAGACAGAAATAAAAGATTTTCTTAGAAACCTTCACAATTAAGTATGTGATAGATTGTTACTTGAGCACTGAGGGAGAATTTTTGACAGCTCACTTCCACAGGAAGCTCCTGATGTGCCTAGACCATTTTTTTTGCGCTTGACAGTGGCTAAAAAATCTGGCTGTCCCAGAGATTCGTGTTCTTGTTACACAAGTGATCACATTGTGCATAGAGAAAATAGTGGCACTTACCACTATTGATTCTTTGTCTACTCTGTGCTGCTGCAAAGCATTTTTTTCCTTCTCTTAACTCTGCTCTCCACAAGGAACACACCCAGCGTCACTCATGGCACAGCTGTGGCAGAGACAGGTCCTGTTAGGAGCAGCTGGAGCTGCTGTGGTCTGACTCGAGGCAGTTCTGGGCTCTGTTTGCAGAGACTGCCCCTGCAGCACCCCACTAGAAAAACCCTTGATGTGTAAACTGAATGCACCACCACAAGTGCATGTATGCAAGTAAGGAAGTGCTGACAGGGCAATACTGTTAGGAAAGTTCTCACACTTTAGTCAGAAAATCAGCCTGACCAAGCTAGAATGGGGAACAAATAAGGGAACTTAGAGGCTAGAATATTTCACAAATTATGCATTTGAATGAGTAGATGAGGGAATGCCATAATCTCTTTGTAGTGTTCTTTGTAGTGGGACAAGGAAGAATACGGCTTCCAGTATTAGCTGAGTTTGACTGTTAGTATGGACTGCAGAGGTCGCTGGTGTTAAGAATATTTTAGCTTAGCAGGAAAAAGGAATAACATAAGTACGGCATAAGAATATTATGACCCTTTTCTAGACAATATTAAATGATTTTACCCATCCCTATATTCCTGTAATTTCTCTCTCATTTGCTAGCAAACCTTTTGCTTTTGCAACAAAAAAGTAAAGATTATACTGAAAGGAAAGGAAATTGTTCATGATTATGTTCTGTGCAGTATTTCATATGACTCAGCAATAAACCTTGTGTCCCCAAGAACAAGATGTTTTCTTTTACAAGAATCAACATTTGACCAGTGCTAGATTCAAGTTCCTGAGATGATGATTCTTTGATAAGGTCACATCACTGGTTGCTTAATATTCTCTTCAACATTTGAGTGGTTTAACACAATACTAGGACTACCAATGTGGGAAACAAGCTGATCACAGATAATCGAATACCTTGACAAATTTGCTAGATGCTGGCAGATTGGAGACACATAAGTATGACAAATTTATGACATTTTGAGCATTAACTGGGAAGCCATCTGTATCACTGCAAGAAAAGGTGACTTATGTTGGAAATCAACACCATGTCAACCAAGTTACAAGACAAATTACACTGTTAGAAAACAAATTGCATGTATGATTGAGAACGGAATTGGATGTTTTGGTCTGCTGTCTAAATTTCTTATCAACTGCCTGACAGTCTTCATTTGTGAGCAGAATTTCTAGTTTGAAGTCAAACACTCTCAGAATTGAGAATTAGCTGGCCAGGCCAAAAGATATATTCTGCTTCTCTTTAAGAAGGAAGGCCAGTAAGAAACAAGCAGCTACCTCCTAAGACAAGTAACTTTATAACAGAGTTAATTCAGTATGAAGTTGTCTTATATGTTTGTATACATTCTTCTTTCATATCTCAGTGGGACAGTAAGTATTGCTTTCTTACATGTTTGTTTAGTGCCAGTTATCTTTTGGATGTGATTACACAATGCAAATATATGAACATTTGGCAAGTTGGTCATACGCTCAGATGAAGATGAGAAAAAAAAAATCATTAGGAGAATGGTTTGGCACCGAAAATGTTGCCCAAGGAAGCTGTGGAATGCTCATCTTTGTAGATCTTCAAACTACTGAGCAAGACACTGAGCAGCCAGAAACAGCTTTAAAGTCAGTTGTTCTTAGAGTGAGTGATTCAGTTGGAGACCTCCAGAGGTACCATCCTGCCTAAATTTACCGATTTCAGTTAAAAACAACTGACAAGTGAATGCACGTTACTTTAAGTTGTGTAAGATTTTTTCCTGCTTCTGAAGTTTTCAAATAAATTATGGCAAGTCCAGTCTGCATGTTTGAGAGCATCTATGTAAGCAGGGATTTTTGAAGACTAAAGAAACTCTACAGCCACTGGCAAAGCGATGTTCCACCTTAACAAATCATTGGTGATTATTACTCAGATGCATTTTTCTATTCAAGTCTGAAAGTTTAACATCTGAGATAGAAACTGAATTCTCCATCAGATTTCAGTACAATTTAAAGCTTGTAATCATTCTGAACTACTAATACATACAGTTTCACTGCTGACAGTATAACTGCCCAGCACTTCCTCTACTGAAGCAATCTGATTTGAAGAGGGGGATGGTCAGAGTAGCCAATGGGCAGAACTGTGAGTCGTGTGGATGGTTATACTGTCACTGGATTCCTTGGTTATATTGAATATCTGCACAGAAGTTTGGGCTGTGTACTGGGGTCTCATTCTTTGGATTGCACAGTGGACCACCCAGGACTGGACTATTCATGTCTGACAGAGATATGTGGTTTGTATGGGAACTGTTGAATCACGGCCTGAACCTCTGATTAACCACCTGAGGCAAGTGCTGAGTCAGCCATGGGAGCACAGGTGAAGGCAATTCACCTGTGTGCTCGGAAGGGGTGGAGCCAGGCTCCACCTCTCATAGACCCCATTTAAGGGCTGACTTCCACTAAGGAAGGATCTCTTCCTGGAGATTGCTCCTTGTGGAGTTTCTTTGCAAGCCTACAACACTGGTGAGCACCTCTTCTGTATATTTAACCATTCTTGCCAGCCTAACTTCTCTGTATACCTGTTAACTTTACAGCTTGTTAGCCTTACATTTGGTGAGCCAGGCAGGCTAAATATACTAAAGTATTTACATCATGTCTTTTTTATGGAATTTCTATAATTGGGTCAGGGGGGAGAACATTACCCCTCTAGATAAAAAGATTCTGGGACAGATCCCAGGATTTGTGGGATCTCCCTATTATGAACTTGCAGTTATCATTGAAAAATGGGGTCCCCTATGTGTTATGGGAAATATCTCCCCATATCGCATGGCAGACTACTTTCAGGGACTTAGCAAAGATATATTAATCACAAAAGAAAGACAATTAGCTGCCTCCACAGTGGCATGGCCCTTATTAAATGCTCTAAATCAGGTGGAAATGAGGAATAATACTTTAGAAAGTGAAAACCAACTTTTGAGAGACTGCATTGAAAAGCTGGAGCAAGAACTTGGCATATTAACAGGGAAGAAGCCAATTCTGCACTTTCCAATAGGCCAAGTTTGTAATATTTCAATAGACAAAGACCAGACTCCTGAATCAACAGACTTCGTTGATCAGGAAAAAAAGAATTCAAAATCAGATCTTGAAGCCCCAATTACAACAGACCCGCTAGAGGTCTGTCCTGTTATAACTCAAAAAACAAAGAGATTACAGGATAGACCGGCAGGGTTGATGCCTGATCAATGGTCCCCTGCCAAGACTCACTTCCATGTAATGGCCCGGCCATACACAGCAACGGAATTGATGGATTTAGTCCAACAATTTTGACAAAAGCCTAGAGAAGGTGTGCCAGCTTGGTTATTAAGACTGTGGGACTCTGGGGCAGAAAGTGTTATGGTGGATGGCCCAGAAATATCCAAGTTGGCCACCATGACTGTCCATCCTGCCCTTAGGCAGAGGCTATACGCTAGTGTCCAATATAGCAATGAAAATCATTCTATAATAGATTGGTTGATGGCAGCATGCCATATGGTCTGGCCTAATAAATCCAATATACCTCTACATACAGGGATGTGGTCCTCCATGGAGGACCTTCAAAATTATATTCAAGAACTAGGTATAAGGGAAGCAATTCATGAGGATACATTTGATAGCCCTGATAAGGTTAAATTTTCAGCAGGGATGAGAGACCTGATTCTACAGCAGGCCCACTCCCATCTATATGACACTCTGGTCTCTATATTAAATCCTCTGGTGGCCTCAGAAGCGGTAGTCCAGAAGGCTGCCCAGTTAGTAGCTGACTTAGGAGAAACAGAACGCCTGCGAACTAGGCACAACATTCGAACGTTAGAAGAAGCTGAGGTCCTGCCAGTAATTAAAACCAAGAGGCCAGCTACGCGAGCTCCTCAATCGGGACCCATAAGGGTTTCCCGAAAAAATATGTTTAATGATCTTATCTGGGCTGGGGTTCAATTTGTGAAAATTGATCACCAGCCCAACCATGTTCTTCATCAGCTGTGGAGACAGCTTAAGGATAATCAAAAATTTCAAAATTACTCTAGGAAACCAACGATAAGGGTTATAAATAGAATGCCGACAACAACATGGAATTTAGAGGATTTTATAATCCCTAATAGGAAAAAGAAACCTCCTCAGGTGTCTCAGGCCATGATGCCTGAGCCACCAGAGGCAAAAAATTTGGCCTTACCTCAATTTATGGCGTGATGAGGGACGTTAGTCCCCCTAGGGCCTCCAGACAGGACCGGAGGCCCTATGTGGAATTGACGATTTACTGGTCCTGAAAGAACATTCAGAGAGTTATGGCACTAGTTGATACAGGGGCAGAAACATCAATAATTTACTAAATTTGAAGGTGACAGAGTGATGATTGGAGGTTTTGGGGGGCAGACCATTCCAGTCACCCAGACCTGGTTGAAACTGGGGGTTGGGTGTCTCCCACCCAGGGAGTATAAGGTATCTATTGCCCCAGTCCAAGAATACATCCTGGTCATAGATATTCTGTGGGGTCTGGCTCTCCAGACAACTGTGGGAGAGTTCAGACTTCGACAAAGGTGTATTAGTGTCCGAGCGGTGGAGGCAATATTGAGAGGCCATGCAAAGCATGAGCCTATTTGCCTGCCGAAACCGTGTTGTATTACTAATGTCAGACAGTATAGACTCCTGGGTGGGCAAGATGAAATAACAAGAACGGTGCAGGAATTAGAGAAAGTAGGTATTATAAGACCTGCACATAGCCTGTATAATTCCCCCATATGGCCAGTGCAGAAGTCGGATGGAACATGGAGAATGACAGTGGATTACAGAGAGTTAAATAAGGTCACGCTGCCTATTCATGCGGCCGTACCCAATATTGCCTCCCTAATGGACATGTTGAGTAGAGAAATAAAAAATTACAATTGTGTCCTAGATTTGGCAAATGCATTCTATAGTATTCCAATTGCTAAAGAATTGCAAGATCAGTTTGCATTTACATGGGGAGGTAGGCAGTGGACCTTTCAGGTCCTGCCACAGGGGTATGTGCACTTGCCAACTTATTGTCATAATCTAGTGGCACGTGACCTGGCTAATTGGAAAAAACCTGATGATGTTAATTTCTATCATTATATTGATGATCTTCTGTTGACATCTGACTCACTGGAGGCAGTAGGACAGGTGGCAGATTCATTAACTGCCTATTTACAACAGAGAGGATGGGCTATAAATCCTCAAAAGGTGCAAGGTCCAGGCCTGTCCATAAAATTCCTGGGGGTGGTTTGGTCAGGAAAGACCAAAGTACTACCCAGTGCTGTGATAGATAAGGTTCAGGTGTTCCCAGTCCCTATGACACCAGAGCAGCTGCAGGAGTTTCTAGGTATATTGGGGTACTGGCACTCCTTTATACCTCATTTAGTGCAGCTGCTGAGGCCACTGTATAGACTGAAGAAAAAGGGGCAGCTATGGGACTGGGGGAGAACAGAACAAGATGCTTTCCGACAGGCAAAACTGGCAGTTAAACAAGCCCAGGCATTGGGTATATTCGATCCTACCCTCCCAGCTGAATTGGACGTTCATGTCACTCAGGATGGCTTTGGCTGGGGCCTGTGGCAGAGCCAGAGTTCTGTTCGGACCCCCATTGGATTCTGGTCTCAGGTCTGGCATGGAGCAGAAGAAAGATATAGTATGATTGAAAAACAATTATTGGCTGCTTACTCGGCATTACAGGCAGTAGAGCCGATAACTCAAACAGCAGAAATCATAGTTAAGACCACTCTGCCGATTCAGGGGTGGGTAAAAGATCTGACCCACCTTCCTAAGACAGGGGTGGCCCAAGCACAAACGGTGGCACGATGGGTCGCCTATCTCAGCCAGAGGAGTAGTCTGTCTTCATCACCATTAAAAGAAGAACTTCAGAAGATCCTAGGCCCAGTGACGTATCACAGTGATGCACCAGAAGAAACATTGGTTACTCCACCAGAGAAGAGTCCCGTTCAGGAGGGAAAATATCCTATTCCTGAAGATGCCTGGTACACAGATGGGTCCAGCAGGGGCAACCCGAGCAAGTGGAGAGCAATAGCATACCATCCCTCCAGTGAGACGATCTGGTTTGACGAGGGGGATGGTCAGAGCAGCCAATGGGCAGAACTGCGAGCCGTGTGGATGGTTATAACCAAGGAACCCGGTGATGGCATCCTGAACATCTGCACAGATAGTTGGGCTGTGTACCGGGGGCTCACTCTTTGGATTGCACAGTGGGCCGCCCAGGAATGGACTATCCACGCCCGACCAATCTGGGGCAAAGATATGTGGTTAGACATATGGAATACAGTAAAACACAGAACTGTACGTGTCTACCATGTCTCTGGTCACCAACCCTTACAATCACCAGGAAATGATGAAGCTGACACATTGGCCTGAGTTTGATGGATTGAGAATTCACCATCTGAGAACATCGCCCATTGGTTACATCAGAAGCTATGGCATGCTGGTCAAAAGACAGTGTGGGCAGCTGCTAAAGCATGGGGGCTGCCCGTACAGTTATCTGACATCGCCCAGGCATGTTGAGACTGTGACGCTTGCTCTAAGACAAGACCGAGATCGTTGCCCGAAACAACAGCCCATCTTGCTAGAGGACACAATCCTCTCCAGCGATGGCAGGTCGATTACATAGGGCCCCTCACTAGGTCTGAGGGGGCAAGAAATGCCCTGACCTGTGTCGATACTGCAAGTGGACTACTGCAGGCCTATCCGGTACCGAAAGCAAACCAGGCATATACCATCAAGGCACTTACTAAACTGATGTCTGCCTACGGGACACCCCAAGTCATCAAGAGCGACCAAGGGACCTATTTTACTGGTGCAACGATACAGCGCTGGGCAGAAGAAGGAATAACATTGAATGGCAATTCCACCTGCCATATAATCCAACAGGGGCAGGCCTCATTGAAAGTTATAATGGTATTCTCAAGGCTGCCCTGAAGACAGACTCCCAGTCCCTGCAGGGGTGGATGAAGAGACTGTATGAAACCCTGCGGGACCTGAATGAAAGACCTCAAGACAGCAGACCCAGTGCCCTGAAAATGCTACAAACAACATGGGCCTCCCCGCTTAGGATCCAAATTATGGACACTGATAATCAGGTAAGACCTTAGATTGGGAATGAAAATAATCTTCTGCTCCCTGCCCCTGAGAATCTAGATCCAGGTACACATAGAATAAAATGGCCTTGGAAGGTGCAGGTAGGACCTAAATGGTGTGGCCTACTTGCACCTTGGGGGAGATTATTGGAGGTGGGAGGCTCAGTAGTCTCAGTAGTGATAGGTACGTGGCCTACAGATATTGTGGTCAACACTCCAATCTTTATTGCCAAAGGGACCCCCATCATGTCTCTGTGGCAGATCAGGACACCCCCGTTGGTACCTGATATAGATATGCAGACACATACATCTGGCCAGAAGGTATGGTACAGGTGGCCGGGGCATGCCCCAGTACAAGCTGAAGCGTTGACCCAGGATAAAAATACGGCCCTGGAGGGTAGACCTTCCCTTCCTGGTATCCTTGAAACATCTGTATTACTCCCCATGAGTCTTTGAGCCTCCAGGACCACTGGAAGGAACAAAATATCATCGAAATGTTCCAGTGTTGCTGCCAGACCATGTGTGACACCCAGTGATGATTTACATGGGACTGATGGAGCATAAGATGGACCTGCACCTCATGACTGCATGCCTCCAGTAACATCATCGAGCACTGGCCCAAGAAAGAAACTTTATCAATCATCACTCGCCTTAAAATTATGATAACATACATTGTGATGGGGAACTGTATAAGCGTCGCAATGTGTTGAATCTCTGTAATAGGAAAGACTCACCCTTAGTTAATCATTGGTTCATGCTGTGAAGGGGTGGAGTGTATGGGAACTGCTGAATCATGGCCTGAACCTCTGATTAACCACCTGAGGCAAGTGCTGAGTCAGCCATGGGAGCACAGGTGAAGGCAATTCACCTGTGTGCTCGGAAGGGGTGGAGCCAGGCTCCACCTCTCCTAGACCCCATTTAAGGGCTGACTTCCACTAAGGAAGGATCTCTTCCTGGAGATCGCTCCTTGTGGAGTTTCTTTGCAAGCCTACAACACTGGTGAGCACCTCTTCTGTATATTTAACTATTCTTACCAGCCTAACTTCTCTGTATACCTGTTAACTTTACAGCTTGTTAACCTTACAGTGGTTAGATGTCTGGAATGTGGTTTAACACAGGAGTGTACATGTCTACTACGTTTCTGGCTGCCACCAACCTCTACAGTCACCGGGAAATGATGAAGCCAACACACTGTTTCAAGTTTGATGGATTGTGGATTCATGATCCGAGAACATCACCTGCTAGCTACATCAGAGGCTGCAGCATGCTGGGCAAAAAACAATGTGGACAGCTCCTAAAGCATAGGGGCTGCCCATACAGCTGTTCAATGTCATCCAGGCATGCCGAGACTGTGATGCTTGCTCCAGGATGAGACCGAGCCTGTTGCCTGAAACAACAGCCCATCTTGCTAGAGGACACTGTCCTCTCAAGTGATGGCAGGTTGATTACATTGGGCCCCCTCTTGGTCTGAGGGGGTGAGATATGCCCTGACCTGTGTCAACAGTTCCAGCCAGAGGTCTCTGTTCAGCCAGTCTGGTCAGCTCCTGTACCTTCCCCAAGTCATGGAAGATGAGCCAGCAGGGAAGGAGACCCATCTGGCTGAACAGAGACCTTTGGCTGGAATTCAGAAACAAAAGGAAAGTCTATGGTCTTGGGAAGAGAGGGCAAGCAACTTATGAGGACCACAAGTACGTAGTGAAGCTGTGCAGGGAGAAAACTAGAAAAGCCAAGCCCAGCTAGAACTGAACTTGGCTTCTAAGGTGGAATTTATTTCTATAAATACATCAACAGTAAGAGGAGGGCAAGGGAGAATCTCTATCCCTTGTTGGATGTCGAGGGCAACACAGTGACCGAGGATCAGATTAGGGCTGAGGTACTTAATGCCAACTTAAAGGGTTGGCAATGGAGGTGAGGGCATCTTGCTGGAAATCCCTGCCAAACTGAGGCCTTCCAAAGGTGAGCAGCTTTTTTCCTTTGTTTCTGCATCCACAACTGCTGCACTTGGGCTTATCTTCACTTGCTGTAGCCTGGGACTCTGCTACCCTGCTGTCATTGCTGTGTTTTCCATCACATTATAGCATTACAGGAAGGTAGCACTGTGACAAAACAAATTATATCACTGCATACAGGAAACACTTTTTAATTACTTAATTACTTAATAATTACTTAATAAATTGTTAAGAAAAGGCTATGAAAATTTGCTCATGTAACAGGCAAGGACACTTCTTCAGGGAGGTAACTTTCTATCTCTCCTTCTTACAGCAGTACATTTTAAATCACAGTATTGAACACAAAATTGTTCGGCATGTAGCTTGCTCCTGATCTGTTGTGATGCTTGAAAAGATTAGAGGTCTACAGGAGGCTTCTAAGTAATCTGCACTGGTAATGCATTTTGTAAGATAAAGTCACTGCACTGCTTCTACCAAGCAGAAAACAAAAGGAAAACATTGACAGGAGTTCATCACCGATCCCATTGCAAACTCAAACAGCCTATAATAGCCCTACTTGACCAGGGTGGATGAAGATATTCTCAGGAAATAAAAACTACTAACAAATAATCAGTCACTTCACCTCCCAACAATGAAAGATGACGAATGTCCCAGAAAATAAGATAATGGTGAGAAAGGAGTCAGACTTGGTGAGACTGACTAGAAATTACTTTAGAAAGAAATATCAACTGTTTTGGAGAGTGTTTGTGTTTAAAATACTCACATGAAATGATGGATATCTCTTCACGTTCCTGTATTAAGGCATGTCTTTGTGTCAGTTCATTTCCCTATGAGAATTTTTAATATTGTTAGTACAAGCAAGAAAATTGATTGTTGTATTTAATATTTTCTTTTGGAATAAAGAATGAACTGCTTCACATGTTTAGATCTGATTAGTATTTATGTAACTGTGCTTTTTGCCATCTGAGATTAATCACTATGAATGGCATAATACACAAGTCTACACTGGAAAAAAAAACAATGACAAATACTTCAAATAGCATTTAATACTTTTTCTTCTCTGTTAATAAGGGGATCTTATAGTTCAGCAGCCTGATTTTGGATATGTAGGGCATTAAATTAAACAGTATTCTCAATAAAAATGAGTAGATCATAGGAGACTTTTCCTTTGTAACTGAGTGGGGCAAAGATTCATAGCATGTAGGGTATCAAATATGAGGTTGTCTAATATTAATAGGTAAGATCTAAATTTTCATATAAAAAATAAGATTTACTATAAAAGAACAGAGCATAAGATCATCCTAGCTGGTATCTTCCCTTGAGAGGTTGATGTTGATATGCTAGATGAAAGTGAACTCTTGGGTAATACAATGACCTATTGTGAGATGACAGACTGTAGTAAAGGGAATTTCCTTCGTGACCTCTACAGACAATTAGTTTCCTCCCTCCAGCATGGAGTTTAATAATGTGTCATTATATTTCCTTGCATAGCCAGAGTGTTAATGTTATTAATATTAAATTCAATCACTGTGTTAAGTTGAAAAACTGCTTCCAACATGTCATGATGTGTTCAGTTCCAGAGATTACTCTGTCAAATTCTATTGATGAGTGAATGGATAACAGCTTCTGCCAACACATGTTAAAGAACATCAAAATAATTTCACAAGAAACTGAAAAATATGCAGCGATTAAAGGGATGATAAGACGAAATTAATGTTTAATAAGAGGAGCAGTTACCTGCACAATTGCTGGCAGAGAAGTATGTGCAGATTTCAGTGAGGTTCTCACTGAAGTAATTTTATAAAGTGATGAAAAAACTCATTTCCTTCATGGTGGAGTGGTAATACAATGTAATTCTCAGTGTCAGTCCTCCCCTCACAAACTGAAGTGTGTGTTCTTGTGCTGAAGAGTAAAGGAACTGTTCCACTAAAGCACAGCAACAGATGTTTTGATTGGTGTATGAAATAGCAACCAAAGCATTGTGATAGCCAAATTTGAAAACAGGCAGTTATTTTTCTACAGTCTAAGAATTAAGATGAGTTTTCTGCCATTCCTTGCAACTTTTTGTGATCGAGGGCAAGGTACAGGCAAATTTACCCTCATTAATACTCTGCTTCCCACAATCAACAGGATCCTAGAAGTGGTTTCTGAAGCAGTCTAGGTGTTTTTGTGCTATGCTTCACTGCAGATGCAATCAGTTAAGGTGTTTTCTCATAATATTTTTTTCTATAAAAATGTATGCAATTTATATTTCATTTCCTCCTTCATCAACAGTTAAAAAAACACACAGGTACATCTTTCATTCGCAGGTGTCCTACGCAAAGTATTCACACCCTTTTTCCTTTCCTCTCTTCAGAGATATAGATACACTTTATGAATATCTATGCTTTCTCCAGATCCTCTCCATTCTTCCATAGCCTAGCATAATGCTCTTGCATTCTTCTGAGTAGTTGCTGTATTTTAGTGCTTATTCCAACAAAGACTTTTTCAAATCTATTTTCCATTTTTTACTCTCTCTTAATGTTTATTTTTTGAATACATTGTATGATATCTTGTATTTAGTGATATAAAATGCAGTAACAACATGAACCTCTCTAGTGGATAACAGCATCCATCCTCTTGCAGTTTTGGAAGGCACTCTGTCAAAAAAAATACTATGGAACATCATCTTAACCATCTTTTTGTGTGTGTGTGTGTGTATAAAACAGCATTCTTTTTCCATTTATATATACATAATATATATGATAATATTATATAATATATATAAATATAAATGGAAAAAGAATGCTGTTTGTATCTGTTTTATTATACTTCTAAATGTTGTGTCAACATGTCAAGTACTGACTATAATTTCTATAAGCCACATTTAACTACTTCCAGGTAGTCAACAGGGTCAAACTAATGGTGTAAGGTGGTGGTATGAACAGACACTGTACTGCATTAACTTCCTTGCTTTTCCTACTGTCAGGCCCTGAAAGAATTTTATGCCAATCTTAGAAAAAAAAGAGTCTCACCTTCCCAGCAAGATTGCTTTGATAGCAGACCTTTTATGTGTGAAGGAGACCACATTTTGCTTTCAATAATGAAAGCACAACCTAGTGATTAGATCTTATTAAATGCACAGAGAAGGAGATGTGATGGGAACTAGCAGATTTCCTCCATAAATATTTTCCTGAACACTTTCTGTGAAATTTAAAACTTCGTTCAAAAGGTAATACTAATAATAGGGTTATTGAGAGAAAAAAAAGATTTTAACATCTTCATCTTTGAGAAGAATCCAGTGGATGTCACTGGCTATAGTTATTATCTGAATATGCTTTGTGTTTTCTGGCAAAGAAAAATAGGTTAGGTGGAAACAGCCGGATATGGAGATAAAAATGTACCTATGACTGAAAGATCTTACCATAAGAAAAGCAAAGCATTACATTCCCAAAAATAACGTATAAGCAACAGCTGCAGAAATGCTTCTCAGTGCTTAAGTACCTTCTTTAAGTTATGTATTGATCCAACAAATGCTTTCTTTGTTATTGTGCTTTTACCATTTTATGAAGCTTACATTACATAAAGGTTTCCACACAAAGTAAGTGGAAATCTGAAACCATACTGAAACTTGTATGTACCATAAGAGTTTGATATCAAAGACAAAGACATATGTGTACATGCAGTGATAAGCTATGATTGATTAGAAAGTTAATCTAAAATTATCAGTAATATAGATGTCTTTGACAGGAAAATATTTTTTAAAAAGCTTGTTCTGTTTTGCTTTGTTTCTTTTAATTGTTGTTCCTTTCATGCACAGGGATCTTGTTACATCATCATCACAAAAACTTGAAAAAAATAGTTAAGGAGAAGATGTGGGGACTACCATAAAAACATCCCTGACATTGTGGTGTTGGAGGAGACAGAGTATGTGACCTTTACAGCATCAGTCATTTTTTAACTTAATTGGAAAAATCTCAGAATAGCTCCAGAGGAAAACTCTTTCACAGCATTTTATAACTAGACTTTTAGTATTAAGTCTAGGATATTGATGTATTTGAAGAAAGAGGTCACAAGTGAAGGAGAATGTGCAGATCTGTAGAGTTGTAGGCAGCAGAGACATATTAAGCACTCACATTAATCTTTTCAGGTGATGCAAAATCATATGAAAACGGTTTTGTATTCATAGTATTATAGTTCAATAATCAGTAAATACTCTAGGAAATGTTCCTTGTAATGTTGAAGTGCTGAACGTGCCTCCGAAAATATTTCAAAACAACTATGTAAGACAAGGCAAACAAACAGGAGTCAGTGATGTACCAAAGATGTATCAAACTAGAAACTAAGTATAATACTGTTCCCAGTAAGATAAATGATAAAGTTCCCATTGACTTTTTGACTACAGTGAACTTGTACAGACAAAATCTCTCAGTTACAACATATGGCCAGTTATTACCTCAAGTCAGGGCATGGGTACACTGTCTCTCACTCAGTGAGAGACGAACATAAAATATAGTGAATATTAGTTGAAAGTCATACTATTGAGACTACAGAATGAAGAAACAGGAAGTATCAAGAGTGGAATACCTAATTTAGCCCTCTGATAATTCTATGCTCTCTTTTGTAAATATTATTTGAAAACATCTCATTTAATCTTAATTGCTAAAATGATCTTAATTGCTAAATTGCCTCTCTGAATATTTCTACTTCATTAAAAGAAATATCTCTCATGTTCTCACCCCCGAGATGGCAACAGGGCTACTAAGGTTGCTTTCAGCTGTGAAAAAAATTTTTAAGAGGAAAAAGCAGGTTTCCTAAAGTATAATAGTTTTAGGAATTGGCTCTAGATCAGAGAATAAAAGTTATTAAGAACTACAGAAATCTGTAAATTCTGTTGGTATCAAATGGTACTGAAATGAGAGAAAAGGAAGTATGTCATGGTTAGCATCTCTGGCAGTCCTGCTTAATACATTTCTTGACCCAACTATAAATTATCAACAGGCCTAAGTAATCATTTGGAACTGGACTTTGGTGTAGACAAGACCTGAATGTTACATAACATACGACTGACATTGCTTTGATTGCACATGAGAGCTAAGTATACTAAGGCTGAACTATTAAAGTAATTAGACCTACCGGAGGCTATAAAAATATTGAGAGTCCTAAGAAATTATTTCTCCTCACTTAAAGGAAGTCTAGGAAAGATTGCATTTTGTTATGTTTTTGTGTTTTTTTTTAGTACACTACTAACATAGGCTAATACTGGAGCTACTGGAGCTACTACCGCTCACTGTGAAAGCAGCACTGTCTGAGTCTATTGTGAAGGGCTCAGTGCAGAAAATGTACTGCAGTGAGATCTTATTCAAATCCATTTATAGATAGAAGTGTTAGTTGGTAGGACAGAACAGGATGATTTTCTCAGCCAAACTTTATAATAACAAAAATAGCCAAAGCTTTGAAACTTACGTTGGAAAATTTCTTCCTTACAAATGTGTGAGAAAGCTGCACCAATCCACTGCTCTTAAAATCAGAATAATAAAGGTTCTAGTCAACAGCTACTTAGCACAGTAGGAGCTGTTGGAATTACTTGCTGTACATTATCCATGTTGCTGTTATCTTTTTTACCCCCCCACAGAAAACAGTTCATTAACAAGCACATTGTTTAGCAGTTTCAGATGTAACATCTATATAAACTCCCACCCATGCCTTTGTGAGAAGACTCAACTTCTAGCTGCCTGAATATACTGGTGGTCCACAGTACAGGCATACGTAGCTATGTTCAAGCCTGTGAAATGAGTGCTCATACCAAAAGGTCTCCGAAAAACCCACAGAATTTCTTGCAATTCCTGACCTTTCCTCCCTGGCCTTGGCAGTTTGTGTCTACAGATTGCATAATGGACCTGTCATCCTGGCTATCCTGGTGTTTGTGGACCTGTTCACTAAGACTGTTCACTTCATCTCCTTAAGAAAACTTCCCACTGCTCTGCAGGCCAGCCAGCTTCTCCTACCATGGCTTCCTTTTCTGAAGCATAGCATTATCTGAGATGTCATCTCCGACCAAAGGTATCAGTTCACAGCCAGACTTTGAACAGACCTCAAACTCTTTCCAGTGCAAATTCACCTCTCAGACCAACGGACAAAGCATGAATCAGATCCTAGAACAATCAATCTTCAGTGTTAATGTTCTCCAACCCTTCTCTGATTGGGAGCTTGCTTACAACAACAACATCCATGGCTGTACATCCCCATCCTTTTTTTTTTAACTTCTTTAGTTTCCACCTCCATTGAGGCATTGAAGCTATTTCACAGTTTTCCTCATCTGGCATCCTACTTGCAGAATACCAGTAGATTCAGACCCTCCTTGTAAACCAGATGGACAAATTCAGAAGTGCCTACATGAGCAGACAGTCACTCATCTCTGTGGGTGAGTGACCTTGGTTTTGTGGAGAGTGCATCTGGATTGCCTGACCGTCTGCCAAGCTGTGCCACAACTATTTATGGCCTTTTCACTGCTGTTGACCAAATCAATCAATTTAGCAAATGGAACCCCCCCCATACACCTCTCAGTACCATCCACAAATTAAGAGGATGCAAAGTAACAAGTGAGACAAATTTTAGACTCTAAATGATTTCAGAGGAAGTTTCACTCTTATTCACTGGCAGCAATAGGGACCTGAAGACTGCTGGGACCAGCAGACAGTGTGCATGCTTCAACCAAGATCAACCATACTACCTAGAGAATGCACATTCTAGGATGAGCCCCTCAATCCAATTTCACCTTAAGTTTTGTCTCAGAGAAAATTAGCCACTTCAATCAAAAAAAAGTTCAGTCTCGAGGTCAATGTGTAAAGTGGACAACTGGTGGACCAGAACTGAACCAGAAGGTAAGCATCTTGGCAAAATAAATGCTCAATGTTGTATTGTAGAAGGAGACAACCGCTTTGCTGAGCTTCATTTTTTACTTTGAGAAATCATTGCTTCAAATATGCCCTAGGTCAGCTGAAAAAAAAGCAAAGTACAGCTTCTAGCTTTCTATTTACAGCCGTATCACTGTGCCTCATTATTATTACTAACAGTCAGCAAAGGATTAAGTCATAATTCTGCAGATGCTGAAGAAGGATTCATTGCAGTGTTTGCAAAAGCTGTGAAGGCATCCTAAGCATGACAGTTTAGAGAGTTCACATCCTCTGAGACCATAGCTTCAGGGAACATTGCTCTTTTCCTTTGACATTCAGTAAATATTCACAGGAGACTGGACAAGCATCAGGGGTGAATACACATTCTACTTGCACTTGAGATAAAAGTCATGAAAAGGAGAATAAATAAATAGAATTGCCATCAACTTTCTACTGAAAATTCTCTACCTAAATATCATCGTTTGCATCTATCTTCATTGCATATTTTACTGTGCAGAATATTTCCTGTAGTTCTCGCTGGATTTAACTGTAAGTTAATAATTCAATGGATATTTGTAGATTTCCTTTTAGGTATTACTACCTACTTTGAGTACATTAGCACTCTACAGGAACCAAACTGTTAATAGTAAAAAAATATACAAACATATAGGCAAATTCACTGTTGCTCAGAAGGTGTTACCAGTAAGTCCAACATTAAGCAAATTCTCCAGCCATGACTTTGACAGCTGGTTTGAATATTTACCCATTTTCTGCTATGTTGTAGCCCAATATTCTTGTCTCCCTGAACTAATGTCACAAAGTGAGTGAAATAAAATTATACACATTTAATAAAACCAGAAATGCAATCTTGTGTCATTTCTAGCACCTCTCCCACCCCAGTAAGGACAACAGGAGAGTCACTATGGACTTTAAGTAGGAAAAACTTAAAGAAAGTGATGATTAACAGTAACATCACAAGCCTCCTACATAAGTTTAGTTAGCTTCAGCTAAATCGAACTTGGGAACATAACACAAAATTTCTCTTAGCTCTTGATGCTGATATATATTGGTGCAGATACTAAGAAAATATAACAAAAAACTCTTGAAGGAAAGTAATCTTTGTTCTTTCTCACCCTCTATCCTAGCTATGAGTTTCTGGACTCTTGCTGTGTCAGATCTAGGTCTGATATAGAATTTTCCGTTTGTTTTCCAATACATTAACTGGCTGAAACTCATCAGCCAAAAAGTGCATAAACAATACGTGGATTCATAGGTAGGATGAATAGCTGAGAACAGGGATGTTCCCTTAACATATCTTAATCAAGCATTTTTAACAAATGCTTGTTAAGAAAGTGCAATTATATTTGATATAGGAATGTTATGGAAGGAGATTCCAATTGACCTACCAGCTTTATTCACAAATATTTTATGAGTACCTATCACACATTCAACCCACATAAGCAATTTAAAAGATGCTGATTCATGTGCACGAGGCATTTTAGTCAGAAAGACAAGAAACTGGGGAGAAATACATGTCAAGGTTAGTGCTCTTTGTAATGCTACAGAGGATGAAAAAGGAAGGCAAATTACATTTTTTTTTCCTAGAGAATAATCTTATGGCTAGAGTAAATTGGCAGCTGCTGACTTGTCAGCCCTGGGTAGCCCATACATCAGACTTAAATATGTTCCATGAGATTAGAGATCTAGCTGTTAAAGATTATGTAATAACAGTAGATGAGAGAAAAATATTATTATGCTTACTTGATTGAATTAGCCCTCTACATTTTGATGCAATGAAATGACCCCTCTCACTCCACCTTTCCTGTTGCCTTGGTCTTCAGATCATGGATACAGTGCTATCTCAAAACACGATCTGAAGGAAAAGCACCAAGGTTTTAGAAAATATATCAATTATAAGGAAGTGTATACAGCAGAAATACAACATTAATTACAGTAATAGTGTATATGTTCTCTGGTAATACAAATCAGAATACAAACTCCTAAATAAAAATATATTTTGTCCACTATTCTGTTTATTATTTGCAGTTTAAATTATGATAAATTGTGGAGAGCTACGCAAGTAGCATTATTCAAGTGATCAGAATGAATATACTACAGATACAGTTAAGCTGCTATATAGAGGTCTGAAAATTATCTTGTAATGAATCTTTTGAATCTGTAGTTTAATAGGCTTGAATGAATTATAGTAATTCCATATCTATCTTCATCAGATTTTCATGAATTTATAGTCTAGAATGCATAATCTCAAAGATTAGGCAGTGGAAAAAAAACAAAAACCCAGGAAGACCCATACAGGTGCATATGTAAGTCACATCTCTATTTTTGGAAAATTCATTTAGTTTTTTGGAGAGTGTTACTAAATTTCTTGTTGTGTACAGTGTGCTATGCCTAAATTCTACGTCAACCATTTCAGCAGCCTAAAGGGAGCAATCATTATGATATAAAGCTAAAGTTCTAGCATAAGGTGCCTATTTCAATAATGAACTGGGAGAGGAAATTGAACCAAAAATGTTGCTGCTTTGAATTCAGAATCTTCTGCATGCCACAACAGATATAGCTCAGGTCTCAGATTGGAAAAAGCGGTATGGACTGCTACAAAAACATAACCTAAATTCAGGTCTAAGATTGAGTATACTTCAACTGAAACACTACAAGGAAAAGAGATCTAACACTTTTTTTTTTGCAGAGCAGGTACAGACAAAGGTCTAGTGTTTTAATATCCTCACTGCTACAACAGAACAACTACTTCTTTAACTACTTTCTGTATTTTCCCAGTGGCAGCTTTCAGTAATGAGATCCTGTAATTCCTTTAATAATTAAATGAGTTTTCTCTCTATATGTCAGTAAGGACAATAATCAAGAAAACCATTAGGCTACTGTTCATTAAATACACAGAGTAGAAAGATATCTTTCCATGCAGATTTCCCAGATCTTTAATCATTCTCATCTCTTTTTTCCTTACCTAGATCCCATGTATTAACATTATTCTTGTGCTTTGTCATCACTGTGCTCAGCATTTGCTTCAGTGCCAAATTCACAGTCTGCCGTCTCTTCAGATTTCCATGTTCTCAGTATTACATTATTCCTTTGGGCTAATAATTGCACTTAAAACTATTGTCATACTTCTGATGAAATCAATTGCCCTAGAATGACAAAAATAGAAATGCAGCTACTTTTTTTAAATTCTCTTCAACAGAGATTCAAATAAAGTAATATTGAAGACTATTCCTTTATTTTTTTTTCAAGGAAGCAGATGATTTGTCTGCCTCTTAAAATTTAAGAAGGGTAGCTATAGATTTTCTGAATAATGAGAAAGTCAACTAAAAATAAGCTGGATATTATTGTCATGATAATTGTTAAACTCAGAACCTGCCTCTTAAAGTAAACATGCACATAAAAGGAGAAAACAGTGAACCCTAAGTTACATATACAAAGCAGTCCAAATTTCATGTAGAACTACTGTGAAGGAAATAATTGCATTATGAGTACTGTCAGATGAGTATACATGTACTTATTAAGACATCCCTTTATCCATACATCTACACAAAGCAATACTGTAAAGAAATGAGGTTTTTGACTGTTTGAGCTAGGCTTTTCATAATAGAACGTTAGAAAAAACTGAAACAAATGAAGAGCAGAAGGAGAAAGAAGGATCTTCAGGAACATATTAAAAGCAGGAGCTAGGTCTATAATTCTTATAGAGTTAGGTGAAGGCAGTGCAGTGTGTATTGTCTTTTGGGTCTTTGTCTTTTTTCTCATTCTGACTGAAGTTGTCCAGAGCTCAGGCCAGGCAACTGTGAAACAAGACTTGTTTCCCTCAGTGGAGTCAACTTCATCTGGAACTGATGTCCATCAGTGGTTTTTTTTTTCCAGGCAAAAAAACTCACTGTGAAATCCTCCTTTTTAAAGAGCCCAAATAGTACAATGAAAGACATACTGTCATTAAGTCTTTAACCCATTTGACTGGTTTTAGCGTGTTTATATTTAACTCTAGGTTTTTTTTTTTATTTCAACATTGGTACTTCTAGAACCTCTTATGAGCACTATTAGTAGGTGTTCATTAATAGCAAGCATTTTTTTCTTGGGAAGGAATAATTTTTTTTTTTAAATCTAAGCATTTTATGTTGCTTGCTCCTGCAGTAAATAAAGTTATATTTATACAATCAACAATACTTGCATTGGATATCTATAGATGATAATGTTGAAAGAATCCTCTGGAAACAGCAACGTGAGCAGTCTCATGCCATTACACTTCCCATTGCTGTTTCACTGAGCTCAGTGTACTCAGAATGAAAAATTATTTCCACATTTAGGTTCTTCCCATAACTAATTAGATCAGAGCTAGAATTAGGGTAGATCAGTACCCCAAAGGTTTTGAAATATCACAATATACCACACATTGACAGATGCAACTGCCCTGTAGCAAATGGACAAAATACTCAGTAGACAAATATTCAAGCTGTTAATTTATAGTTCATACATCCTATTTAGGAAGACTATTTTCAGTAATGTTAAAGCAAATCAGGTTCATCTCTACCTCACTCTTGATTGATCAGTGGACTTAATATTTCAGTCTTAAGATTTCATTATTAGCTTTAATACTTAAACGTGCTAATGATATTCAAGCAAATGGGATAAAACCAGTGACGTGTCAGAAGAAAGTCATTGGTATCCCTTGTAAGACAGCAAAAAGAAACTGAGTGCTGATGCTTAACTAAGTGTTTTAGTACCATAAAGATCTCACATTCTTTTGACAAAGCGCAATCACTACAAACATTTGTTAACAGTGAGCTCTGATTTTTAAAATAAGCATCCTGTAGAATCAGAATTACTACAAAAAATATCACAAAGAGACAAATCAAAAGACCTTATCTGATATTAAAATTACAATATATTCATGAACATAACAAAAAACATAAATTATTAACCATTGAAGTTGTGCTTACTGCTGTTCTGAATTCCTTTGTGCATATTTCAGTTTTCCATAACCTTAGAGGGTAATTTACTGGTGTAACGTACTGTTTCAAGATGGACCACCTTCACAAGCTTAAAATTCAGTCAAGGTTAGAGTCATATTTTGTTTCAGTTTACATTTTCAGCACATATACACCAACCACATTTGTATCCCAGAAGAAAGGTAAAGGCACCTTAGTTTCTAGTATTTCATTGACCTCAGTTATAAAGACAGGTACTCAGCTCAGATGTGTATAAAAACGCCATTGCTTGTAGTACCTACAGAAAAAGATACTTAAGGTCACAGAGAATGTTCAGGTGCCTCCAAAACGCACACATCTCACCAGATGAACACCTGGCAACAGAAAGGATTTTTTAGGAGCATGGTTTCTGAATTAGAAAACTAAAGTCTTTTATTTTCCTGCAACGCATCTGAATGCATTCTGGACTCTTTTCTAATTGTCTGCTTTGCTTAGCAGCACCTTAATCACCATGAGACTTATATCGATGAGGATATTAAAACTCTCAGTTCCCAAAATGACATTTTCCACCATTTCACATCAGTCTTTTACTCAGGACTGCTGGGAAAAAGAAAACCTAGGTCATCAGAATTAGATTGTTGCAGTGTTCAGGTGCATCTCCATGTGATTAATGGACAAAAAACAAACAACACACTATAAAGAATATACTTCTCAAATTCAAATTTCCTTTTCTTTTCCCCCAAGATGACTAAGGAGAAGGTAATATCTTTGGATGTACAAGACATTTAAATTCACATTCTTATTTTTTGACACATATTCCTAGAGTTGCCTGCAAACAATATCCTACATTTGTCTCCATAATCTGATATTAAGAATTCAGGACTGTGCAATCTGTTACANCACTGACGAGACAAACATGCGTAACTCAATTTGATTTCAGCAAGTTGCACTTAGTTTTGTGGTCTGAGATTACTCTGTCTTTTCTGGGGGTAGAAGAGAGGTGAAGGGGAAGGAGGGCTTCAGTGTATTTATAATGACCATTCCAAACTCTTTAAAGATCAGGACAAATGCACAAAAATAACAGTGAAGATAAGAAAAGACTAATCAAATCTTTTATGATTTTAAGAAGCACTCTTGTTTAGGGTCAATTCTTGTTTTAGGTAAACCTCTTTACTCATCCCTGTGGTACACTGAAGCATTAAGCTACATTTAAATGTAAATAACTTCTGAGGTGGATTCAATTTACTTCAGTAAACAACAAGCACATGATGCATAATAAGTGCAACAATACATCAAGCACCAAATTCAGAATTCTTAGCCTCCTAATTATATAAGGTTCTTACGTGTGATAGTTTCCTCTTTTGATGTTTTTATATCCAAGTAAGTTCAATCTATTTTTAATAAAAAAAACGAGATTACTTCTGAGCTTGAAATGCAAGAAGGAAATAAAGTAATATAAACACAGTCTACAGGTAGTAAAAGTCAAAATTATATCTACACAAATTATTCAGAAATACAGATACATTCCAGAAGCATGGGAAGAGCTTAGGCTTCTTTGATGATCTTAGTTCATCAATAGAATACATTATGCCATATTTGTCTTCCTGAAACTTCTGACTGGTGTATAAGTGAATCATTTTCAAATTTAGGCCTCTCTGATAAGACTCCTGACTTCATACTGAAAGTACAATTATCGTTTACTTTGTTTACCTCTGAGAAGGAGAAATATATTAGTCATTCACTGATTGGAACAGATGGTGAGTCACAGTCATTGAGCGTGGGAGACAGAGTTGCTACTGTGGGTCCTAGATTTTGGACATGTGGATTGATATATCTTGACATGAATATTTTTTTAGTCCATTGGAGTGAAATGGAGAAAAGATAAAAGGAAATTCACAGCATTATGAAATTGCCATTCTGGATCTACTTGAAATGGTAGGCTTGCTCACTGCTGAACAAGGAGAAACACATATTATATACAGAATTGTTTCCTGCTGGTTGACAGGTTTCTGAGAATCTATGAAGGAATCTATGACTTAAACAATTTTGTCTCAAATATCTTTCTCTATTGCTGGAGGACAATGACATGATGTATTTTTTTTTAATTATTATTAACAACCTGATGGAGCCACCAGTCCTTTTCCCATCCATCCTGCCAGTGCGGTAGCCCATAGGGTTGGTGCACAAGCTTAGGAGCTATGAAACCAGGTTCTACTTCAAAATTGCTGTATGAACTCTAGTAAGTTATTCAGCCATTTCTGTAGACGGAAAATGCTATGCTTTTGGCAAAATAACTTGTTCTTAAATCCGAATCTACTCCAGAGGCAGAGATTTTTACCTTGGACTTAAAACTCCTTGCATATTTCCAGTGTGTTTATTTTTGTGAATGTATGCCTCTGTTTTGTAGTCTCCTTGTAAACTCCTGTGTTATACCAAAGAAATGCACTCTCTCTTTGCTATGGTTTACGAAAAGGGCATCCTGAGACATCCTAGAAGATGATATATTTTGGTCTACAACTTAAGTCAAAAAAGTTAAGTAATAGTTACTATTTAGTTCTGTGGATACAACTCAGCCTTTTAGATAGTTTAGCTATAGATCTATTTACTGTACTTCCAATTTGTTTTTTGTATTTTTTTTTTTTTACACTTTTTGGAGTTTTCATAATTCCTTTATAAAACTATTTCACAGTGATTGCTCTGGTTTTCAGGTTCCCCCATTTGAAAGTGAACTATCACTTCTGCTATAAATAGTTTTTTTTTCTCTCTCCATAAAATAAATAATTGTTTGCCTTCTTGAAGTACCATCAATTAGCAACTGAAGTTAGTAATTATGCTTGCAGCAAATGGATTTTACAGATCATGTGTTTTGCACATTATGATATCACAAAAATCTCAATCATAAAATGATTACATTATAGATTTCTGTTCCTATTACATTTCGGAAAAAAAGTACATAAAGCCTATCAGTAAATAAAATTGCAGTGTATGCTAAATATTGAAGATTAACAACAACATTATAATTTCACTTCAGTAATACTGCAGTACATACATTTTTTAGCTATTCAGTACAGTTCTTGATGGTAAAATCTAAGGGCTGTTTTTACAGACTACGGTAATAATTTGGCAAGATACAAATGCTTAATGCAAGAGAAGCTTATTACAGGTATTATGGGAATAAAAACTGAATTTCCAAAAAACATTCATTTGTAGAGTCAGAAATCATATTGTTTTAGTAAGACTGCTTAGAACTGAAGACAAGTAAATAATTTACTCAGATAAATTATCTTCTTCTCTTAACTGAATGTATGCAAGTAAGATCTTATTTTTTTCTGTAGTTATCCATCATTCATATTCACTCTACTCCATAGGTTTTGAGCTGTTTTTCAGTTTTTTAAACCACTCTGTTAACTCTGCAAAGATGCAAGTCTATTCTGTCAGGAGAAAAATGACTATGATTTTCAGATCATTGCCTGCTTGTGGCTCATTCACAAACATAAAAATAATAGTATCATTGGAAAATATATTTTGCACTTGGCTAGATCTCTCTCGACCAATTACTTTGGGAAGAAATTCTATTCTACAAATATCCAAACTAGCAAGATAATATAAAAATGCATTTATCTTATGAAGAAAGATTAATGAATTCCTATCCTCAGATATTAGGGACAATTATCCACTATTCATTCTTTTTATATATCATCTGATTTCTTTTTATTTTAATATGCCTTATATTTTGCAAATTCATTTGGAATAGCTATGTATGGTGGATAAAACTTTTACTTGCTTAATGTAAAATAGTCAAGAGCTAAACAATGCCTATAAATGCAAAGCAAATTCTCTTTTTTTTTTTTTCTAATGAAATGTTTTCTATATTCTTTTTCATTGCTTCAGCAAACAATAAGACTGTGACTGTCTCTTTCAAAGCTTTACAGTTTCTACAACTGTGTTATCTAATTCTATCCTACTAAATGTGCTCTGGCTTGTTCTTTGGAAATGCGTGGTGTCTACAGAGAGCGAAGCCTTTAATTACCAAATTAATTATCGTTGAAATTAGTCCAGATTCTTTGCTTTAAATATATAAATCCTAGTTTGGTATTTTCTGCATGTAATGATATAGAGTAATTGTATGATTCTATTCATCTGCAGGGTGGGCAAAAAACAGAAAAAAAAGAAAGACATACGGAATGACACTTTTCATNAATATGTTGTTTTTAAAGTGGATTCATACTTGATTGAGCATAAGGATATTCGTAGCCAGTGAAGTATTAGAATGAGATTTAGGGCAACACTTATATGGCAGAGGTTGTATTATGAGCAACAAATTCTGCTATTCTGTGAATTGTTCTCATCAGTTTCAAGTTTCACAAAGTTACAGTGAGTGCCACCACTCAGACATGTCTTACATAAGATGCAGCAGCACACTCTTTTATGATGGGTTACAAACATTTAAAAGCTACAGTTTACATCAGCATACTCTATCACATTATAGCATTACAAAATAGCTTAAAAAGTAAAGCAATACTAGCAGAGTAGAAAAATCCCAGGTTGCAGCAACTGTGGCCCACGGAACACTCAGTATCAAGAATTTTTCAGGTTAGGCAGAGATCTTAGTGATAGCAGCAAAGTTTATTTATTAATGCAATAAGGGGTGCATGCCCCATATTGGCAAGGGAGAAACTGTGCACCAGTCAATGAAATCCATTCCATTATATACCCTAAACCCAACACAGGTAATGCTCTCCTAGCACTCACTGGTTGAACATCTCAGACTCACAATCTCCCCAACAATGTTTCTATGATACATTTCCATATAAAGACAGTTACCAACCTGTTGTTGTTAGGTATATTTTGTACTTTCCCACAGAGATAGGAGGGCAATGATTTTAAGAGTGAGCACATTTGTTCTGCCCTGTGCTAGGCTCTCACCATGCTGCATATTTAACATAACCTGTACCCATCTAAATTCTAACCAAGTCAGAACAGACCAATCTTACTGAACAGAATAAAAAGTTAACTGTTTCACAAGAGGGTTATAAATTAAGTAGAGACCTACACAACATACAGAAAATACTAGAAAATTCTACTGCAAAAACACAAACTACCTCTTGCAGGAGCTGCTACAATCTCCACAAAAAGATCCTTCCCTGATGGCAGTCAGCCCTTAAATGGGGTCTAGGAGAGGTGGAGCCAGGCTCCACCCATTCTGGCCACACAAGTGAATTGCCTTCACTTGTGCTGCCATGGCTGACTCAGTCCTTGCCTCGGGTGATCAATCAGTGGTTCAGGTAGTGACTCAGTAGTTCCCATACAGTAGCCCACAGAAGTAATAGCAGCCTGCAGAAGCTGCCTGTGTGTAAGGAAGTGTAAGTAAGAAAAACTGCTTACCTTTGGAAGGCCTCAGGCACACAGAGATCTCCAGAGAGATATCTTTACCTCTACTGCTAGCCCTTAAATGAGGTCTGGGAAGGGCCTGGCTCCACTCCTTCTTCTCGGGTACATTGCATGCAACTGAGCTCCCCTAGGTTGGCTCTGCCTTCCCACCAGGTGCTCAGTCAGTGCTTCAGGCTGTGACAGCATTTCTGCTACACATTTCTTTGGTCCTTCAGGCAGGCATCCTTCTAAAAAGCACTCACCAGCAATTATTGTATAAATCTGGAAAGCAGAAGGCATAATTAGCTTGGTGAAACATAAGCAATCACAGGAATCAAATAATCAAAACAAATAATGTGATCTAGTATATCTTTAGTTATTGGTCTTATAAACTATTATGTAGAAGAGACTGTGACATAGTGAAGCAAGTGTTGATTTTTTAGTTCTGAACTATAGAAAGAAAAGAACTAAATGTAAAGAAAAAATTGATACATTCTTTATTAGTGTGATTGAATTTAAAACTTTGTAGTGGTTTGAATTCTCCATTTTATTTCATGATAAATCTTTCATTTTAAGAGTTTGTAACTATACACCTACATTTGCCTTCTCCCTTACAGTTCTTTTAGCAGACATCGAAATAATATTTATATTTGCTTATCTGCCAGAGGCATACTAATAATGTAATACTTCTCTTCCCTACTATACAGTTAATCATCAGTAGATCTATGTTTGCTGCTGAAACAAAGAAGTTTAATAGCACGAAGAGTTTGAGAGAAAAAATAATTATTTTTAAAATCTGGCTTTTTTTTTTTTTTGGTCAAAGAAATACTAGGAATGAAAGCAAAGCACTTTAACCGGTGCTATTCCTGCCAGTGCAAATGTCAACATTTTCTCACATGAATCATAATGTACAGAGATGTGTTTAATGACCCACAGTTCCTCTGAGATATGAATATCAAGGTAGGTTGTATTTGGCCTTTAGGAAAGCCAACCAACAGAAAGAAAGCGATGAAACCTTTTTGATTAGTGTAAGGCTGCTGATGGATGGTCTTAATATCTTATGTTGCTAGGTATCACCAGTAGAGAGTTTTATTTTTATAGAAAGAACATCCAAAATCAGAGCTAGCTCCCGAGAATAGGAAATCTGTGCAAGTTAATAATAATAATAACCTTTTGATTTTTTTCTCTGAAGAGGGAAGGGAGACTACTAGCAAAGTGGATGAACAGTATAATCCAGATGCAAGTGAAGCTAACATTTTTTGACTCTGGTTTGGGTCAATAGATCGGTGTTCGTCTTATTTGTTTCTTTTCCTTTTTTCTTATGGTTCTATTAAGGTGTTGGATAAGATGGTAAGTAGTAGAATATATGTGTTCAGTTTCGTTTTCACAGAATCACAGAATCACAGAATGGCCCGGGTTGGAAGGGACCTTGAGGATCATGAATCTCCAAGCCCCCTGCCACAGGCAGGGCCACCAACCTCCACATTTAATAGTAGACCAGGTGGCCCAGGGCCTAATCTAATCTGGCCTTGAACACCTCCAGGGACGAGGCATCCACAGCCTCTCTGGGCAGCCTGTTCCAGCACCTCACCACTCTCATAATAAAGAACTTCCCCCTGACATCCAGCCTGAATCTTCTCTCCCTCAACTTAAAACCATTTCCCCTTGTCCTGCTGTTATCTACCCTTTCAAAGAGCTGACTCTCCTCCTGTTTATAGGCTCTCTTTAGGTACTGCAAGGGTGCAGTGAGGTCACCCTGCAGCCTTCTTTTCTCCAGGCTGAACAAGCCCAGCTCCCTCAGCCTGTCTTCATAAGGGAGGTGCTCCAGCCCCCTGATCATCTTTATGGCCCTCCTCTGGACCCTCTCCAACAGCTCTCTGTCTTTCTTGTACTGGAGGCTCCAGACCTGGACACAGTACTCCAGATGGGGCCTCACAAGGGCAGAGTAGAGAGGGACAATCACCTTCCTGTCCGTGCTGGCCACCCCTCTTCTGATTGAGCCCAGGATACCATTTGCTTTCTGAGCTGCAAGAGCACACTGCTGGCTCATGTTAAGTTTTTCGTCCATCAGGACCCCCAGATCCTTCTCTGCAGGGCTACTCTCAAGGGCTGCTCCTCCTAGCCTGTATATATGCCTGGGATTCCTCTGGCCCAAGTGCAAAACCTTGCACTTTGCTGTGTTGAACCTCATTAGGTTCACCCGGGCCCACCTTTCAAGTCTGTTGAGGTCCCTCTGTATGGCATCCCCTCCTTCCACCGTGTCAACTGCACCACTCAGCTTGGTTTTGTTTTCAGTAAGCAACTAGCAAGGATGAGTTGTCTTGACAAACTGTAAATACTGCTTTAGGCTCTGTTATAAAAACAGTAGATCAAGTTCACTGACGAGACAAACATGCGTAACTCAATTTGATTTCAGCAAGTTGCACTTAGTTTTGTGGTCTGAGATTACTCTGTCTTTTCTGGGGGTAGAAGAGAGGTGAAGGGGAAGGAGGGCTTCAGTGTATTTATAATGACCATTCCAAACTCTTTAAAGATCAGGACAAATGCACAAAAATAACAGTGAAGATAAGAAAAGACTAATCGAATCTTTTATGATTTTAAGAAGCACTCTTGTTTAGGGTCAATTCTTGTTTTAGGTAAACCTCTTTACTCATCCCTGTGGTACACTGAAGCATTAAGCTACATTTAAATGTAAATAACTTCTGAGGTGGATTCAATTTACTTCAGTAAACAACAAGCACATGATGCATAATAAGTGCAACAATACATCAAGCACCAAATTCAGAATTCTTAGCCTCCTAATTATATAAGGTTCTTACGTGTGATAGTTTCCTCTTTTGATGTTTTTATATCCAAGTAAGTTCAATCTATTTTTAATAAAAAAAACGAGATTACTTCTGAGCTTGAAATGCAAGAAGGAAATAAAGTAATATAAACACAGTCTACAGGTAGTAAAAGTCAAAATTATATCTACACAAATTATTCAGAAATACAGATACATTCCAGAAGCATGGGAAGAGCTTAGGCTTCTTTGATGATCTTAGTTCATCAATAGAATACATTATGCCATATTTGTCTTCCTGAAACTTCTGACTGGTGTATAAGTGAATCATTTTCAAATTTAGGCCTCTCTGATAAGACTCCTGACTTCATACTGAAAGTACAATTATCGTTTACTTTGTTTACCTCTGAGAAGGAGAAATATATTAGTCATTCACTGATTGGAACAGATGGTGAGTCACAGTCATTGAGCGTGGGAGACAGAGTTGCTACTGTGGGTCCTAGATTTTGGACATGTGGATTGATATATCTTGACATGAATATTTTTTTAGTCCATTGGAGTGAAATGGAGAAAAGATAAAAGGAAATTCACAGCATTATGAAATTGCCATTCTGGATCTACTTGAAATGGTAGGCTTGCTCACTGCTGAACAAGGAGAAACACATATTATATACAGAATTGTTTCCTGCTGGTTGACAGGTTTCTGAGAATCTATGAAGGAATCTATGACTTAAACAATTTTGTCTCAAATATCTTTCTCTATTGCTGGAGGACAATGACATGATGTATTTTTTTTTAATTATTATTAACAACCTGATGGAGCCACCAGTCCTTTTCCCATCCATCCTGCCAGTGCGGTAGCCCATAGGGTTGGTGCACAAGCTTAGGAGCTATGAAACCAGGTTCTACTTCAAAATTGCTGTATGAACTCTAGTAAGTTATTCAGCCCTTTCTGTAGACGGAAAATGCTATGCTTTTGGCAAAATAACTTGTTCTTAAATCCGAATCTACTCCCGAGGCAGAGATTTTTACCTTGGACTTAAAACTCCTTGCATATTTCCAGTGTGTTTATTTTTGTGCATGTATGCCTCTGTTTTGTAGTCTCCTTGTAAACTCCTGTGTTATACCAAAGAAATGCACTCTCTCTTTGCTATGGTTTACGAAAAGGGCATCCTGAGACATCCTAGAAGATGATATATTTTGGTCTACAACTTAAGTCAAAAAAGTTAAGTAATAGTTACTATTTAGTTCTGTGGATACAACTCAGCCTTTTAGATAGTTTAGCTATAGATCTATTTACTGTACTTCCAATTTGTTTTTTGTATTTTTTTTTTTTTACACTTTTTGGAGTTTTCATAATTCCTTTATAAAACTATTTCACAGTGATTGCTCTGGTTTTCAGGTTCCCCCATTTGAAAGTGAACTATCACTTCTGCTATAAATAGTTTTTTTTTCTCTCTCCATAAAATAAATAATTGTTTGCCTTCTTGAAGTACCATCAATTAGCAACTGAAGTTAGTAATTATGCTTGCAGCAAATGGATTTTACAGATCATGTGTTTTGCACATTATGATATCACAAAAATCTCAATCATAAAATGATTACATTATAGATTTCTGTTCCTATTACATTTCGGAAAAAAAGTACATAAAGCCTATCAGTAAATAAAATTGCAGTGTATGCTAAATATTGAAGATTCACAACAACATTATAATTTCACTTCAGTAATACTGCAGTACATACATTTTTTAGCTATTCAGTACAGTTCTTGATGGTAAAATCTAAGGGCTGTTTTTACAGACTACGGTAATAATTTGGCAAGATACAAATGCTTAATGCAAGAGAAGCTTATTACAGGTATTATGGGAATAAAAACTGAATTTCCAAAAAACATTCATTTGTAGAGTCAGAAATCATATTGTTTTAGTAAGACTGCTTAGAACTGAAGACAAGTAAATAATTTACTCAGATAAATTATCTTCTTCTCTTAACTGAATGTATGCAAGTAAGATCTTATTTTTTTCTGTAGTTATCCATCATTCATATTCACTCTACTCCATAGGTTTTGAGCTGTTTTTCAGTTTTTTAAACCACTCTGTTAACTCTGCAAAGATGCAAGTCTATTCTGTCAGGAGAAAAATGACTATGATTTTCAGATCATTGCCTGCTTGTGGCTCATTCACAAACATAAAAATAATAGTATCATTGGAAAATATATTTTGCACTTGGCTAGATCTCTCTCGACCAATTACTTTGGGAAGAAATTCTATTCTACAAATATCCGAACTAGCAAGATAATATAAAAATGCATTTATCTTATGAAGAAAGATTTGTGAATTCCTGTCCTCAGATATTAGGGACAATTATCCACTATTCATTCTTTTTATATATCATCTGATTTCTTTTTATTTTAATATGCCTTATATTTTGCAAATTCATTTGGAATAGCTATGTATGGTGGATAAAACTTTTACTTGCTTAATGTAAAATAGTCAAGAGCTAAACAATGCCTACAAATGCAAAGCAAATTCTCTTTTTTTTTTTTTCTAATGAAATGTTTTCTATATTCTTTTTCATTGCTTCAGCAAACAATAAGACTGTGACTGTCTCTTTCAAAGCTTTACAGTTTCTACAACTGTGTTATCTAATTCTATCCTACTAAATGTGCTCTGGCTTGTTCTTTGGAAATGCGTGGTGTCTACAGAGAGCGAAGCCTTTAATTACCAAATTAATTATCGTTGAAATTAGTCCAGATTCTTTGCTTTAAATATATAAATCCTAGTTTGGTATTTTCTGCATGTAATGATATAGAGTAATTGTATGATTCTATTCATCTGCAGGGTGGGCAAAAAACAGAAAAAAAAGAAAGACATACGGAATGACACTTTTCATCAGATTTCTTGTTCTCTTTGCAAATATACTATTATCCAAAAATAAAAAATAATTAAAAAAAAAAAAAAAACCACCACCAGAAATTTTATATCTATGATTTAAATCACTGAGGATGGAGGAAGCAGTGCTGCATCTCCCTGCCCTTAATAGTGCTGTGCAGCTTGAAATCTAACATCAGTAAAAAAATTACATCCTATATACATATGCAAATATTTGTGTCAGCACACTCAGTTTATGGCCACTCCAGCAGCTCCCAGGACCAGAACATGGGCAGCTGTGCCCAATGTAATGCCGAACTGCAATTCACTGAGGATAGATCTTGGCAGGTATAACCCTGACCTCTTGCACACCAGAAATTCAAAAAATATTCCCTGTACTCCCGTGCTTATCACCCTGGCTATCTGGTCCCTTTACACAGAGTTAGAATAGGTCATATCATATACCAAATTTTCCCTAAAAGCAGCTGATACTACAGCAAAATTGAAAGATGGTAATCAAGTATTAAAAAACAAACAAACAAAGAAACAAAAAAACCCAGACCTATCTTGTATCCTCTTTAAGACACAGAAGGAGTTTCAGGCTGCCTAGTAAAGTCATTTGAAAATAGCAGTCACTTTGTTTCTCTGCTTTTAATGCTGATACTCATCCTAACCATTACTGTGCTTCTCTTACAGGTACAGATATACATGAAGACATTGATTTCCACTTGGAGATAAATTCAGAGATGCAGCATTAACAATATCTCAGTTATATTTATGCTACCAGGGAAGGAATATGATCTGCTGTGCAGTGAAACGATTGCTTCATTCAGGCATACGGAAGATAATTTTGTATCAATAGGAGTATCGATATTTGCTCATCTTCAAACCTGCCAAAAATTTTGAACACCTCTCTTGGTTTCATGTAAAATGATCACATATACAACGTGTCTTCCTAACACTTAAGACTGAGCTACCAATGATGAACATGGGAAAAAATGCCACTGGATGGTGTGTCTTCCATACAGAAACTTCCTTCATGAAAGATGCGTTTTGATATGGAAAAAAGAAAGCAATCAAGCATGTTGATAAAATTGTACATTAAAAGGAGGAGTAATAAGAATCATCTATGTCAATTAGAAGAGCTGATTCATTCTCTAAGTTCAAGAAGTCATAACTCCTCAGCTACTTACACTGAAAAGTAACAGGCAGATCTTGGAGTTCATGGTCTGGGCTAACAGGCTGGATCCTTTGTAACTCACCTCTGTTGTTATTGCCACTACAGTATAAAAAAAGATTTATCAATCACATGTAACCAAAGCACTGATCAGAAAGTAAATGGTTTGTCATATAAATGGAAAAAAAAAAGAAAAACACAACAAACAGTCAATCACAAGTAAACTAAGAAAAAACAACAACAACAAAAAACCCAAAAAACATCATAAACAACAAAAAACAATCCAACCACCCACAACAACTCAATGCCAGTAAAAGTAATGTCAGTCTAATCTATTTTATTCCACATAGGTTCTGGAAANGTGCTATTCCTGCCAGTGCAAATGTCAACATTTTCTCACATGAATCATAATGTACAGAGATGTGTTTAATGACCCACAGTTCCTCTGAGATATGAATATCAAGGTAGGTTGTATTTGGCCTTTAGGAAAGCCAACCAACAGAAAGAAAGCGATGAAACCTTTTTGATTAGTGTAAGGCTGCTGATGGATGGTCTTAATATCTTATGTTGCTAGGTATCACCAGTAGAGAGTTTTATTTTTATAGAAAGAACATCCAAAATCAGAGCTAGCTCCCGAGAATAGGAAATCTGTGCAAGTTAATAATAATAATAAACTTTTGATTTTTTTCTCTGAAGAGGGAAGGGAGACTACTAGCAAAGTGGATGAACAGTATAATCCAGATGCAAGTGAAGCTAACATTTTTTGACTCTGGTTTGGGTCAATAGATCGGTGTTCGTCTTATTTGTTTCTTTTCCTTTTTTCTTATGGTTCTATTAAGGTGTTGGATAAGATGGTAAGTAGTAGAATATATGTGTTCAGTTTCGTTTTCACAGAATCACAGAATCACAGAATGGCCCGGGTTGGAAGGGACCTTGAGGATCATGAATCTCCAAACCCCCTGCCACAGGCAGGGCCACCAACCTCCACATTTAATAGTAGACCAGGTGGCCCAGGGCCTAATCTAATCTGGCCTTGAACACCTCCAGGGACGAGGCATCCACAGCCTCTCTGGGCAGCCTGTTCCAGCACCTCACCACTCTCATAATAAAGAACTTCCCCCTGACATCCAGCCTGAATCTTCTCTCCCTCAACTTAAAACCATTTCCCCTTGTCCTGCTGTTATCTACCCTTTCAAAGAGCTGACTCTCCTCCTGTTTATAGGCTCTCTTTAGGTACTGCAAGGGTGCAATGAGGTCACCCTGCAGCCTTCTTTTCTCCAGGCTGAACAAGCCCAGCTCCCTCAGCCTGTCTTCATAAGGGAGGTGCTCCAGCCCCCTGATCATCTTTATGGCCCTCCTCTGGACCCTCTCCAACAGCTCTCTGTCTTTCTTGTACTGGAGGCTCCAGACCTGGACACAGTACTCCAGATGGGGCCTCACAAGGGCAGAGTAGAGAGGGACAATCACCTTCCTGTCCGTGCTGGCCACCCCTCTTCTGATTGAGCCCAGGATACCATTTGCTTTCTGAGCTGCAAGAGCACACTGCTGGCTCATGTTAAGTTTTTCGTCCATCAGGACCCCCAGATCCTTCTCTGCAGGGCTACTCTCAAGGGCTGCTCCTCCTAGCCTGTATATATGCCTGGGATTCCTCTGGCCCAAGTGCAAAACCTTGCACTTTGCTGTGTTGAACCTCATTAGGTTCACCCGGGCCCACCTTTCAAGTCTGTTGAGGTCCCTCTGTATGGCATCCCCTCCTTCCACCGTGTCAACTGCACCACTCAGCTTGGTTTTGTTTTCAGTAAGCAACTAGCAAGGATGAGTTGTCTTGACAAACTGTAAATACTGCTTTAGGCTCTGTTATAAAAACAGTAGATCAAGTTCACTGACGAGACAAACATGCGTAACTCAATTTGATTTCAGCAAGTTGCACTTAGTTTTGTGGTCTGAGATTACTCTGTCTTTTTTGGGGGTAGAAGAGAGGTGAAGGGGAAGGAGGGCTTCAGTGTATTTATAATGACCATTCCAAACTCTTTAAAGATCAGGACAAATGCACAAAAATAACAGTGAAGATAAGAAAAGACTAATCAAATCTTTTATGATTTTAAGAAGCACTCTTGTTTAGGGTCAATTCTTGTTTTAGGTAAACCTCTTTACTCATCCCTGTGGTACACTGAAGCATTAAGCTACATTTAAATGTAAATAACTTCTGAGGTGGATTCAATTTACTTCAGTAAACAACAAGCACATGATGCATAATAAGTGCAACAATACATCAAGCACCAAATTCAGAATTCTTAGCCTCCTAATTATATAAGGTTCTTACGTGTGATAGTTTCCTCTTTTGATGTTTTTATATCCAAGTAAGTTCAATCTATTTTTAATAAAAAAAACGAGATTACTTCTGAGCTTGAAATGCAAGAAGGAAATAAAGTAATATAAACACAGTCTACAGGTAGTAAAAGTCAAAATTATATCTACACAAATTATTCAGAAATACAGATACATTCCAGAAGCATGGGAAGAGCTTAGGCTTCTTTGATGATCTTAGTTCATCAATAGAATACATTATGCCATATTTGTCTTCCTGAAACTTCTGACTGGTGTATAAGTGAATCATTTTCAAATTTAGGCCTCTCTGATAAGACTCCTGACTTCATACTGAAAGTACAATTATCGTTTACTTTGTTTACCTCTGAGAAGGAGAAATATATTAGTCATTCACTGATTGGAACAGATGGTGAGTCACAGTCATTGAGCGTGGGAGACAGAGTTGCTACTGTGGGTCCTAGATTTTGGACATGTGGATTGATATATCTTGACATGAATATTTTTTTAGTCCATTGGAGTGAAATGGAGAAAAGATAAAAGGAAATTCACAGCATTATGAAATTGCCATTCTGGATCTACTTGAAATGGTAGGCTTGCTCACTGCTGAACAAGGAGAAACACATATTATATACAGAATTGTTTCCTGCTGGTTGACAGGTTTCTGAGAATCTATGAAGGAATCTATGACTTAAACAATTTTGTCTCAAATATCTTTCTCTATTGCTGGAGGACAATGACATGATGTATTTTTTTTTAATTATTATTAACAACCTGATGGAGCCACCAGTCCTTTTCCCATCCATCCTGCCAGTGCGGTAGCCCATAGGGTTGGTGCACAAGCTTAGGAGCTATGAAACCAGGTTCTACTTCAAAATTGCTGTATGAACTCTAGTAAGTTATTCAGCCATTTCTGTAGACGGAAAATGCTATGCTTTTGGCAAAATAACTTGTTCTTAAATCCGAATCTACTCCAGAGGCAGAGATTTTTACCTTGGACTTAAAACTCCTTGCATATTTCCAGTGTGTTTATTTTTGTGAATGTATGCCTCTGTTTTGTAGTCTCCTTGTAAACTCCTGTGTTATACCAAAGAAATGCACTCTCTCTTTGCTATGGTTTACGAAAAGGGCATCCTGAGACATCCTAGAAGATGATATATTTTGGTCTACAACTTAAGTCAAAAAAGTTAAGTAATAGTTACTATTTAGTTCTGTGGATACAACTCAGCCTTTTAGATAGTTTAGCTATAGATCTATTTACTGTACTTCCAATTTGTTTTTTGTATTTTTTTTTTTTTACACTTTTTGGAGTTTTCATAATTCCTTTATAAAACTATTTCACAGTGATTGCTCTGGTTTTCAGGTTCCCCCATTTGAAAGTGAACTATCACTTCTGCTATAAATAGTTTTTTTTTCTCTCTCCATAAAATAAATAATTGTTTGCCTTCTTGAAGTACCATCAATTAGCAACTGAAGTTAGTAATTATGCTTGCAGCAAATGGATTTTACAGATCATGTGTTTTGCACATTATGATATCACAAAAATCTCAATCATAAAATGATTACATTATAGATTTCTGTTCCTATTACATTTCGGAAAAAAAGTACATAAAGCCTATCAGTAAATAAAATTGCAGTGTATGCTAAATATTGAAGATTCACAACAACATTATAATTTCACTTCAGTAATACTGCAGTACATACATTTTTTAGCTATTCAGTACAGTTCTTGATGGTAAAATCTAAGGGCTGTTTTTACAGACTACGGTAATAATTTGGCAAGATACAAATGCTTAATGCAAGAGAAGCTTATTACAGGTATTATGGGAATAAAAACTGAATTTCCAAAAAACATTCATTTGTAGAGTCAGAAATCATATTGTTTTAGTAAGACTGCTTAGAACTGAAGACAAGTAAATAATTTACTCAGATAAATTATCTTCTTCTCTTAACTGAATGTATGCAAGTAAGATCTTATTTTTTTCTGTAGTTATCCATCATTCATATTCACTCTACTCCATAGGTTTTGAGCTGTTTTTCAGTTTTTTAAACCACTCTGTTAACTCTGCAAAGATGCAAGTCTATTCTGTCAGGAGAAAAATGACTATGATTTTCAGATCATTGCCTGCTTGTGGCTCATTCACAAACATAAAAATAATAGTATCATTGGAAAATATATTTTGCACTTGGCTAGATCTCTCTCGACCAATTACTTTGGGAAGAAATTCTATTCTACAAATATCCAAACTAGCAAGATAATATAAAAATGCATTTATCTTATGAAGAAAGATTCATGAATTCCTTTCCTCAGATATTAGGGACAATTATCCACTATTCATTCTTTTTATATATCATCTGATTTCTTTTTATTTTAATATGCCTTATATTTTGCAAATTCATTTGGAATAGCTATGTATGGTGGATAAAACTTTTACTTGCTTAATGTAAAATAGTCAAGAGCTAAACAATGCCTACAAATGCAAAGCAAATTCTCTTTTTTTTTTTTTCTAATGAAATGTTTTCTATATTCTTTTTCATTGCTTCAGCAAACAATAAGACTGTGACTGTCTCTTTCAAAGCTTTACAGTTTCTACAACTGTGTTATCTAATTCTATCCTACTAAATGTGCTCTGGCTTGTTCTTTGGAAATGCGTGGTGTCTACAGAGAGCGAAGCCTTTAATTACCAAATTAATTATCGTTGAAATTAGTCCAGATTCTTTGCTTTAAATATATAAATCCTAGTTTGGTATTTTCTGCATGTAATGATATAGAGTAATTGTATGATTCTATTCATCTGCAGGGTGGGCAAAAAACAGAAAAAAAAGAAAGACATACGGAATGACACTTTTCATCAGATTTCTTGTTCTCTTTGCAAATATACTATTATCCAAAAATAAAAAATAATTAAAAAAAAAAAAAAAAACCACCACCAGAAATTTTATATCTATGATTTAAATCACTGAGGATGGAGGAAGCAGTGCTGCATCTCCCTGCCCTTAATAGTGCTGTGCAGCTTGAAATCTAACATCAGTAAAAAAATTACATCCTATATACATATGCAAATATTTGTGTCAGCACACTCAGTTTATGGCCACTCCAGCAGCTCCCAGGACCAGAACATGGGCAGCTGTGCCCAATGTAATGCCGAACTGCAATTCACTGAGGATAGATCTTGGCAGGTATAACCCTGACCTCTTGCACACCAGAAATTCAAAAAATATTCCCTGTACTCCCGTGCTTATCACCCTGGCTATCTGGTCCCTTTACACAGAGTTAGAATAGGTCATATCATATACCAAATTTTCCCTAAAAGCAGCTGATACTACAGCAAAATTGAAAGATGGTAATCAAGTATTAAAAAACAAACAAACAAAGAAACAAAAAAACCCAGACCTATCTTGTATCCTCTTTAAGACACAGAAGGAGTTTCAGGCTGCCTAGTAAAGTCATTTGAAAATAGCTGTCACTTTGTTTCTCTGCTTTTAATGCTGATACTCATCCTAACCATTACTGTGCTTCTCTTACAGGTACAGATATACATGAAGACATTGATTTCCACTTGGAGATAAATTCAGAGATGCAGCATTAACAATATCTCAGTTATATTTATGCTACCAGGGAAGGAATATGATCTGCTGTGCAGTGAAACGATTGCTTCATTCAGGCATACGGAAGATAATTTTGTATCAATAGGAGTATCGGTATTTGCTCATCTTCAAACCTGCCAAAAATTTGAAACCTCTCTTGGTTTCATGTAAAATGATCACATATACAACGTGTCTTCCTAACACTTAAGACTGAGCTACCAATGATGAACATGGGAAAAAATGCCACTGGATGGTGTGTCTTCCATACAGAAACTTCCTTCATGAAAGATGCGTTTTGATATGGAAAAAAAGAAAGCAATCAAGCATGTTGATAAAATTGTACATTAAAAGGAGGAGTAATAAGAATCATCTATGTCAATTAGAAGAGCTGATTCATTCTCTAAGTTCAAGAAGTCATAACTCCTCAGCTACTTACACTGAAAAGTCACAGGCAGATCTTGGAGTTCATGGTCTGGGCTAACAGGCTGGATCCTTTGTAACTCACCTCTGTTGTTATTGCCACTACAGTATAAAAAAAGATTTATCAATCACATGTAACCAAAGCACTGATCAGAAAGTAAATGGTTTGTCATATAAATGGAAAAAAAAAAGAAAAACACAACAAACAGTCAATCACAAGTAAACTAAGAAAAAACAAAAACAACAAAAAACCCAAAAAACATCATAAACAACAAAAAACAATCCAACCACCCACAACAACTCAATGCCAGTAAAAGTAATGTCAGTCTAATCTATTTTATTCCACATAGGTTCTGGAAATTACAAAGACTAAAAGATACTTTTCATAGTCATTGAAAACTACTCTGAAACATTAATCTGAATAAAAGGTGATAGAAATTAAAAATGCATGCTGAGCTGTAATTCCAGTGCTAGAATAAATAAATATGCTGTTGAAAAATCCCTAGTTTGAAAAATGCAATAACACATTTTACTGATAACAAGCATTTTGTGAAACCTGTGTTTGTTTCCATGCAAGTGGTAGTGAAACACAATGCATAACAGGAGTAACAAAAGATACATTAATAAAACCATGGATGCAAGTTCCTTGTTTCTTGAGGGTATTTCTATCCAGTTGTTGACAGTGAAACTGACAGCAACAAAGGCTGGTCTCCTGACCCAGGAGACCACAATATTATCAGTGGATGCTCATCGTTTCTTGAGTAAGAGCTTGGATGCTGTAGAGTGGCTTGAACATTTGCCAAAAGCCAGGCTTTTGGGAGAAGATTCACAAAGATCAGAACAAAAGAAACAGCAGAGAGAACCTTTTACATTTGCAACATAAAAAATTATAATGAGTCACTTGCATAAAGTTTCTCAAAACTGAAATTTGTCTCTCCTCATTTCTTATGTTTGATGAAGAATCTTTAGCTTGCTTTTTACTATGTCATTTGAGAATACATTATCCTTAAGCAGCTAAATTCCGTGAACATGTAGTATATACTATTAGATTTTTTTTATCTTATGTTCTTTCCAAGTCTCAAAATAAATATGCATTAATATACAAACTGTTTCTCAGGCCAGATTTGATTTAATAAAACATGTTTCTTACTAGTTAATTATATAATTGTCACCAAATACAAGTCTCGGTGTATAACGGCTCCTGCAAGAATATCACAAATAATTTCAATGACTCCAAAGCTGCAAAGAAATCTATAGATTTGCTTATCTGATTGTAAAATTTATATGATTAATCAGTATTTAATACATACAGGGATCACTGAAGAGTTTTTGTAGCCACACATTTAGGAATTGGCTGCATTATTAATTGAATATGAATATGGGAGTGAATTATTAAGGATAGAAGACAAACACTTAATCAAGTCATTTATGAAGATGTATATATCCAACGTTGGTATTTTAAAATCATAACAAATAAAGACAACTGAGGTAGTAAATAATTTTTTCCACAATTTCATTCATACTTCAGGGAACAGTCTAAAACAGTGCATTTCCCCAGGTGACCAAAGTACTTGATTTGTTTTGAAGTTCTTACGAATTGGTACTTCATAGATTATTGAAATTACATTATTTGAATTATTCAAATGCATAGAAAAAATGCCAGGCTTTTCCTCTTTTACTTCACCTATTAATGTGTATCTCTGACACAGCCACTTGTCAACAAATACTGGCAGGGAAAATAATTTCACATATGCTATAAGCTCATCGAATTGTGCACTGTTTTTTTTTTTTGTTTGTTTGTTTGTTCTGTGTAGTGAACATTTAGGATTGGTTCTCTCTAGTGCTATCCCAATAAAAACATATAGCAGAATAAATACAAAGGTGACATTTACATTATATGTCAGCATAGAAATAATATTTACATCCCCTCAAAAACCTAACATTCTGCAAGCAGAAGAGATTTTATAAAGAGGATTTGCAGAAAATGGGAACAAAGAAAGAATAATGAGATTGGGGGGTTTTGATTATATAGGAAGTACCTGGAATAAATTTTCGTAACGAAATCTGTTTCATTACTTCATTTGGATGCTGTCCGTGTGACCAAACATGAAAAGATGAGAGGGATACAGATATGAAAGCTCATGTCCTATTCTCATAGAGTTATGCCATTGGTGACTTAAACAAACTCAGGTAGACTTATCAAGAGGATAAATATCCACCTAGCACTTTGTATAATAGCATCACAATTTGAGTTAGCTTGTATACATATATGTATTTATATTTGTAGTTGTGTTTATTTATACTTACAGAAACATAAATGGAGCAGCGAAGACTGTAAGAAAATCCACACTGATTCACTAACTAAAAAGAAGTAATGTAGACTAAAGTAACAAATTCGGTCCATTTCTGACTGTGGGAGAACCTCAAAATTTTGTTTTCAAGTAAATGAAAACTTTTGTTAGCTGTGGGTTCTGGACACTCTTTACATCCTCTCCCTGATTGAATGGGGAGTGAGTGCATGCCAAGATGTTCTCTGTAGCACTGAAAACTTGACAGACCTGACCAGGGATGTGCCTTGAGAGATGTGAAGCACTTCTCAGATTACATTCCTTCCTAAAAACAAGGGGCAAGAGAGGGTTTTTGCCAAGATACTGCCCCTAATAGATTTGGAGTATGGCCAGGATACACTTGCATGAGCATCTTTTTAAGCGTAGCCTACAGGTACTCTACCCAAAAAAAGGAGAGTAAAAGCCACTTGCTAAGTTCCCAGCTACAAAGCCTGGCAACTATGTAATCTCACTTTTTCTTCCTAGCCTCTCTCTAACAAATTCAGAAGTTCAACTTCAGGTTCAACTGAAACCTCTCAAGGTCCAGCACCCGTATTGACCAATTGCTTTCCCTGTGTAGTGTGGATGTTGCAGTGGGACAATGTGATCACGTCTTTCCTCAAGTTGGTTTCTGCCATCGGATGATTAAAAACACTGAAATAACCTCTTCATCCGCAATACATTGTTTCCTCCTGAAATGCTGGAAAGTTTTACCACCAGTGAATATTTTTAGTTGCGAGAAAGGAGTAAAATGCTCTTTTTGTAAACTGAAGATTTTCAGTTAGTAAATTAAACCCACTGTCTATTCTGTAAAGAAAGGAAAAGCTCCATCACTGAAAGCACAATTTGAGTTTAGAGTCACTATCTGTATTCTGTTAGTAATAGTATTTTAAGTGTACAGCTCAATAACACTTAGTATGATAATCATGCATTTATATACATATGACCCTTCAAAGAAAAATGCCCTAATGGCTTCTAAGCAAATTGCAAGGTTGGAACAGAGCACTGCAGCAAAGATTTTCCTATGCAGTGTTGCTTATTTTACTTCAATAGAAATAGCCATTGTTTTACATAATTCATCATTTATTTTGTATAGTCAGCCTTCTGAATAGAACAAATTAATTTACAGTAACCACTGAAAATTTCTAACAGCGCAATAGGGGAACCTGGTCAACTGTGCCTTATGTGCTTTTAAGCCAGCTGGAGACGAGAAGAAGAGAAGGGAGGAGGGAGGTGAATGGAAAAGGGTGGAAGATATTTCCTGATTGATAATAGTGATACAAAAACATATATTTGTGGCTTTCAAAGGTTGTCATGTACACTCTTTCCTTTTACTGGTGAGATTTGCCGTCAAGAGCAAAGGAATAAGTTCCTTATTCCTACGGCAGAAAATGCTGTAGCTTTTCTCCTTTGCAGGATATTGTGAACTAACTGCATTTCTTTTTACACTAGAATTCTAGGTTTCACTTTGAAGCCACCCAGTAATCTAAGCCCCATATAAGGAGATGTCCCAAAGCTTTACAATAAGTCAGTAACTCTGTTCAGACATAGAAGTACTATTTGTAGCAATGATTAAATTGATCTGCAAGGGAAGCAAAGTGCTGTGAAAGGTTAATCTCAGACCAAGGATGCTGAAGTTGTCTAAGTTCCTATAAAGAACTTACCTATGTTTTCCTTCATAAACTAACCATAATGCCTTTGATTTTACTTTTATATTCATCATGGGTCTCTTCCCTACATGTTTTAAGTAATGCTGTAGGCATCTCGTTCTGAAAATGGAGGAATGACTTTCTAAACAGAATGTGAAATAATGGCATGCAGACTTATCACACCAATGTGCCAATATCTTTGTCTTCATTTTGACATCTCTCACTTATATTCCTGCTTCAGGCTGACCACTTAAACTGTATTAATATTTCCATGATAGGAATGGGAGTGCAGAGCTCAACAAAAATAAATAAATAAATAAATAAATAAATTTGAGCTGAATGACTGATGGCTATTACAACTTGAAAACATTTTAGTACTTCTCTAAAAGAAATCAGTTGTAGCAGATGTATTGACATAAGGTGGGTATTAGCCAAATCAGGAAAGTCAGTCTGGAATGAAATCTTTGTTAGTGCACTCAAAGAGCATAAATCAACAGAAAAATAAAGACTCTTAAGCTACTTTATCTTTTATTGCCTTGGCATCCAGTACTAGCATTAGAATTCATGACAGGGACAATACTGAGAAGCTTATACTGCTGTATAAACAGCACTGTCCTACATTATTTTACCCAAACTGGTTTTGCTCAGTAGAAGAGTTGACAGGTGGAAGCTTCTGGATTTCAAACCATACATTCAGTTGAAACACTAGTTGGAGGTGAGGTGAGTGGATGATACTTGTTGGCATTACTTGCTCCTAACAGGGCATTTCCATTATAGTCTTTATTATGGGTCAGTTCTATGCACTTTACCAGTGTGAAAGTTGAGAACGAAATTCTCTGTGCTGATGTTCTGTCTGAGGCTAAAGAGAAGACGTCTTTATTCTGGGAAAGAATCAATCAAGACAATCTTGACAATAGGATGGCAAGAAATGTGCCATATTAAGTATATCAGTATTGGAACTAACTTAATAATATACTAGTGACTTTTCTTTGCTCTCATAGTTCTGCTTTACTTTGATATTGGTGTTTGAACTGTCCAAAAAGGCAGCAAACTGTGATGGGCTCAACAGCCATGAGGAAAGGCCTTTTTTCTGTAAAAGAGAAGGAACGGTTTTCATTGCATGCATACCAACAAAACAAAATGTCTCTATAGCCAAACAGGGTTGGCAGAGATGCATGGGTATCTGTATAGTGTTGTCCTAGAGAGTGATGACTTGTACAAGTGGTATCCTAACTTCTGCTGTCACATTTTTTTGTTAGTCTTGTGCTTTCAGAGTTTGCACAGGGAGTAGAATATGTAATGATGTTCTGTTGTGCCACTAAACAAAGTAAAAGCTATGAGAAACACTCTGTGCAAACACTGAAATACCACTTGGACATTCTGCAAAAGTCTTTTACAAACAATGCTGTGTTTGTATGTCAAAACTTCGCAAAATGAGGCTGCGGCTCCAGCCTCACTGCACAAGAGCTGGATGAGGATCTTCACATAAGGACTAGACTCCTTTGCTGATCTCTCTTATAATTCCTTCACTTTCAGAGACTTTCACAATATGAAATAGGTCAAAGGAAGTCATGTAGCCTGTCTTCACTGACACCTCGTGTGACCACAGAGCTCAGTGTTTACTTCTCTAGGATTTTCAATGAGGACTCTGTAGTGACTCCCCAGATTTCAGTCTTTATGCAGCTGCTTGTCTACTTCTAAGAAATCTTACAGAATTTTAGAAAAGGGAAAAGGATCTACTACAGCTATAGAAGAAGGAAAAAAGTGATAAGGCTGTTAACAGTAAACTAGTGAAGAAATAGGAAGATAGGAAAATCAGAGAATATATTTAAGCCAGCATTTCACTTAAATGCACAGTTCTGTCTAAAACAGTGGTAGTATGAGATACAGTCTAAACAGAAAATATTCTAAGCAGTGAAGTTACATGTTCTTTACTGAAATTTTAGATAACTATTGCTTAAGGAAGGCATGTTGTTATCTATTTCTAGAATACAAGTGGGAAAAATTCAAGCAGATTTGAGGAAAAAATATGGGTATTTGAAGGAAACATGAATGAGATCGTGGAGACACGCAGGTAAAACTAATATTCTTTATTAAACCGGTATATTTTTGGAGTAAATTATGCATGGAGTGTCATCACATAAGGTATAATCATGCAGTGATGTATTCAATTTTTTTCAAGATTTTCTATTTGCTAATATGGCTGAAGGGCCTTTGTTCTTACTTCATATTTACCACAACTTTGTGATGAATGAATTAACTAGTATATCTGCGAAGTTTTCAAAATAGAATAGCATGTAGCAGTTCCATAGAGCATAACCTGTTTTTTTTCCACTGTGTTATTTTAACATTACTGTAAGTACTGCCCAAAGACATGTGTGAGTATGCAATCCAATGCTTTTACACTGGAAGACTTCAAAAATGTTCACGCTTACGTACTGACCTTATTTTTATTTTCCTTATGTAGAAGAACATGGGGGCACTGAGGTGTCATTTTCTAGAGCTGCCCTGTTTCTGTGAAGGAATGAGGTGACCGGATTATGAGATTTTTGATCATGTGGGTGACTTGTTTTGGTAACGGTGCAAGGTAATCAGAAACTCCCTAAATACAACTTTCTCTAAGAATGTCTTAGAATTTTAAAATATCCATACTTCTACATTCTATCTGTAGTTCTGTGTCCTTGATGAGGACATGAGAGACAAGATTATACTACGATCATTTTCTTCATCTGCACAGCCTGTGGCTGGCTTGGCAGTATGGAGGCTTTCAGAAAACAGGGATGAGGAGTTCCTACACACCCCCTTCTCACTGTATGTCTGGAAGAGATTTTTGCAGACCAGTTCAAACCTGCCAAAGGAATGAAGTCGTAGCACTCACCACAGAAAGGCCTCTGTCACACACGCTGCACGGTCAACTGCAAAGCACAGACATATGCAGTTATAGGCTTATCTTTCAAATGCACAGTTTATTACCTGGGGGCACAAAGTGAATTTTTAGTTCAGAAGTTGCACCAAAAGGCAGCACTGCTTTTCCCTCACATCCTTTACTTCCTACCAGTAGCATCCAGCAAAAAAAAATGGGCTTCAGATAATGTCCAGTGCCTCCATGCTTCATAATGAGATGTTAGCCACTAGATGCTGCTCATGCATAATTACACACTCTCTTGTCTCCAACTTTATTGCTTCTCTCTGCTCAGAATGATACTAACTTTTGTACAGTTCTCTATTTCACAAAACTTTGTGTTCTTGAATACAAAGAAATGCCAACAAGAGAAGAAAGCTAGCATTAAAAAGTTTATCTGTCACAATAGAGATGACTCACTTAAAGCCCCTTAGAAAATCCTGCACACACAGGGAACATTTGACCCAAATGACTGGATTTATTCTACACTTGGACAGTCATGCTTAATTTGTCATTCTCATTAGCTAGATAAAATGTTATTAGTCCTCTTTTGTGTTTATTTTTTTTCTTTTTCTTTTTTTTTTTTTTTTTTAGCTCAGCAGCAAGCAGAGAAACTAATTAGATAAACATTTTGACTTCTGAAAGTGAATAATTAGCAAGCAAGTTATATAAGGATGTTTAAAATAGTATCAGCCTTTTCTTCCTTTATTCTTTTATTTTTCATTTCTTTTTTCCTTTTAATTTTGCATGCTTCATTATTTTGGTTTTATACCTATGACAGCAATCACTTCTGTCATGAAGATGCAGCTATAAACTTCTTCATAATAATAGCCAGGAGTGCACAGAGGAAAGGTTTTAGCATTGTAGATTTATTTTAGCATTGTAGATTTATTCTTTCTCTTGTCAAATTTTACTACATCTTCTCTCTGAAAATGTAACACCTTAATATTTAGGAAAAAGAAAAAAAAAAAGAGAGACAGTGCTTGTTATGTTTCTATTATAATAAAAGTGTTAGTGGAATGCATTCAGTGTGGCAGTCAATGCAGAGGGAATGTTACTGAAATATAAATAAGCAATTTCATTCTTCCAATTAATTCTGATTTTCAAACAATGTTCAGTTATTTTCTCCATGATACCGTTGTAATGGTAGTAGACTGAGACTTGAATAAGTTGTCTTTCAGCCAATCAATGGCAGAATTCCATGCCTAGTGCCTAGTTTCTGTTATTATGTATCAGTATCTGTTGCTTTCAAATTGTGAAGGTGACCTGCATAAACCAGCAGGGCAGAAGACTTTGAATTTTAGGTTAAATGCGACTGAAAATTTGCTTAAATCTATAGGTACCTCATAAAATTAAGGACTCATCTGGAAATTGTTTAACTGTTTTTCCAGTACTGTTAGCAACGATTTGAAGAAAAGCCTTGAGCCTGTACAAAAACAGACCAATAAACTGTAAAAGTTTTCTTGCTTGCACAGAGTGATAAATAAGTGCAATTGTCTCAGTCTGAGTCTCATTGAGAAGGCTATAGTAAGAGAGCTCGGAGATAATCCTTACAGAATTAGCTAAATATTCCTTTTCTGAATTCTTGTGAGCTTGGTAGTTGGGGACACCTATTTCACATGCATTAAGGCATAGAGAAAGTAGGGAAAAAAGATAAATCGAGCGCAATATACACAGGTGAGTAATAAACAGTAGCAGTAGGATCAACCACCCTTGCTGTTCACTGCAATTGCTGCCTTGCTGCACAAATGTATATTTGAGGGAGAATATATTGAGTGGCCGATGCAGTCCTGCAGTACAGTGTGACTTTAGATGAAGCAGATCCGGCAAGCACTGCCAGATTTGGACCTGCTAGCTGCCACTGTGTTTATTTTGCCTCGATGTAGGCAGCTGGAAGGTAACAGACTGCCACATGCATTTCACTCATAGAGGGAGAGGGATGGAGGAAAAGTAAAGATAAGCATGGTTATAGAACTGAAGCAAGGAAAACTAATCTGTCAGAAACAGATGGGGATGATTCTCATAGAACAAGAGACATATATCACCAATCAAAATAGGCTAGGAGAAAGACGTGCATAAGAAAAAGCCTAAAAGATGTTTTTCTTATTGTAGAATATTTGGCAAGTCAAAGAGGTATTACAAGGTATATTCTATGTTCTGATTAGGTCAAGTTGTAAGATAAAGCTTAAATAGGATTGACTCTCTGCAGAAAGTAAAGCCCAATTTAAAAAAGTAAATATGTCTGTGCAGCTAGTGCCCACTGATAGGGCAGGTTACCAGGAAAGAAAGTGTTGGAAATATCCAAATAATTTTCCAGGACGGTATCTCTGATAAAGCAAAATTTTATTCGCGATTGCAATGGCGGGCCCCCTGCAAGCAGGAGCCCACAGAAAACAGCGTTACATCTTTTATGCCCTTTCACCCGACGCTGATCTCTTTCTCCCCTAGTTCCTCATTGGCTGAGTACTTTAGGTTCACAATCTTCTCGACGCTTCACTAGACACACAAACACCAAGCGAACATCAATCTTTGCTGGCCAAGCATAAGCCCCTAATTATTTAATTAACTTCTGACACTTACTCGCTTCACACTTGGCCATTGTTTTGGAAGTCTGCTCGTCCTTGCATAGAGATAAGCTTGGAAGGAGGATAGAAGGGAGTATCTTGGAGCCTGTCTGTGACATCCTGACCTTCCCACAGAACGGGACAGCCCTGCTTTGTGTAAAGGCCTTGGCTCCTTTGAAACTTGTTCAGTATGTTTTATTTTTGCTAGCCTAAGGAACAACCTTACGATATGTTTTCCAGTTCAGAATACCATACCCACATTGTTTAGAACATTTAAAATCTATTGCAGCTTTGTAAGAAATGGAGTTTGTCACACAATTCAGCAACTATATTTCTAAAATAGGTTACTAATACGTCTATGATATTTCTACTTTTCACATCAGCTATTTCTAAGGACAAGCTACAGAATACAAACACATTATATTTGACTTCTTTAGATCAATTTCCCTTTTCAATATCCAATGCAGAAACAACATTCCATTCCCACAAAAGTACTTTATATCATCTTGTAGCATACATAAATGGATATAGATATCTAGATGGCATATATAAATAGATATACTCAGAGCTGCAAATATTTAGCAATACATTTATGAAAGGAGATCACTGTACATGAGTATATCTAAGAAAGGAAATGAAATTTCACCTGCAGACAGCCCTGATAAGAAGATCCTTCCCACACTCTTCAATATAACAGCTAAATAAGTAAGATATTCTGGTAAACATAGCAAGAAATATCTTGATAAAGGAAGAGGAAATGTCTTATTTAAGATTTACTGATGGATATCAAAATCCTAAAAAAAAAATTATTTGCATTTACTGAAAAAAATATCTGGAGTCACTAAAGAATATGATCACCAAAGGACAATAAAACGTTATTTATTTATTTATAATTTTAAAAACCATATATTCTACAACAGAAATAAAATGAAATGTATAGGAGAACGACGCTGAAGGCAGTATCAGTTCAAAAGCTGACAGATGAGTTTAGGCTGTTGAGTACAGGGCTGCTTAGAGTATCTTTACAATGAAAAAACAAAGAGTGAAATTAGACTAGGATGAATTGGGAAGCTTCCCAGGGTAATGAAGAGTAGCATACCATCTGTCTGAATGGGGAAAATAACTGATTCATGTGTATTCTTCATCCAGCTGTGCAATACAGAGGTAAAGGTACTGGTAGAAAAAAATGGCACAAAGTAACATGAGTGGAGACATCTAGACAGAACATGCAATAAATGCAAACTGGCCCTCAAGACACCTCAAATACAACCAAAGTTTGGGCCAATTTTCCACATAACAGCTGTGAGAATTATTTTTCTGCAATATCCAGAAAATTTCTAAAGTAACCTGAGAATATATTTTTCTCATTTAAAGATATGTTAGTATGAAAAAGTTGACTACTGGGATGGTACAGGACCTGGACAATAGGCTGGCTATTAAGCAGGCTGACTGGAATTTTAAATAAAAGAGTTTCTGGTATGTTCTGCAAAGAAAACAGAAATAAATTCTGAGGAGTTAAATGGATACATGGAGGCTTTGTTTCTAATTGAATGCTATAATAATTGCCAAGCATAATTTTATTTTTTTTTCTCCCATGTGCCCTTCTTCAAATTTATTCTGGACAGTGAAATGATGGTGAAGAGTATAGCACTGTATTTAATGCACATGTTTTATTTTCATGTTTGTGGAGAGCTGGATCATGCCACATTTAAAATGAAGAATCAACCCAAGTTGCTCTTGCTTACTAACATCCACATGCTATATCTCACTGAAAAATCAGCCTGCCTCTCATATTCTAAATGCTGTGCTGCTCTGGAAGGGCACATCTGCAGAACTGGGCAGATCTGCTAATTGACAAGGGCCTCTTTCAGCAGCCTACATCTGTCTTCTACATAGCTCGAGGGCCAGTGCTGCCTCCCAGGAGATGCTCTCAGCAGAATTGTTCTGATCCTTCAGATGACCAGGAGAGACCTCTCATCTTTCTCAGGATGCAGAGATGTAATTATAAAACTGTAAACTAGATGTGAGACTTAATTATAATGTCAAATAGATTGGATTTTAATCAGCTCTCTGGATATACGTTTAGGAAGGATTTATCAGGGCAATGACCTAATTTTAAGGGTACGGATTTCAGTTAAACATTCAGAAAACAATTTGGTTCAGTGCCTGTAAAGAGGAGACAGATAGATGTAGACCATTGCTTTTTAATGAGTCCATCTCAATCATGGCACAGGCTTAGGAAACAAATTAATCTCTGATGTAACACTAAAGAGAATTACTGTGTAATGGTAATGATTCCAGTCTTTGGCCTACCATAGCAGCAGAAGCACAATGGAAGAAATGCTAAGAAAAGAGTTGCTATAGGACACGAGAGGACATTACAGCATGTAGACATGTATGTTTGAACAAAAGTCATAGCAGGTACTCAGCGTGAGGGACAAGTGACTTATGGGGGGTATGGTTCTATCTTGTTGAGTGTGGTGGGACATGGAACCAGAAGGATCTGCCTCACTGAGTAGGAAGACGTCACTTCTATGAGTAGCAAGGTCCCACAGTTCCTGCTGAGATAAGAATTCAGGAAGAACTCTGAAAGAGCTCGATCACATTGATCACAGGAGGCTGTCAGAAGAGAGGGCTGCTGAGAGAGATACTGCATTGATGCTGTGTAGTGACCATGGGCTGCAGCAAGAACTTCTCTGTCTCTTGAACAGGCAATGGCCTGGGCAGGATCTTTCCTTTTCAGTTGCAGAACTTCTTATTGCAATTAGCTGAGCTCAGTATTAAGAGGGAGCAGCCAGCTGGGAAGATTCTTCTATCCAAAGATGTTCATCAGTATCCGTTCTGATCCTCCATCTTTGGGCTTCTCTGCTTCCAAGCTCTCAGTAATTACTTGAAGTAATTACTCTGAATAAAGATGACAAGTTCAAAAATATCAATTTGATTTTGCCCAGGATTTTTTTTAAAGAAGTGATCTGGTTTACAATAATCTACCAACACTTTTAGGAACCGTCTCAAATAAGTGAACAGCATAGATAACAAAAATCTGGCCACCGCAGTAATTTTAAAGTATGGTAATACAGTAAAACCAAGTCTTCAATAGTCAGAAATGCTGCAGTTAAGGAAGACTGTGTAACTGTGCGCAAAAGCACACGCTGATGTAAAAAAAAAAGCACAACATCAAGATACTGGATTAGCGCTCTGCTAATGGCCATTTGAAAACACAACAAATACATTCCATAGCAGTGTCATTGCATGTTAATTCTGGGGAATACTGTCAGATCCAGTCACAGCTTCTGTTGCAGGACTGTTTTCCTTTTACTTTTTTTTAAAGTTTTTAAAAGAATTCCATAGAAGACCATAGCATGGTGGTTTGGCAGGCTTTCTCTTCCCATTCCATCCAGCTGATGTTCACTTAGTTTCTAGCAGGGCAGAGAATATCGCATATCTTTGCCAGGTTCTCAGGTTGACCAGACTGGTGAATGTTTCTCCTTGGATGGTGGGTTTATGCAAACTGTTTTTGTGCCCTTCCAATAGCGTTTATCTCTTTAAAACAGATGGCTATGGTATAAATGTGACATTTCTAATAGAACAAACAAAACAGAAAAAAAAGCNAAAAGGGAAAGGAAAGGAAAGGAAAGGGAGAGAGTAGATCAGAGGGCCCCCCAAGCATTTTAGATACTTTTTTTTGATATGGGAAAAAACTGATTTTGGATTGTGAGGGAAGCAGAGTTGAGAAGAAATGTCTTTGAAATAGAGAAACTCTACAAAAGTCAGGATATCTTTAAACTTTTTCTTGTTTCATTTTGTACTTAGACTGCATGCTTAAGTAATCAAGCTCAATGGGATGCTGAAATAATAGATCATCTGCCAGTAATACTAATAAGTTTTTGTGTTTGTTTTTTTTAATGTAAAAACATAGCTAAAAAAAAGCATGCTTTTCTGAATTGTTTTCAAAGTATAAATAAGTTATGGTCTCTTTTCTGATATGCAGTGAAAATTGTTTCTTCTGTTTAAATTTCTGCGCTAAAATACATGCAAAAGATCAGAGCTGAACTCCATACATTGTACCTGAAAACGATTACCAATCATAAACTCTCAGACCAAATGAGAGAAAAATTTACCAGGGTTTTATACAGTTAAAATAAACTACTGTTCTTATAAATTTATGTTTCTGGGAAAATGCAGAACTATTTAATACAGTTTCCAATTTAGAAGTGTGAACAGTAATGTTCATTGGTTTAGGAAGGCTGGTAAAGAGTATCATTCCCCACTAATAAAGAGAGATCTCAAGTTTTGTTATAAGATTATGGTAGATATATATAGTTATTTCCAGTATTTGGATTTGAGTAGAGACACTAAATTTTATATCATTCCTGGTAATATTGCTCTTGAACATAACAGTCCTATTATGAACCTGGCATTCATCTGGTCATAATTTTTATGAAAACTCTCTGCAAATGATTTCCAGATGAGATTTGGGAATCATGCATGCATGTGCCAAAATTGAACAAAAGATCATTTTCATAATGTAAAAGTAAGCTTCAGAATTACTCTTAAGAGTAATAGTACATTTTATATGATGTAAACCTTTTTTATTAAGATCAATCACAGGAACTTTTTTCTGAATAAAAACACCTATCTATCTCTTTAAAGGATACTCCTGCACAGAAGAAAACAAGTGAAGTGTGAAAATCACAGTCTTGAACTTAAAATTTCATTAATCACATTTTCTGCAATTACAATTCTTTGACTTTTAATATAGCAAAGATAAAAATACAAATGTAAGATTATTCTATAATAAAGCTCATGCAAATATAAATCCATAAAGCCCCAAACAGTTTTTACATGGAAATTACAGATACTCTTGCAGAAAAAATGCATGGCTTTTTAATCACCAAAGGAGTGCAATTTTAAAGTATAACAAAGCCTCTATTGATATGACTGCCATACATCATGTTTAGAAGGGTAGTTAACTAAAGCGGGATTGGTTTGTTAATACCATATGCAAAAGTTTAAGAAGCGTTTTGAGGGCCTATGTGTTTTCTTGGGTTCTATTTTGTGTTGAAATCTTGGCAATAAAACATTAGAAAGCTAAAATCACGTTTCATCTCTGTGTTGCAGTAGCGTAAGTTTCGGAAACCCTAAATATCTTGATGTCATATCAGTGACAATGACATTGATTCACTTTAGTGTACTGAGATATAAAACTGTACAATTCTACTGACATTGTCCTCTCACAATTGGATTCTACTCAAATTACACGGCAGGTAGCAGTGTATTTTAATTAAGAACTGCTGCCTTACGCTGCTGTACTGATAGTCTGAGAGAATGGGAGTTGAGCTACACTGTTAAGGAAAAGAGGAATGGAGCTGCCTGTCACATAACGAGTGCTTCACCCAGCTTTGGAGCAGTGCTTGAAAAGAGTGATATGCCAGCACAATGGATAAAAGGTGAGGCTGGAATTGCAAGCAGAACAGTTAGGCAGTTCTATGCATAAGAGTAAAGAACAGATTTTCTAGTTTTTATTGCATTTTTTATTTTACTTTAGGAAAGTAAATGAAAAAAAAAAAAAAGAGAGGTAATTATGGGATGGTAAAGGGGTTTTTTGTGTGTATGGGTAATGGGCATTTTGAAATTAGTAGTTGAAAAACACCATATACTGTGTGGGTGGAAAAAAGCCATTAAAAATTACACGATTTTGGCACCTCTGTCCAAAACGTCAAAGAGTTTCCAGCTTACTGTCTGTGGGTTTCTATACCAGGTGGGCAGCCAGCACCCACCCCAGTGAGTAGTCAGCTCACTGCCCCCGCACCCAGTGGGATGGAATCACAGAATCACAGAATCACCAAGGTTGAAAAAGACCTACAAGATCATCCAGTCCAACCATCCACCTATCACAAATAGTTCTTACTAAGCCATGTCCCTCAACACAATGTCCAAACGTTCCTTGAACACCTCCAGGGTCAGTGACTCCACCACCTCCCTGGGCAGCCCATTCCAGTGCCTGACCACTCTTTCAGAGAAGTAGTATTTCCTAACATCCAGCCTGAATCTCCCCTGGCACAGCTTGAAGCCACTGCCTCTAGTCCTATCACTAGTTACATGAGAGAAGAGGCTGACCCCCAGCTCACTACAACCTCTCTTCAGGTAGTTATAGAGAGCAATAAGGTCTCCCCTGAGCCTCCTCTTCTCCAGACTGAACAATCCCAGCTCCTTCAGCCACTCCTCATAAGGCCTGTGCTCCAGACCCCTCACCAGCTTTATTGCCCTTCTTTGAACACGTTCCAGGGCCTCAATGTCTTTCTTGCAGTGAGGGGCCCAAAACTGGACACAGTACTTGAGGTGCAGCCTCACCAGTGCTCAGTACAGAGGTACAATTACTTCCCTGTTCCTGCTGGCAATGCTGTTTCTGATGCAAGCCATGTTGCCATTGGCCTTATTGGCCACCTGGGCACACTGCTGGCTCATGTTCAGCCGAGCATCAATCAATACCCCCAGGTCCATTTCCTCTACACAGTCTTCCAGCCACTCTGCCTCAAGCCTGTAGCATTGCCTGCGCTTGCTATGGTCAAAGTACAGGACCCGGCATTTGGTCTTGTTGAACCTCATCCCATTGGCTTCAGCCTAGCTATCCAGCCTGTCCAGATCCCTCTGTAGGGCCTCACTACCCCCAGGCAGATGGACACTTCCAGCCAACTTGGTGTCATCTGCAAAATTACTGAGGATGCACTCAGTGCCCTCATCCAGGTCATCAATAAAGATATTGAAGAAGACAGGCCCCAGCACCGACCCCTGTGGAACACCACTCGTGACCGGTTGCCAACTGGATTTAACTCCATTGACCACCACTCTCTGGGCCCGGCCCTCCAGCCAGTTCCTTACCCAGCCAAGAGTGTACCTGTCCAAGCCACGGACTGCCAGCTTCTGCAGGAGAATACTGTGGGAGACAGTGTCAAAGGCTTTACTGAAGTCTAGGTAGACTACATCAACAGCCTTTCCCTCATCCACCAGGCGGGTCACTAGATCATAGAAGGAGATCAGGCTGATCAAGCAGGACCTGCCCTTCATGAACCCATGCTGGCTAGGCCCCCGGTTATCCCGCAGGTGCTGCGTGGATACACAGAGGATACACAGGGGTGAGGAAGGTTGTGGGTCAAAACAAAGGCTGAGAGAACACTCCTTGGTTGTTGGAGAAACAGACTTGGGGAATTTAACTTAATTTATTGCCAAGTAGCATAAATATTTAATTACCAATCTGAGTACTTGGAAACGAAGAAAAACATTAAAAACACCTCTCGTCTCCCTTTCACAGACTTCACTCCAAGCATCTCTCCTTCCCCCTTGTCATCGCTGCAGGTCACACTCAGTCCATTCAGAGAAGCAATTAGTGAGGCAGGAAGTGTTGGGTAATTGTGTAGAGATTTCTTTCTGTTGCCCTTCTCACACATTTCCTATGCTCTAGAGTGGGTCCTCCACAAGCTGCAGTTGTCTCAGAAATGCCTGCTCTGTACTGGGTCACCTCCTCCTTGTTTCAGCTTAGGGTTGCCGTTTCACTCCAGTGTTCTCTGTGCCTGTTCACTACTTTCTGCCCTTCCTTTCTCAGACTCTCCCCAGTGTGCCCAACTGTGGCTACTGGGCCTGGCTGTGCCCTGTGGTGGGGCCATTGGAGCCCCACAGCCTCAGGGATGACACCTGGATATCCACACCTTGTACACTATCAGAGGTATATCAACCATAATTCCATATGGTCATCATAAGTTGAAAGTCTGGCAAACAAGCAACACAGTAATCACACAATCCAAAACTACCTGGGTGTGTCATAGAAGGGTTGACAGAGCAATGTTTATTTCCTCAGAAGTTTGTGGCTGAAACCGCCTTCTCCATCAGACACATGGGAAAACAGGCAGAAAGAAGCTGTCCTTCCCACCTTACTATCATACATCCAAGCTGTGCATGATCTAGCAGTAAGCACCAGAAGATGGTAGAGTTGGTGTCAACATCCACGCTGTTAATGGTGAGCCATCATCTGTTGCTCCCATGACATTTCCATTGTTGGATCAAACACAAAATTGCACCTATGGCAGCAAAGGCTGAAGCTCCAGAAATTCATAATAAAGCTCTGGAACAGCCTAACTGCAACTCTTCATTGGCAAACATTGCTTGGCCTGGTTAAAGACCCATCAGGGACTGCTCAACACAACAGTGTCCAGATGGAGGGGAGTCAACAACAGAGTCAGAATTTATATATGTTGTACTCCGAAAATATTTTCTGGACACTGTAAGACAAATGTCAAAGTAGCGCTAAATTCTCCCATGGTAATTCAATGTATTCCACTCTTATCTGGTTTATATCCTATGCTGTGAAGAAAATCAGATGATGACAACTTTATTTACCCATTGGAACTGTTTTTCTCCCACATCCTGTTGCACAGACATGGATACTATACATGCATCCCTTGTTATTCCAAAAAGGCAATGAATTCAGCAGACAAAACTTTATTTAAAAGCCATTTGGAAGATTTAATCAGAATTTCAGAGCTCAATCAGCTTCAGAATTGTGTTCTTAAAAAATCCTATTTTCAAGAAATCTTCTAGGAATATGGTGTGTTCATTCAAATCTGGTATTTACAGCTTCAAATAATCCATTCAGTCAAGACTATCCGGCTTAAAGGAGCCTCTTGACAAATGTATATTCTGTAACTGGTTCTCACCAATCACCACAGCACTGAATGTTCATGGTAAAATTTATCTAAGAAAAAACAGTAAAGGGACAGATTCTTCCTAGCCATGCAGTTACATTCAATCTGATAGGTACTGATACGTTTTAACCAAGACAGACAATCATTTTCAGGGCCAGCCACCAACATTCCTCCATTTAAGCCACATTTAAGCCAATTCTACTATCTCACAGTTTTGTATATCTTTGGAAATATGTCAAAAGTCCCATAGAAACAAGTGTCTGCCTACACAAAACTTGCTGCAGAAACATATTTGCAATACTCTTAATCTGCCATTAATACAGTGTTGTTTTTAAAAATTCATATGTCACAGTTGCATTTAACAGTCAAATTTTCAAATTCAGTAAACCAGATTTGAACTTCCAGTACTTGAAGGGAACATATAAACAGGAGGGGGAATGGCTGTTTACAAGGGTGGATAGTGATAGGACAAGGGGGAATGGTTTTAAACTGAGACAGGGGAGGTTTAGGTTAGATATTAGGAGGAAGTTTTTCACACAGAGCGTGGTGACACACTGGAACAGGTTGCCCAAAGAAGTTGTCAGATGCCCCATCCCTGGATGCATTCAAGGCCAGGCTGGACATGGCTCTGGGCAGCCTGGTCTAGTGGTTGGCGACCCTGCACATAGCAGGGGGGCTGAAACTAGATGATCATTGTGATCCTTTTCAACCCAGGCCATTCAATGATTCTATGATTCATTCCTTAGATAAGCATTTATTGCGGAAAATATAACTCTAATTAATTCCATGTTTACTTTAAAACATTTTGTTCAAGTGGTTTCTCTGCCTATGAATTTACTTAAGGCAATGTTTCAGATTATACAGGAAAGGTCATGAGAAGATCATGGTAGAATCTGAGGGCAGGAAAGGATTGTCTGCCTTAATAATATAAAATACAGTTTATTGTCAATTATTCACATAGTATTGATTCTGCAGAAGAGATTGCAAGATCACTGAAGATGTTCCTTATTTAAATTATGAGGTGCTACTAAGCAGGAAGTTAGAATTCCCAAATTGCTAAACCAACTATTGAAGAAGCCTCTCAAACCTGATAGCTTTGGAAAATATGTTCAAAGGCTTATGAAAAAGAATTTCCTTGAGGATGGAGTACGTGTTTCAGTATGCTCACATCAAAAGATGCGCACCATTGGACTGTGCAGGACTGAATGTAGATGGTTAAAAAGCCCTTTATAAGCCTTTCTTCTGAAACTGATTTTAGTTTAGAATTAGTAAAGGTATTAACATCAGTCCTATGTCTACATTAAAGTGACTTCTTCATGATGATAGTTTGGGACTCAGCTGGGTCTGTTGACATGTTCAGAATTATAACAGGAATAATTTTCTCTGTTGTGTTGGCAAAAAGTGGAATACATTTGTCAAATTCTTCATCTCCTATAGAGGTTCCTTTCATACAACACAGTGGATCCACTGAGAACAGAATTCTCTTCCTACAGTTCAGAGTTGGGCAACATGAGCCAAAATAAATTAGCTCTTATTACTCAGTCAGACTTAGCTAATGTGAAAAATGAAACTTCCTTCTCCACCCCCCTTTTCCCCCCGCAACACAAGCACTTATTTGATATGTCAAATTACACTATTCAGTTCAAACACCTGGTTCTTAATGAAATAGGCTGTCTCATCTCTTATTTCTTTTATGTACAGCTGCTTAGATTGCCAATAACTTCACATGCATATTGCATTATCCATAATAGCTAATACTATAGTTCTCCTTGCTTTGTATTTGTTTACAATTACACTGAATTCCGATGTGTTTGCCTGGTACCACATGGACCATCTAAAGTGAAAGCTTTCAAATTAGGATGCCAAACACATTTTACAATAAGTCTTTACCTAGACACCAGTCTTTAAGTCAACCAGAAAGATATCTTGAGCATCCCAACTTTAATGTTTTTGCTTCTCTAAAAATATACTTACTACGTTCACACAACAACTAATAAAAAAGTTTTTGTAATTCTTGCACATATTGATGATATTTAAGAGTGAAAATCTCCTCTGCTAAATATTTTAGACAAACTTTGGAGAAAAAATGTTTGTGCATGATTTTATCACAACACTTCTGTTCAGTTAAAAAAAAGTAGATCAGTATTAAAATTAAAATTTTATACTGATTTTATTTTTTTAGGATTTAATATAATATCAAATACATATTGCTAGACCAGATTTGCCTACATAAATTCTTATCTTTTAAGGAACAAATAATTCAGAAATGAACTCTACTGTTTTCTTATTGTAACTGAACTTGTGTCTACTTATTAACCCATTAAATAAGGGTTTAATTACATTAAAAAAATTGTAATAAAAACAAACTATACTGAACAAATAAAATCAATCTCTTTATACGGTAGATATAAATTATATTGTGTCGCAGAAAACTGAGAGGGACTTTACATAAAATATTATCTATACATACAGAAATACTTTGGCTGGTTACCTTATGGTTTCATAGATTTAAAATGCACTTACACATGGCTGAATGGAAAAACACCAGTATAAGACTAATTGAAACTGTTATTATTACACCAGAATATCAGACTTTAGTATTATATCTTTATCTTTGGACTAAATTTCAATGAAGACATTTGTATGGAACCCTCATAGAGCTCTGTGAAAGAATTCTTGTGAAAATGTTACCAAAATGTCTAAATTAAATTCATTTAATGTTCAATTGGTCATGGTGACTTAGTAGATATTGATTAATAGAATGTGCACTCATGAATATCAACACATTAAATAGAAATATACTTTGTTACTCTAAAATCAATAACTGAGAATTTGAGCAGTGATACAGTAATGACTGGCTGCATATAGAAACTGCATCTCTCTTTGAAATGATGTCACATACTGAAATATTTGGGGAGAAGAAAAAAAAAGGGGGAAACTGTTCCCTGTTTTTGAAATTTCTGAAGCCTTCAGCAACCATGTAGTAATCTAGGAGAAGTGAGTGGCTGACAGGAAGGGAAAAGGAAATGGGTAGACTGAGCTGAGAAGTCCATTGTTTTCCTTTAAATTTGATTAGCTGCAGAAGGGAGGATCTCTCAGTCTACCCTATATTCTGTCACCTAGGAATTATTTCAGCATGATATCAAAACTGATTTGTATATTTCTTCTGCACTTAAAGGCAGGAAAGTATTTGAGGAAGAGAAGCTCTATCTGCATGAATCTCTTGAGAAGGCTGTTAAGGCAACTGGCAGAGAATCTGCAAGGAAGAGAGACACAAGTTTTATTCAGCAGCTCCTTAGCTATACAAAGAATGTTCAGAAAATCTATTTTATATATATGAGAATGCCACATACTCAGAATCATAAACTTTATTTCCTGCACAATAACAGAAAAAAAAAGCAAAAGACTTCCGAATGCCAAACAAGGCATTAAAAAAAAAAAAGTTATATTTTCTCAAGCTTGAAAATGCTTTAAGTAATGTTAATGTTTACTAAAAGCAAAGAACTCCAGGTACAACATTCTCTCATGGAATATTGCTATCTTATTGATTATTATAAATTATTAGATAAAGTTTGAGAACATTTACTGATCACGTTCACGTAGTATTTGAAATTTAGCATATTACAATATAATACAGAGAAATTGCAAATGAAAGTGGTTATCAGCTTAATGTTAAAACAATTGACTTCTTAAGGCATTTGTGCATGTGCTCTGCTGTTTATTAATTGTGTTACATCTGATTATGCCAAAACATAATGTAGCTGATATCAAAATAAGTTCCACATTTTGTGTCTTTACAGGAAAATTTGGATTTTTTAGTGTCTCTCTCATTGTCTTCTGTTAGAAAAATTGTTTCTGTAGCCTGCTTACTTTACTTCAACTGATGAAACAATGTCATTTCCAGAACGTTTCCAATTTCCCAACTGACTAAAAACCAAGACCTAATCCAGATAAGTGATAGACATCAGTTTTTCTTTGATCACTAGAATAGTGGAAAATGTTAGCACTTTCAGGTGAGATTTATACAGAGATGGTATTTTTATGTAAAGCAGAAGAAAGGGAAGGTCGGTTTCAGCTTGTGAAATGACTTGACTGTCTTTTCTTCATACTTAGATTTATTTTTGGTTTTATTTTTAAAACAGTGTGGATGGAAGTGCTGTTTGTATTGTGTATATTTCAATAAATCATGATAATCATTTTGATTGTTTGTGTGTAAACATGCAAATCAGAACTGCCAGTAATGTAGCATGAAATGTCATTATTATTGTTGACAGTGTTTGCTTATTTTAGGAATTAGTTCCAAAAGATGCACGTTGCATACTTGGTTACTACTTTGTATTTCCTATTAAGGTCAGATTGACCAGAGCAATCTGCATGAATGTCTTCATCAAAGAAAAAGAAAAGAAAAGAAAAGAAAAGAAAAAGAAAAAGCACAAGGAGATCTCCTATTACCATATTCACTCAAAATGTCAGAGGTATTCAGGGATTTGTTTAATCAAATATAGGATCATTTGTTCCAAAGAGAACAGTTGTGGTCTTTATTTTTGTTGCTGCTATAAGGAGACGTATTATTTGTTATCAGCAGAGCAAGCAAGCTAGTTGTCTTTAGCTGTCTCTCTGTGAACAGAAAAACAGATTCCTTTTTATTGTTTCATAATCTGGTACAGATGAGTACATATACTTTTCTCTCCTATCTATACTTGGCATTCATTAGCTTATGAACAACAAATACAGTATTTTTATTCTGCACTCTTCCCACTCCAGTGAATTGGTTATTATAAGAATAACTCCACTCTTCAAAAGGGTTTATCTATCAGAATAAGTCAACTGGAGAACAGAATGAACTTTTATTAGACAGTGATTTCTTCATAGAACTTTCTGTGAGGGCAGCATAGGCATGTGATAAAAACTACACTTGTGAGCAACAAAAAACACACATGGAAAACATTTGGGTGGGAGTGAGTGGGCTCATAGCGTTCTGAGAAGGAACCCACTGGGCAGAGGGAGGCCTCAGAAAGGACCATCAGATGACTGTGTCCAGCTTCTGAATGCTATTTGTCTGGTATATTTATCTGGTCCTCAGGATGCGGCCATCTGATGTGGAAAACAGGAGCTCAGCTGGCATTCAAACTGGCGAGAGATAACAAGAATAACAAGAAAGGATTTCATATTTATGTTAATAACAAGCTGAAGTACAACAAAGATATCGACTTACCACTGAAAGTGGCTGGCAAATTAATTACAAATGACAAAAGAAATGTTGAGCTGCCTTCTTTGCTTCAGTCTTCATGGATAAATTTAGACCCCAAGTCTCCGTGCCAGTCCAGACACGTGAAGGACAACAAGGTGTTAGGGAAAAGCGGAAAAGGACTCACCAAGACTCACAGTAGACCATCTTCATTGCCTTCTTTGACAAAACAATTTACACACTGAATAAGAGGAAAGCTGTGAATGTCAGCTGCCTTGATTACAGCAAATTGTCTGACATCGTCTCCCCACAATATCCTTGTAAATTGATCAGATACAGATTTGACAGATGGACCAGAAGAAGGATGAAAAACTGGCTAACGGCCAAGCTCCAAAGTTAGTGGTTAATGACTCAAAATCAAGCTGGCAGTCAGTCAAAAGTGAATTTTCTATGGGGTTGATATTGCATGTGATACCATTCAGAATCTTTAAAACAAGATAGATGATAAAATTGAAGCTATCCTTACAAAGTATGGACATCAACAATCTAGGAGGAAAGGCAGATATTCTGGACAGAAAAGGCACCATTCAGTGAGACTTTGACAGGCTGCAGGATTGGACCAATAAGAATTGCATGAAAATAATCTGAATTCCTGCATCCAAGACAGAAAATTCCTAAGCAGCAGTACAGGATGAGATCTAACTGACTGGTGAAAACATCCATAGGACAGCATGCTAAAAATGGGCATCCTACTTGCAATGAAAACAAACCACATCCTAGGTTGCATCAGTAAGATATTCTTGCTGATTAAAACAAGATATGTGATTATTATTTCATTTCAATTGTCACTTGTTAAGCTACACCTGAAATACCACATATATTTTGGTCTCAACAGTTCCATCAAAAACACTGAAATGATCCAATGTAGCACACCAAAATGAGTAATGGATTGGAGAACATGACATATGGAGCTGGTTTCCAGCTGATATAATTCAGAATCAAAACAGATGAGGAGATGTACAGAACTGGCCCAATTACAAATCGGCCCTCAGAACTGTATGACAGCAGAAGTCCCAGAAGGAATTTACACCTGATTGTTATTCAACAGGAACTTCAAAGCTCTACTTAATGATATGCTGCATAGTCTCGGTATTACTAGAATGACATATAGCTAAGGAATAAAAACCAGCCATTACATCAATACCTTCAGATGTTTCCAATCTTTCTGTCAGTCACTTATTTTTCAGGAAAATTATATTCTAGAAATGCCAGATGCTTAAAGCAGAAGTGAGTCTCCTCTGTATTGGATGTTTCCTTGCTTCAAACTTCAGTGTTCGTATTGATATCCTTTTACCATTGTTTATATTAAGATCTGTCTATATAGTTGTATGTAGTAGCGATAGCCAAGCTGTTTCTCAATAAACTGATACTAAATTTTGGACCTGAAACAGTCTGACTATAGCAACAAGGAATATAGCCTGGAACAGTATAATCTGTGCTCACAGTGCAGTTTAGCTCACTCCTGATTTCCAAAAGAAAGTGCCTTAAATTGCTTCATAACAGGTAAAATTCTCTTATTGGAATTAACCTTTGGAACTCAGGATCTGGGACCTCTGTATCATGCTATGAGTGTATAAAGTGTTGCCCAGGCTGCAGTACTAAGCCATTGTCTCTCATTACACTATGTTCTTTGTAAATCATGTAAGTAAATCATTTCACCCATGTTACCTATGGAATCTCCATGTTCCAGGACTTAAATATGATGCAGATTTTCATGTTTTGTCCAGATGTTTCTTTCTTTTTTTCTCTCTCTCTCTAATCACTTGACAGCTCTTTTCCCTCCATCTATTGAAAAAGGAAAAAAAAAATCAAACTAAAATATTGATTTAAAAGAACACATTTCCATTGGAAAGGCTTGCAAGGTCTTTGATAAATAACTACAGCTTGTCTTTTATTCTCATTGCACTAGTAGTTCAAACCACAGAAAATGGTCTGAGAAACCAGTAGATTGCTGTTTTTTTGTATATTCCAAGGGTGTGTGCTGGAATTACAGTGTTTTGACCAATATCTGTACAAACTGTGTGGTCTCCAAGAGCACAGCATGAAAAGAAATCTTAATGTATGGTACAGTATGAGGGCAGGCTGCACTGTATGCAAACTTGGCCCCGCAGTCTTTGGAGCAAATAAGGGGAAAACTGATTTAAGAGCATGAGGAAAAAATACTCTGTTCACTCAGTTTAAAATTAATCAAGATATAAGTAGTTCATTCATTTATTAATAACATGTAACTGACTAGTAGCCATCTCCATTTCCAGGGTCAGTATCAGTAACACAACACAGAAATCACTATACTAGCCAGTTCCAAAAATGTTCGTAAGCACCTACAATTTTCTAAATATTTAACCAGTCACCAAACATTCTGGTCACAAATACACATAAAATCATACATTCCCATGGTTACTATCACAGCTATCCCTTCGTAACAGAATATATGGATTACAAGGACCATTTCAGAAATGCATGTTGCCCTACTTACATAGTCCTGTAAAGAAATGTGGGTGCTTTATGGATACCTGTGCTGTTCTTCACAACCTTTTCTCACTAGCCCATGCTGATGAGGAAGCATTGCACAAGCTCATGATCACAAACCTGGAGCGTGGGTCCCTGCTTGTCCAATGAAGTCACTGCTCTCTGACTGAAGCAGAGGTGTGATGCCAGCACTGCAACATCTGGCAGTGTCAAACTAGGTTGTGATTGCTCCTGTTTCTACTCTATCTCTTCCTGTTACAAATTTTCATGTTTCTTCCACAGTTCTTTTAATATCAATTCTTTCTTTGTTTCAAAAATCTCTTTAAAGTTCCTCCATTACTGCTTAATCCTAATCGTCTTAAATACCATCAGTTTTTGGCAAACACTCTACCAGACAGCTTTGTGTATTTGATCCACAAATGCACACACTATTTAACCTCACATTCTTATTAATAAAAGTTGATAGCATTTAACACTTAAGTCTTAAAAGTCTTTATACAAAAGATTTGTCAAGTATGAGCTGCATGAACATCACCACAATGGAACATTAGAAAGAACTTCTGAGAGCAGACATTCTTCATTGCCCGGATTTGAGCATTTTCACGATAGTAAACAAGCATAATGCTGTAATTTGCACTTAAAAATCCCATAGCTTGACTATGACATAAATATACAAGATTCTATGGTCTGAAATGCAGCATGCCTGAAATCTGAAATCTGAAATCATAGTCAGGAGGTTCATAATATGTCAATACAAGTTCACATAAAAAAAGAAAAGGAGGCTTAAATATTACTCTACTACAGATGGCACTGCAGGCGTATCCTTAATTGCTTATTTGGATTCGCTGACTTTGTCTACTTTCTTGGATATCCAATCTTTGTGGACTTGTCTAGCCAAATATAGAACATATAGAAGGAGATATAGCTTTGCTTCGTTTTTCATTCTTAAGAAAATACCCTTCCTTCATAATTATGCCTGTTTTTCAGGGGCTATTTAGTTCCAGTGCACTAATATGAACCTTAAAGTATGTTTTCATACCCAAAACAGTTTCTTCCTCCTGTTTTGAAATGCTCTGCCTGCCAAGGGAGTGTTTGAAGCATTTGCTTGTTTTTTATGCAAAGATTCTTTTGTTGTGCTTCCTTTATGATGCCAGAGAGGCTTACCAAATCTGTATCTTTTTGCAGTTTTGAGAGGCCAATATTCATTTTAATTATCCAATATGAAAAGCTCTTACAATTAAAATTACACTTCTCTTGCCACCTGATGCTTACTTGACAGTCTTCTGTGTACACTGTGCCACTTCATGACATAATCTTAGTATAAAATTTTGAAGGATAAATGAACATTGACTGCTGGGAAAATTCTTCCTAGTTTAAAACTATCCTTCAGAACCATCTTCCTGGACTACAGATGAGCACCAGAAAGATGGAAGGGAAGTAGCAAGACAGAGAAGCAAGGCATAGGATGGAGCAGGGCATCCTCCTGCTTGGTCTGCTTTGAGCAGGATCAAAGCCATCCTGTGAACCTCTGATGACAAAATATAAGAACTGCCTTGACCCCAATGAGAAAATAAGCTTGTTTTAAATAATAGACTAAATCAGTACCTTAAAACATCTGTGAGATCTGCATATGAATCTTTATTTGCTTTGATTACTACTATTAACAATCTGCGCCACAAAAATTAAAGAGAGGATTTAGAATATTATTAATGACACAGTATATATGATCATTTGGGTTGAGTGCCCACTTACCAATAATATGCTTTTGCTCCTTGTACAAATCCTAGACCTTTTGTATATTGAGATGATTACACTCTATATGCATCAGGAGACAACAAAAATGCTGTGATATCAGCTGGGGGCTCTGGCAATTCCCCAGCTGATATGGGAAAGAGGGAGCAGGATGTTGTATAATTCCAAAAGACTGCACCTTATTAAATCTGACTAATTTCTTCTCTATTGTTATCTACTTTAAAATGCTTATTTCTTAGTGTGTCAGATGGCACCAAAAGCTCCTCTGGGGAGGCAAGGAGTCTGTGAAATTATTACTTATTAAGTTGTGACAATATCAATGTTTCTGCACAATTTTATTTTATGGAACACATATGGTCAGTGGTGAAGGTGGGGAGCAGAAGGCAAAAAACAATTTTTGAATAAATCTGTCTGAAAGGTGGCGTGCACACAGGGCAGGAGCAAAGAATTGGAACGAAGCACTAAGCAATGTCTGTGTTGGCCCATGACTGGCATACCAGCTCTGCTTGTAAAATCCCTCCACAAAACTTACATTTACAAGGAGGATGTTTGTAACAATTTACTACCTTGAACTGAAGGGGTGTTACTAGCCAATCTATTGAGACCTTCAGATGAAACATTTTTTATTTTTAATAAGTAAGTGAAGCAGCACTCAGCAACAGAGCACAGCTGCAAGACAGGGAAAAAGTATGTTTCAAGTGAAAACACACCACTGAAAACAGAAAGGTAAAAACACAAAGTGAATATTAAACTCCATTTTCAGCTCTGTCGCAGCAAGAAAGAGAAACAATAGGGAGAAAAGGACATGATCTGGATGTGATTATGTTACTGAAAAGAACTCCTGAATCATTTTGACAAGCAAGAGAGGAAGTGAATAACTTTTGCTACACAACTGAGAACTTCAATATATCTGTAACTTCAGATGCCACATGTTTACCAGATTAAGTGAGCCTGGGGGTGGGAGTGACACACATCAGATTAGGTTATCACAGAACAGTACGTCTAAGAAAAGGATTATCCCTTTTCTAGTTGTCATCAACTTCAGTCACAATATCCTTAACACATTTTCACACATTCTTTCCTAACTTTGCAGAAAGCTCAAATCTGCCCAGACAGGTGCCAAGACAGGCAAGGTTTTCCCTCTCTGCCCTCCATCCCCTCTGTCGTTCTCTCTTCCCTTACATTCTTCTTCTTCTCTGTTTCACTGCTTTGTAGCACATTCCCTATTCCTGCAGTACTTGAGCATCCAGTCTTTAGGCACAGGGTTTGTCAGTGCACTGTCTGGGGCAACCCAGTGTATGCCTGGTACAACAAGCCATTCATAAAGCAGGTCAGATACAACTACAGTATTTCCTAGGAATCCATCTGTAGCTTGGAGGAAGGGAGATAACCAAAGTGGTTTGGTTCAGATCTCCACATTTTAACAGCAGAGTGATTTGTAATCTTGTGGCGTGACCAGTAAAATGACTAGCTGTCTTGAAGTCTGCAAGACAACAATAAATACTAGGACACGAAGCTAGTTGCTCTTCTTCTTTCAGCAGTTTAGGGAGAATAATAGACTGAGCTCCAGGGTTTTCCTCAAAAATTAGTTGGTAATATTTCCCTCCTGCCAGAGTATGTAATGTCATGAACAACCCTTTGTTTCAGTTTAAATACATTTTCAAGTTTTGTACAACAAAATTCACAATCTCAGGCTGTCAGAGATGTCTCTGATTATGTGAATATTTTGCAACAATACATTTTAGAACACATTATATAAACAATTAATATCATAATCCTAATTCACTTATGACTTTTTGCCCATCATGGTGTGGTTTGGACATTATATGTGTTCAGCACCTAATTATCTAGTATGCGTTAAACTTACTTGCTTTGTGAATTATGATAGAAGAATTTGACTTTCCAGCTTTTGACATGCCAGGTTGGACTAATTTCAATTCTAGCATGCTTAACATTTTACCACACACTACTTTTCCTAAAGTAATTTTTAAATTAGACACAGGAACATAATTTTATGCACTGAATTTGTTTACCTTCAGTGTTCTGGATCTAGTCACAGCCTTGCTGTGATATTATCCTCTGTTATCAAGTTGTCATTTCCTATTAGGGTCCTCACTTTCCTTGATGAAATAACCCATTTTGTTTTATCAAAGACAAGTGTGCTTGATTGTTTGTTTGCACCTCTCTCACAGAGATCATCAAACTGTATCACATTGGTTAACGTGTCTGCTGGGTAAAACGAGGTGTGAGAGGAAGCAAGTTAGTAGGGTGCACTGGTACTTGATCTTGGATGTTGACTGCTTACCCGGCTCAGTGCTTTGCTGTGATTTCTCACCACTTCTCCTCAGTCCATGACTCTCAAACACAAAATGGTTTTCTAGACTGTTTCAAGAAACATAGACACTCCTGGCTTAAAATCTGTCTTCTAATGTGTGAATGGTGGACACCATAACTGGAAACCTATCTTATCTGGAAGAGGAAAATGAAAGACAAGCCTGCTTAATTCAAAGGATTATTCTTCTGTATATGCATACAAGCATTACCTTAGTCCTTTCTGGACTAGCAAGCAACATAGGGAACTGATATTGTGATTGTCCACCAGAATTCTCCCTTTTCATACTCTGTAAGTGTCAGGATGGGGTTTCCTCACTAACTGCGGTGCAAACCACTTCTATAGGATTTCACATTGCATTCTTTGTTATGGTCTTGACTTCAAACAACTAGATATATCTTTCCCACTCACTGGAAGAAAGTCAAAACACCTAATAAGGTTTAATCAAATATAAGTTACATTAGACAGGGAAAAAATGAGATGGGAATATCTCCAAGAAGTAATTACTTCAGGACATTATATATCTTTTTGAAACAATTTCCACAGGCTCTCTAAAAGAACATCAAGTTAATGATTTTTCTTAAATACTGGTAAGATATATCCAAACAGAATTAATAAACATATACAGTTGTTGGATATCTTTTAAAATGAGAACAGAAGACTCTCTTTCAAAGGCCTGGGTGTAGGGCAGAGGTAGAGGCCCCCTCCCAGCACACTCCTTGCCCTCTCTCATGGGGTGCTCAGAGGGGCAGCTTCTCATTGGTAACTTCTGCTTGTCCTCCTTGATAACCACTGTTCTTATCCTTCCAGGGAGTCTCTGCCCCAGGGGAGATACCTTCCTGCAGGTCTACATACAGCACAGTAACTCTGGTCCTTAACATAGTTTAGCAGTGCAACTTCAGCAGTGCAACTTTAGCAGTCTTCTAGTCTAATATCCCCTGTGTTCCCATTCACTCTGCATTCATGTCAATACAAAGGTTTTTAATGCCATTTTCCACAGTCCTGGAAGATTCCCACCTTTATTTATTTCCAATACATTGCAGGTACGTTGGTACCTGCTGGCAAAAAATGACAGTTATATTTTAAGATGCATAAATTTTATTCTCAAAAATCTCCCAGTCTTACCATGTTCGTCAGCATTTCAGCAATACATTAAGGTAAGTCTTCCACCTCCTAGGCCCAGGATTACAATTCACTTATTTCTATGAAGTCATTTTGGCTACAAATTCTAATTTGATCCAATCTCCATATTCTATTTCTCTATTTTATTGGATTCTTGTGAGTGGGATGGCATTCCTTCATGCCCCGATATTCACCCACTTTATCCCTTTTTATCTAGTATGAAGGGGAAGTCATGCTTGACCAATCTGATAGCCTTTTATGAAGATGTAACCAGGTGGATAGCTGGGGTGTTTAGAAGGGGTGTGGTTAGTAAGTCAAGAGCTTCTCCCCCCCCCCCCCCCCCCTGTCCTGGTGAGACAACATCTGGAATTTTGTGTCCAGTTCTGGGCCCCTCAGCTCAAGGAGAGGGAACTGATTGAGAGAGTCCAGCGCAGAGCCACAAAGACGATTAAGGGAGTGGAGCATCTCCTTTACGAGGAAAGGCTGAGGGAGCTGGGTCTCTTTAGCTTAGAGAAGAGGAGATTGAGGAGTGACTTCATTAATGTTTATAAATATGTAAAGAGTGTGTGTCAAGAAGATGGAACCAGGCTCTTCTCAGTGACATTCGATGGTAGGACAAGGAGCAACAGGTGCAAGCTGGAACATAGGAGGTTCCACATAAATACGAAAAAAAACTTCTTCACAGTAAGGGTAACAGAACACTGGAACAGGCTGCCCAGAGAAGTTGTGGGGTCTCCTTCTCTGGAGGCATTCAAAACCCACCTGGACATGTTCCTATGTGATCTAATCTAGGTGTTCCTGCTCTAGCAGGGGGATTGGACTAGATGATCTTTCGAGATCTCTTCTAATCCCTGACGTTCTGTGATTTTGTGATTCTGTGACGAACTGGAAAAAGGATTGAAAGGGAGAGGAATAGATGCTTGCCACTGTCAAGAGAGACAGAAAGAAATCTTTTGAGCAATTGAGAAAAGTATTTCTTTCACTTTTAAATAACATTCTAAATAATCCTTCTATGAGCTATCTGGGATGTACTACTCTTTCACAGACCAGCTACAAATATTCTGATACATATTTCTCAAGAGCTAACTCATTGTCTGATCTTAACTACAATGGCTATAATAGAGATGTCAGCTGACATCAAAGAGCTTCATGCAGGGACACTTAAAAAATAGCACTTGGATTTGGAACCTTCTTCTGAGAGGAAAATAAGGAAAGGTGTCACTGCTAAAATGTATCCCCTTTACTGGCATCAGAACACTTTCTCTGTGTTTTCTGTTTGTTTTGCACCATCCAGCCTTGTTGTTCTTTTTCTTCTTCTTCTCCTGGACAGATGGTAGTTTGGCACACCGGTCCCTCTTCTCTTGTCCTTTTTCTTTCAAATGACCTGTGTTGGTTTTCTGTCCAAAGCAGGATATTGATCTCCTTTTAATGCTTTTTCTTTGAATAAATGTGTCAACACAAGTATTTTGCAAAGACTTGAGTGGTATTTTTAACACTTTCCAAATCCATTTGCAGAAGCAGAATGGCCTTTCCAAACACATAGCAGGAGCACCTTAAAGCCAGGCAGACCATTGCTAGCCTGGACTAATAATTCATGTACATGGCTGAGTCCATATAACACTTTAGTTTTACAATTTTAGCATGGTTTCTTAAAATATCAGAGACTTCTGGGGCTGAAGATGCAGATTCACAATCATCCTCCTGAAGCAAAATGGGAGATGTGTGGCCAGATCACAGGGAGAGTAACAGTTTCTGACATGGAGCCATATAACATCTGTTAGGGATGGGGCTTCCTCTAAAAGTCAGGGACGTGGCCCCTTCACTTCCTATCTGAGATAAAAGTGTGCCTTGCACCACTTCTAGTGCATCTTTATCATACCGTTTCTCTTATTTTGTTAACAGACAAATGTATGCCCCATTTCATACAAACATCCAAAGAATTCAAACCTAATTGAGGCTGCTGCTGAACTAAAACCAGACTTATGAAATTAATATTCAGATTCTCTGGCACCTGATCTAAATTATAAATAAACTATTATTTATTAGTGTCAGCATGTTTAATAAATTTTCTGTTGACTTCATACTCTAAAGAAAATGTTTACTTTCCAGTCAAAAAATTGTATCAAAATTTGTACATGCAATCGTAGTGTCTCACGTTTCTTTATCCTGCTTATACAACACATTTTATAATTTTTTTTCTTGAAGTAAAATAATGCTTAATCAATCCCAGAAGAAAACTTAATTACAGACAGTGGTTACTCTTTTGTACTTGTACAAATGTATTTTACAGTGAAATTCTTGGCCGTCAAATGTAGTGTGTAATTTTATCCCTCAAAGTGCTGCCAGGTCCATTCTGATTCTTTCACTCTATTACAATGAGAAATGTCTTCTGAAAATCATTCTTATTCATGTTATGTTCTGCCAGGTTGCAAGTCTAACTTTTATTCCCAGTCCTGGATGTATGTGGCCCCACTGTGAGGTTAAATGTCTTGTTCTTGTGAGGTACCTCATGAGAGTTAGAGTCTTCTGCTCAGCTAAGCTGGAAAAGCTTAGAAAGGCTGCCGATTTGACTTCTGACAGATGAGTGATGGTGATAGAATAAAATAAGCCACAAAGCTTCAAAAATTTTTTGGGGGATTAACTTTGTTAATGAAGGTTAAGAAGAGAAACTGAAGTGCTTTTAGATAAGCAGTTTATGTTTTATTCACATTATATTTGTGTACATGCTACTACATGCAGAACTCTGTTTTTATTCTGCAACACCTGTGGGAGCCTTGTTTGCTATTTGCTATTTCTGGAGCACGCCATATCATTAAATAGAGAAAAACACTTCAAAGATTACTTCACTTTGTTTTAATATGCAAAAACAAACAAACAAACAAAAACCTAAGAATCTTGAAGGACTCTGAGAGAGACAAAAGGGGAGTGAAAGTTAAATAGGTCTAAAAAATGCATTTATTAATACTCTCACTTTCTATTTTCAAGAAATGGCCTAAACATATAGCAAGTCTGCAGATGTCACTGCTCTCAAGTCACTTTAATGCTCCGTGTCAGCTTGGTAGCAGTGATCAAAGATGAAGAATTATTTTGGTTATCTGATCTGAGCTTTGGTAGAGAAGGCCTGACTGAATGACAAATCCAGTTTAGCAGTCTCATAGCATATCATAAAGCAGACTACAGTCCTGTAAAATAATATTTGTGTGGAAATAGTTGGAAGTCTAAATCTTTTCAGATTGAATGGAAAGAGCTCTAGATCTTTTCAGATTGAATGGAAAGAGCCTGGCTAATCTCCTGGAGATTCTGAACTTGTGGTTATAGGAGAGGAGAGCCTTAATAACCCTGAGGGAAAGAAAAGCATATCCTAGTTGTTGGGAAAAATGTTGCTCAAATAGGCTTGCTCAATTATCTTTATCCCAGAAAGTGGTGGAGGATAGTCTTTAGCTTTCTTTATTTGAATGAAGGGAGAGTCCATGGGAACAATCCCCATAGGGCCTCTCAAAGTATTGGAGGACGCAGTCTCCTCTTATCCCTACTTCCCAATTGCATTGTCCCTCCTCCTTTCCTCATTGGCTAAAGTACTTAGAGTTTACAGACTTCCCAGACCACCCGATGCATGTTTCCGCTAGTATATGATTCCCCCTTTGTATCATGCTTCTCTTGTGTAATTAACTCCAACTTTATGCCATCCAGGGCAGAGAAGTTAACATTAATTAGCCTATTCAGTTTGACCAAAGTAAGTCCAAAGTCTGTAAGTTCAAGTTGTTGATTGACCTTTGTAACTCAAGCCTTATTTGGTGAAACTTTGAGACTTCACAAAGTACAGACATCAAGCAAAGAGGAATTCGTAAGCCTCTGCACAACTTGTCTGCAAGGATACCTTGTTCGCAAGCCTCTGTAGTCAAGAGACATGATTCTTGAGAAAGAAAACTGGAAAGTTAATTAACTAAAGGGAAATTCAATCTCAAACACAACAGTAGGAAGAAATTGTACTGGTAGTATTCAAAGAGATACTCTATTCTTTATAAAGAATATTATGGTCCCTTACTTTGCCATGCAAGCTGTTAAAATACTTGTAGTTCTCCTGCCTTCCTCAAACTGCAGCAGGTAAGAAAACAATATCTATAGATTTGGGGATAAGCTAATTATAGCTGAGTAGTTGTTCAAAGAAAGAGAACCAAAAGTACACATAGAAATAAACATAATTTCCATTAGGGCAAGAAGTCTTTCAGTGGAGAAAGCATTTTGACTAATCCCTGAAATCCCTAAAAAAAAAAAAAAAAGAGAGATGAGATGAAATGAAAGAGTGAATTTGATCAACATGAGAAAGAAGAGGTGGACAGCATAGATATCAGAGTAAGCTTCAGTATCTGAATTGAATGGGTATATGATCTAGACACTCTGTGCTCAAAGAGGTATTTTAAGGAAATTGGAACTAGTAGTTTGACATTGAAAATAGGTCAACCGACTCTGCACTTTGAAGGCAAAGTCCATTTAGCCAAGGAAATGCAAAGAGAGGGCTATTTATGAGGTCACCTCTCAATGGAGAAAAAAAAAATCTGGCAGAAGAAGAAAATCCGTAACTTCCGTACTGTGAATTAGAGTCCTTTTGGCCTTGGATGAATCTTATATATCAATTAAACTAGGAAAAGTAGTAGGACTTTCAGAAACCTAAAGAAGAGCTGTAGGAGTTCTAGTACTGAAATTGTTCTGATAGACTAGACAATGAATATAATACCGCCTTTTTATATTTTACATTGATAGGTCTTCTGATAACAATAGAATCTGAGGAAAGACTGCAAGCCTAATAGATACAACAAAAATTGTTCCCATAGGATACCTAAGAGCTAACTTTCTTGCACTTCCTGTGGATGTAGAAAGTAAATATTTTATATCAGGTTTTTTTTTTTCAAAACTAAGAAATCATCATGAGCATGACATTTGGAGATCAACCAAAGTCTGCTGCAATTGAATTCCTTTATACACTTAATACACTTGAGTTTTCTTTCTAGCAAATAGGTATCATGCATAAGACAACCATGCAAATAAGTGGATTTTGTTTTCTGGGCACTCTGTGTATAGAACCAGAATGCTCTGCTCACATATCAAACAACTCTAAACTAGAGCACATTAAGCTTTTTTTCTTCTTAGGAGGAAGGATGTGGGCTGTTTGATGAGATTTCCCTAAAAGAACTCTACAGCCAGCCAAAGCTGATATCCTTCGCCCTAGCCAAGGACCAAAAAGCTCTGGGAATATGCTCTATGTATCCAAAAGTGAGTTTTGTAAATAATTTTTGCACCGAATCACTGAATTGAAAGAAATTTCCCCAACCTTCCCCAATGCACACATATAAATCTTGTAGCTATGAAGAGGCTTACTTGTTCGAGGGTTTAAGCTTGTATAAATAAGGCAAGCAACACAACACCTGATAGTATGAGGTCATTTAACGAGCTCGTTCCCTCGGGACAATGAAGAGCTTAAAGGAATCCATTCACCCTTGAATCTAAAGTACTTATCCACTCAATGGCTGTGAATGTGAGATAAGATGAATGTAAAGAAAGCTTGTATTCCTTAGAGAATTATATTACTTGTCAATACCCTAGTAGTAAGATAAGAGCAGGCAGACACTTTCTAGTAGATGCTGAAAGGACTTACTTTATTAAAAGGCACTACGACTAGCAATATAGGCAGTTGGTGAAGCGATATATCCTAGATTTTGTGAAGGTTCTTCAAATGTCTCAGAGAGAGCACAGATCAACATCTACCATTTCTCAGGACTATGCAAGAAGAGAGGCTTATTTACAGATGTTGAAATGCCTGGGAAATCTTGGATTTCTAAAAAGAGTGGGGGATATCTTGTTTTTGAGAATAAGGGCTATGCCTTGATAGTGGGACAGAGTGAATGGAGTTACAAATATTAAGTGAGTCCAGCTACAGCTGCGCAGAAAACAGCATTCTATTAAGAGGGAAAATCTGGAATCCACATCTTTCTTGGTTAAAGACGGTGCAGTGTCATCATGATGTGAATACTTGTACCTTGTCCTTCTATGGCCATTGTTAATTTTGTATTTTAAGCCCTTTTAATGATCTGCACTTGAAAGAAAAATAGACGAGGCACCAGGAACCTGTCCCTTTGATGCGGGCAGTGCACACTGCACGTGAGCTGGAAGAGATAATTTCATTCATTCTCCGAAGTTACTTACAGGCCAGAAAGTCTACTGAGGTGCAATAGTGAACAGGGAATACTTGTCATGCTGTTGAAGAAGCTCATGAGAGTGCAGCACAATACCTTGATAAGACAATCAAGAGGAACTGAAATGGAGCTGGGTGAATGTGGCTTCTATAGTTAATGAAAGGATGTCCTCTCTGGAAAGGCGTGTATGTGCTCATAGAGGGAAATCAGTTAGGAACTAGACATTTTAAAAAGCTCTTGATGGGAAAAATTACCAACCTACTGCACGAAATAACTTTATTTTTTGCTGAAATTAAAGTTTTCATAATAGGAAAAGTGTCTGGTAAATATATGGCTTTAATAGACAACAATCCTTATGAAAGCAAGTGAAGAACACATATTCCACTGAAAGCACAGAGACAGGCTGTATTGCCTAGACCAGAGGTTTGCCAGTAGAAAGCTAGCATTTCAGTTGTGAAGAGTGTCAACAGGATGTCTAAATAAATCTCCTATGAAATATTTCCATCATAATACTGAGAGAGACAACTGAGTACAAATTTTCCTCTAAGGGCAAATTTAGGTCTATGAAGTTCAAATCCTCAACCTAGTGGTGCTATAACTGGCAGGAAAAATCCTGAGTAGGACCTGAAAGTGAAACTTTTATGCAAGTTAGCCTTCCCTATGCCTAGGGAAATCAATGTTATTTTAAAGCAATGAGTTCATGCGGTTTTATTAGCATGTGCTTAGAATACTATTTAATGCTTAACAGCTACCACACACAAGTTAACCTTATTTTGGAAACGTTCTATCTAATCATGATCAGTGCTAAGGATGATGTCTACACTGTTTGCAGCTTGACACTTGCAAATAAGCTATTAATTCAGATCTGCTTGCTAAACTGCTGTGCAGTGTTTGAATTCATCCAGGCAGTACCACTGAAAGTAATTTCTTTAGAGAGAAGGCCAGAGATTCATTGCATGAGTAAGTACTATACAAGATGGCTCTTGACACAGTTTGGCATTGATACTTCCAAACTAATTGGAGCTTGCTTTCATTCCCTTTTCACAGAAACCTGACACTGGCAACTGACAGAAAGAGGAAGAAAAGTTTATTTCCCATCCTCTGTATTGAATATCCCAAGTGTAAGAGGAAACATAAGATTGCCTCTTTCAGATGTGGACCTCATTTTTTCATATTCTGTCTCTTTTTCCCTCTCTTTATCACATATTGGACTACAAAGAGGATAATGTCCGAAGTACATTAAAATAAGTTTTTCTTTTCTCTTTTACTGTAAGCAATACAAGTAGGACTTTGCTGATATTCTACAGCAGTAATGATGATGATGGGTTGAGGAATGGAACAACACAATAGGAAGTCATTCTTGACTGAAAAACAAGCAAATATTTGCCCAAAGTTTTGCTTGTCATATCAGTAGTACAGCAGTGTTTGTAGTATTGCTGATCCAAATGCTGACCTACTTGACTAAAATGAGATGAGAAGAGGATTTACAAGAAAAAAATAAAGTTAAAATGATTTTAAATGTTTCTACTTTTCCAGACTCCTGTAGTTGCATGTCTTCCTTGTATATACTATGGCTGTGTTAGGTTTGTTTTTTTTTCCCTCTTCACTGTAGATCACAGTGGGTTAAAACTAAGATTTTCCTGGAAAAGCAATTTTTACATAATTCCTTAAAAAAAAAAAAAAAAAAAAGACCAGATGACAGGTATAACTGGCAGAAAGGAAGTACACTATGTGTTGACTGTACTTTGAAGTCCAGGCCTTGGAGTTTTAAAAGATTTAGCTAGACAAAGCCATAGCTAACCTGATTGTGTCGAGGATGGTCTGTTTTCTGGTGGGATATTGGACTACAGAACCCCAGAGGAAGAAATAAATTACTTTCTTCTACATCTGTTTTCATATTTAAACTTAGAGATGTCTATTGAAATCTGCCCATAGGGCACAGTTAGAAACACAATAACATTGCAAAATGAAGAGACATCGTTAAATGAAGAGGAAAAAGGAATAATGAATACTTTCTAAAGAAAAACAATGCCTGTTATTTCTCATTTTTCAATTTGTGACTGAAAGTTGTGCCCTGGACAGATGCTGAGATAAAAAATGATGGATCTGTATCAAATATAACCTGGCAGCTGAGCATCAAAATGATGTCAAAATGCACATTGGGAGCAAGTGATTAGTGTACATGGTATTTAAAGTGGAAGGAAAACAAACCCCCAGTTTTAAAAACTTTTCTTCTGGGACTCTACATGGTTCAGCTACAGCTTATTCATGAGTCTGCAAGACTGAAAATCTGCAAACCTGAGTCAAATGCCAAAAACATTAAAATAAGTGAGTCACAGGCTGGTATTCACTCTGCTGAAGACATGCTTTGGTAATAGAAAAAAAAAAGTGTAATGAGATGAATGATTGTGAAGGGCAACATTTCTACTGAATTTTTTTTGGCTCCCTAGACACGTTTTTTTCCAAAATGTGCACTCTCTTGTGAGATAAACCACAGGAGCCTCAAACCACCACAAGTGTATTAAGATAAGAACACATTTTGATCTAGGTGAGATTTATTCTTTTCCTTTAAGAAAGCAAACTGAAGTCAAAGAGAGGAATAGACAGAAATTACTCACCCTGAAATCATCATGAAAGCTTTCACACTACATGGGACTGCAAATCTTATCATACTAGGAATAGGGTTTTACTTCCAGCAACAATGATGGACTCCAATGGAATGATGACTCACGAAGCACTTGAGCTGGTATCTTTGTTGAATGGGGCAAAATCAAGAATCTTTAAGTTGAATTTGAAAAGAAAGCTCCTTTCTGGAATTCAAAACAATTACTCAGTAGCCATTTAGGCTACTGTATATGAAAAGTATTACATGAATATAACATTAGATGTGCTGAAGTTGTTTCTGTGTAAATTCTCTATCCAAATGTGGCACAAATTCGCTCAACTAAATAATGAGTGAAAAGATGCCTTTCACAAAAAGCACCAGAATCAACTGCATTGTTCATTTCATGAGCTGCTTTTAACAGTAGAAATTAAAAATAAGAGCCAAAAGTTCCTGGATAATGCAAATCTACCTTTTTTCCCCTATTTCTCTCCATGCAACAGAGTATTTATTATCATAGTAGTGGAAAATTAGCTGAAATATCCAAAACTATAAGGTTGATCACCACAATGCATTTTACTTTGCTACTAGCAAAGATATCTTTTCCTTATTGTAGGCATTTTCCATAGAATATAATATTCTCTGGTGTGAAGAAAACCAGCTCTAACTTAATACTTGTGTCAATAGATTTGAATGCATTTTTTACTTTAATTTTCATGGTAAATTACTTGCATTTTTCCCTGCTTATCTGAACAGACATTTGAGCAGTTACTGTAATTCACTCCTTGTTATTCAAACTGATTTTTTATTGTCTAAACAATCAGCAATTAATGAAGTAGGAACTGGATCCAATAAAGATCAGAGCTGAATTCCTTTGGACTAATTTATGAGGCTTTAGACATGTAGCCTGCTGGCCTTTTTATTGATAAACATCTTGCTGTTTGCTAATAATACTGAATGAACGACAAATCACAAATTGTTCATTGCTAAATGCTCCTGAGCACTTCTACTGATAAAGTACTGAAACGTGCCCATGCTGACATAAAGACTCCCATTAGTCTCCACATACCTCCGTTTTAAGCTGCAGTTATGAAAGTTAGTTTTGGAGAAGGAGGAATTATATTTACTGTTGTTATAAAGGTTACTTATATTTGTACATAAGCATCTCAACTACATTGGTCTGCACTATTTTACGTAGTGTAGAAGCAAGTAATTTATGAGGGCCTCATGTCCAAAATCAGCTTACGACACCAAAGAGCAGTTATAAGTAGTGAATGAGAACTGTATGGGTGAGGAGGAACAGAGGATATAACATGGAAAGAAACAGAAAGGGTTAAATGTGAGTTTTGCCAGCTAATCAAAGTAATGCCACCATGCTTCTGCTTTGGGTTTTTTAAGCAAAGATAAATTGCTCTCTGAAGAGCATATGAAACAACATCTTTGAGATCCATTTCTATTATATAGTTCATTCTATATAGTTGATCTGTGCACATGCTGCCATTGCAATGTATCCATAGTGCTTCCAGGAGTGTAATATATTGAACACAGATTATAACAGCAAGTCCAATGTGAAATCCTAGATTTTTTATGTTAATGTTGTATAGTACATAGTATATACACACGTAAATGTGCAGGAACCAGGATTTCCAGTCAAAATGAAATTCCAGCCAAATGGCAATACTAACAAGACTGAAATAAAACATAGGATTGGAAAAGAGTACATACACATGAAGACCTTAATAAACAATTTCCCTGAGGACTTGAGACAGCACTTGTCCTCAGATTTCTGATTTGTTGTTGTCCATTGTGTTGCAGTGATACTTGAGGTCTCTAAACTGTTTGGGTCCCCATTCTCATTCTTCTTAGGCTAGATATTAGGAAGAAATTCTTTACTGTGAGGGTGGTGAGGCACTGGAACAGGCTGTCCAGTGAGGCTGTGGATGCCACCCTCCCTGGAAGCACTCAAGGCCAGGCTGGATGGGGCTTTGAGCAACCTGGTCTAGAGGGAGGCATTCCTGCCTATAGCAGGAGGTTGGAACTAGATGATCTTAAAAGTCCCTTTCAACCCAAACCATTCTATGATTCTATGATTCTCCTATATGAAAATAAAAGGTCAGTGTCCCTTCTAAGAGTAGCTTATTTATTCAGATACAAACAAGCAAACAAACAACAACAAAAATAACTTTCTTCGTATTTATTTGTCATATATTTTGTCAGCTGTACCTGTTTTCATGAGCTTTCATAGAAAAGTTAATAATTAAAATAAATTTCAGTGGAAGTTCCCCACTCACCCACACAGGAACTATGCAAAAAGGATTATATAAAGATTGTAGAAGGTATTTTACTGTTAGCTTCTTAGAATTTAGATTTGGCAGAGGATGACATAAAAAAAGAATTTGCATGTAAACATGAAATGACAAGATTCACATTTTGGCATCAGTTAGATTTTCTAGTACATCGATAGATATCTAGAACTGCTTGTAAGAGAATGAGTGCTACTTATAGAAAACAGTCAATCTCTCAGCAGCAGACATTCATATCATTTAGCACTGTTGCACCTTTCTGAAAATACATTGCATTGTTTACTTAGACCTTTAAGACAAATAAGAGAATTCCTACATTTTAATATTCTCACTCCTCCAACCTTTTATCATTAGAATAAAGATGCAATAAGGAAGTTCTTGTGGGAATATGACAGTCTAACAAGTAAACTGTGTTTTACTTACAAGTTAGAAAGCACAATGTGAAGCATCCTCAGTGCTGCCTGGCCATCATAGTAAAGATTTGGGACAGAGATGTGCCTAGTTGATGCACCTCCTAGGGCATTCCAGGGGTGTAAGCACAGAAAGGCAGCATAGAGTCATAGGATCATAGAATCCTTAGAGTTGGAAGGGACCTCTGAAGGCCAACTTCTGAAGGCCCCCCTGCAATGAACAGGGACACCACAGCTAGACCAGGCTGCCCAGGGCCTGATCCAGCCTTGCCTTGAAAGTCTCCAGAGATGGGGCATCACATCACTATGTAACCTGTTCCAGTGTATCACCAGCTATGTATATTTTTTATATAAGCTACACTGAATTTCCTTGTTCACAGTTTCTAATTAATTTGTTTCCTCTCTACCCTGAACAAATAGCAAACTTGTTCTGTCTTTATCTTCTTCTAAGGAATGGTTAAGTAGATTTCTGTTTTGCTTATTTGAATATTTAATTTCCAAATCAATGCAAGACTTTTCCTGTGATTTATGAATATTTTGGATGAATAATCACAGAAGCAGTGTTGGAATCAGCTGAAGCATTCTATATTTTGACTAAGCTGAATTCTAACAAAGATTTTTTAAGCCTTTTAAGCTCCAGTCTTCTGAATTTTCCCAAATGCTTACACTGAAAACATTCATGCACATATAACGTAGCTTGAGAAATTTCACCCCAAAAGATTTGGGGTTATTCATCTACTTAGAAAGAGAGTACTTAAATTTCACATGCGTACATATGGGACTGTCCCAGAAACTTGTGAAAATTGTATGGCATGAAACACTACAGTTTATCAGAACACGCATGCAAGTTCTCATTTGAATTAGTAAGTATGCCATGCTAAATTTACCACAGTCATTTTCACAGTAGTGTGTGTTATCATCCATTACATCCATAGGCACAGGCTGTATTGAACAGCTGTTAAAAGCAGATTTTATTTTTCCAGATCAAGAAAAGATAAAAAGATGTTTGATGGCTTTTACTTAATGGAGAGGAAAACAGAAAGAACCTCTAGCCAGCAGAGGGATAAGCTGACATATCAATAGTTGGAAAAAGAACTCTACAGATGATTCTATCACTAGTTAGAGATCATGAAAAGTAATGCCTCCTTCACATAAATTTGAACACTTGTCAGGCAGAGTAAAGTCTACTGCATCTAGCTGTATAATAATATTGCTCTCCTCATATAAAAATAAAACACTTGTTCTTCTGAAATTTATTTCCCTTTATAACCCTCAGAGTGTAAATCTGTCATATAGTATAAACTACCACACTACTATTCCATGAAGGGAACCAAAAATGTTTGAAATCTAATGCCTTTATGCGTGTTGATAGCAAGAATAATACAAACCTGCCTTCCTGTTCCATCAGCTACCATTTAATTCTTGTTACCATGACGATTCAGCAACTTAATATCCTCCCCAAAATTTACTGTTAGAAATAGATATATTCGATGAGCTAGTTAAAAAACAAACAAGCAACAACAAACAATAAACCTCACCATCCTACATATAAAAAGAGAAATTCACAATTTAAGATCATGGAAAGTCTGATGCATCAAAAAAATAACAAGATATATTAAAATCTCAAGCATAATTTGAATTGTTGAGGAGAAGCGCATCACACAATTAATCTTTGAACAGATGCCTTCAAATCTGAAAACACAAAATACAACTTTTTTCTGTAGCTGGTCAACCACAGATTACACTATTTGCCTAACAGTAATTTATCCAGCATATTTTCATGTACCTATCATTTTCTACCAACTGACATAAATCAAATTTTCGGATAAAATAATTCTGAAGAGCACTGGCAGGAAAGTGTCTGCATTAAGAGACATTAAGAAACAATGTTTCAAATTAGGTAAAACAGCAGATGACTGGAAATTCACATAGTTCACCCACTATGGTGGAGATGAAATGTAAAGGTAGTTTTACATCCACTGTTAGAATTTCTGATTGCCTGATTGTATTTGTTCATTGCTTCCTGATTCTCCTTATGCCTGTATGTTACTTACTGCCTGTATGTTACTTACTGCTTTGCACCAAAAAGAAATAGCAAAACAAAAATGTCTCACTTAAATTTATGTTATATTTAATTTAGGTTACGTTTAAAACCTGCCAACATTTTAATACTACCCTGTCTTCCATTCTGCCTTACTCTAAAAAAGTCCTCTTGTATTTCTGTTAGCAGAATATGCTCTTTGAAATAAATTCACCCAATCTTAAGTCTTTCTTCCTCTTCTCTTCTCTTCTCTTCTCTTCTCTTCTCTTCTCTTCTCTTCTCTTCTCTTCTCTTCTCTTCTCTTCTCTTCTCTTCTCTTCTCTTCTCTTCTC
>JACDJE010000261.1:153298-218487 GCA_016647715.1 Pavo muticus
CCTTCCTTCCTTCCTTCCTTCCTTCCTTCCTTCCTTCCTTCCTTCCTTCCTTCCTTCCTTCCTTCCTTCCTTCCTTCCTTCCTTCCTTCCTTCCTTCCTTCCTTCCTTCATGAAGATGTTTTTAAATAAATCTGAACTTCCAGTCCTTCTGAAACAGTCATTAGAAATTTCTCTTTGTAGCCTCAAACCTGTATATCTGACATTTATGCTTCTCCAGAACCACTGAGATAATATAACTCTTCAGAATAAGAAGTGTAGTTCTAGACTGAAAAGAAGAACTGTGTTTTGATTAAATCAGTCCATCATTGAAAGAAAAATAGACATTACTACAGGAATTTCTAGAACCACAGGTTTGTTTCCAAAAATATTGGAGGAAACCTTATGTGCCATAGCATGAATTTGAATACACATACCAAGCTGCTGCTTACACATGGAACCAAATAGGATGGAAAAAAAATGAATATATTAGGAAAAAAAAAATTATTAGTAAAGAAAAAAGGCAGAAAATACAAGAAAATGTCTATGCAATTTACAGTTCATTCATTTTTCCATCCAGTCTCAATTTAATTTCGAGTGCAACACTGAAGCCCATGCTAAAACGTGAGTTCCAAAAATTCTCCTGCCTATTGCAAATCTTGCAGGTGTCTCATAGATAGAGGTACCAGGAAAGACATCCATTTGGAAATTCCAGAAAATGAAAATGGATGTGAAATGAGCAGCTGCAGAGTAAGTGAAGTCCTAAAGCTGATAAATACTAGGCGGAGAAATCTGTCTAGTTCAACACCAGCCAATTAGAATAGCTCTTCTGAATATGCTAGATGCAAAACTCAAGTCTGAACTGAAGACTATAAAAGATGATTGGATATGGAAGTGTTTCTTACACAGCTTCACTCTGACCAGAGAGATAAACAATTACTTAATTTGCCAGCTGAGCAATGGAGTCTGTTTATGGAGACTGAGCAGTGGATGTGAGCACAGCAAGGCAGTGGGTGATGCATTTCATCAGTGGTGACAGCAGTGTAAAGGATGAGCCCTGTTCTGGACAGCCATGCAAAGCTGTCAGTCACACCACAAAATGAAGAGCATCTTGATCAGCTCATTCGTGTGAATTGGCTAGTGGTGATGACTATGTTGAAAAGTAGTGCTTTGTAGCTGAGAATTGGCTCTACCAAAGATGTTACTGTGCTCTTTGTATCCACTGTAGCTTACATGGAAATAAATAGGAGGCATTACTTTTGAAGCTACCTATATATCTTAACTGTAAAGTTGACACTGATAAAAAGAAATAAATACCTCTGATGTTCATCTCTGCTAAAACAGAGTAGAGAGTTGACATTCATACTTGTACCCACAATTTCTGGTTCAATTATTCCGTTACTCAAAGGCATAATTTTATTCTTTCCTCTGACATGGTTTTTGCTTTGTTTTGTTTTGTTTTGTTTGTTTTCTGACATAATTTGCTTCTTTTTCCAAGAATGAAAGCAATCTTGGAAGCCCAAGCAGTACAACTCATTGGAACATTTGCAGTACTGTGGTAGTTCATAAAGGCCAAAGTCCTTAGAAGATACACGGACCTACCTGCTAAAAATTGCTCTATCTACCAGACTAGGAATTCCACCTGTTGAGTTAAAAGTCACTCTTAATTGAAAGCATGCTTGTTAGTCTGAAGTTTATTATTTTCCAGTGATATAGTTTCCATTTCTAGCTATGTCTGCTGCCTGCTCAACTCCCAGTCAGACTGGGCAGCTTTCCTGTGGTCTTGCCAGATGACATCAAAGCTGCAGAGTTTGTTCAGATTAGTTTTATGTTTGCAAATAACAACTTTCTAAGGTGCAAACCTAGATGAAAAAAAATTACTGAGATAGATACTAAAGTCAGTACTTAAGTCTTACAAAGATTGTATTGGAGCCTTTGCTTTATCTACTGTAGACAGGATGCTCATACTCTTAATATACTACACTGTAGGACTGAGTTGAAGAATAAGACTCAGAAATCTATTTGTCCTTTGAAATTTATCACTGAAGATGATCAACCAGGACAATTATTTATGAGATCCTCAATTTAGCAGTATATACATCAGTAGATGAAATTATGTAAGTATAATTTATATATATATATACTCTCAAGTATACATAAATACACACACACACACATATACAGTCCTCCGAGGGCTGGGAAGACAAAGAGTCTTCCTTGTCAAATTTCTTCATAGATCTTTCTGGTGAATCTCAAGAACCCTTGGCATTATACTCCAATAGAAAAGATAATGTGCCTCACCTAAAATACATCTAGTCTTTCAGTTAGCTAACTTGTGAGCTGTGTTCTGAAAAGACAGTGTTAGAGGAGAGAGTGCTGAATAGCTCTAAGCTTAGCATCACAAGAATAATAGCATAGTGATCAATGAGAGAGAGTTGCACTCAAGTACACAGATTATCTTGATATTTCCACTCACCTCATGGCAATTTCTGACACCAGAGAGACTAAAGGCTTAAGTAGACTCTGGGATGTTTGAATCTAGACTTAAATATTCCAGAATGAGTACTGAATGACAATAATTCCAACTCATTTTTCCTTGAGATGTGAACTGCATGATGCATTTTAGGCAGTTCAGGCTGCAGAACAGCTTAGAAACTGTGAGTTTCTATTTTCCAGTCTTGCACTAGCTGAGTAGACTAGGTAACTTGGCCTTGCAAGTTATCTAGTCTTCTGACGCTCAGAAAACAGTGCAAAAAAACACATGCTCTGTCCCCACTTCTCTATCCACTACATCAAGTTGAAATGAATAGGACATTCATCTATGGCCTGTCTGGAGTAGGACCTTGCAGTTTCCAGGCTAGAGCAGAGTTGAACAAGGAAGAAATGAAGAAAAACTATCATGTGTTACTTAAATTATTGGTCCTTAAGTCAAATTTAGTATAAAATAGCTTAGTGAAAAGAATCTATGGAGAAATAAAAAGCTTAGTATAAAAATTTTCATGCCAAAAATACAATAGAATGAACTTTCCATTGTACCAGTGCACTTTGATTAGTCATATCATTATGACTCTGAAGTAAGCTTTTTTTCAAATCAGCCAAACAAAATGGATTTAAGTAATCTTCTTAGTGGATAATGGGCTTTCACCGGGAAAAGTAGTAGACAGAGAGACAGCTCAATTGAAAGAAAGACAATGAAAATGCATTTGACAGTCAGAATGCTTGATTGAAACATGTAGGGTAAATTGGTTTATAAGCAGAAATTACATCTTCGAGTAACCCACTATGCTTTATATAATGATGTTAGATTACTGATATAGAGAGTAATCTTTTTTTCATTTCTAGAACACAGACTCATAAACCTCTCCATTCTGATAGGGAGAAACATGGGTTTCCTATAGATCCAGTAGCTTTACATGATGTAATGTTATGAGTTGGGTTGTTGTTTTTTCATTTGTTTGTTTTGTTTGATATCATTGTTTTTATTTGCTTGTTTTAACAGAATACATAATAGAAATATTTAGTGCATTCCTATTCTGTCAGTTTTGTTTTCTTCATTTCAGCTTTCTTTTTCTCCTGCATTAATTCCTCTCACCTTTCCAAACTTCCCCCATCCCTATGTCCTTCAACTACAGTGTCCCTTGTCTTTTTCCTTTCCCTTCTCCTCTCTCCTCTTTCCCTCCTCATTTTCTTCTATCTTCCGTTTACCCTTTTCAGAAAATAAATCTCTAGCTATAATGATGTCAAAGAAAATTTCCAGACACCTCCCAGTCCTTCTACCTAGACAATGTGAGGTGAGGTCAAAACTAGAGGCTACAACTGCACCTCTATAGCACTTTCATCCTAGGTAGACAAGAGTCAGCTTTATAGCTACAGTGCCCTTTACAGCCATTCTTATTTATGGCAATTTTCTACTTTGTCCACAAGTACAGTTGTAATGATGTGGAGGCTTATCTATACTACTTTGCTCCCAGACTTTCTACCATATGAGGTCATTCCTCATCCCTCCACAGAGAGCAACACTATTCTCTTGAGGAACATGGGCAATAGCAAAGCCTAAAAAGGGAATTTTAGATGTCAGTTCTGTCGAATATTTGTTTGAAGTTGAGCATGACAGCAATGAAGCAGCATTAGTCCAACTCCCAGTCTAGCTCAGGAAACACTGCACAGATCCCACTTCCACAGCGTTGACGCTCTCCATGGATTCTCAGCTTCTAAGCCAACAATTTCAATTATATTTAAACAGTTTTTCTCCTAATAAAAAACCACAGAATTAAATACATAATGCAAATATTTTAATATAAATATTTGTCATTCTTAACATACAAGGTAATTACTATTAAAAAAAAAAATAGAACATTTTAGTGACAGAAGTTATCTAAGAGAATTTCCTTGTTTAGTTTTAATTTTCATTTGCTTGGTGAATTACTGAACTCCCATATTCTTTAAGCATCCTCATTTGATGATGAAAAATCTTTTGAGAGATTAAAGAGTCACTTAATATAGACTTCTATTATGTTCTTATCTGCAATAATTTTTACTGCTATTTTCCCTTTACAAGTACTAGTTTGACCTAAAATACTCCTAGATCCAAGCTACACAGAGGAACTCTTACTATAATTATTAAAATCAAAGGTGAGGAACCATGCTATTTTCATTTTTCTTTTACTTCTCAATTTCAAGAGTAAACAACAGACATAACTGTTAGATCTCTGTGTAATTTAATCCTCATAAAAATTTATTGTTAGGCCTAAGGGACTCGCAACTCACAATGAAAACGTTTTGAAATGTCCAGCTATACATATCACACAGCAGTTGCTATTGAAACTGCAGGAATTCCCTAGTAATCAGCTTCAAACAACTTTAGAATATTGGCAGTTACACCCCTGTCCCCCGTAAATCACTTGAATTACTGCATAGTTTTATTAACTGTAAGTGATGGCTCATATGGCAGACAAAATACCCTCCAATACAACATTTATTGCCTTCCCAGAGCTGTAGCACGAACTCTGCAGCAATGGCTTCCAAGCACCACAAGTTCATGTGAGTGATTAGTAGTACGACCATGTCTCCAATATCCTAGAAAACTCGGGTCACCTGTCTTTGTTAGCTGAGAAATGGAAAGCTCTGTCCTTTCCCTCAGGCTAGCAGCTTACCATACACAGAACTCTGCTTTACCTTTCAGGAATGTGTGCCAAGGGAAAGATGCTCAAACAACAGTTTTTGCTGTCTTATGTGTACACTTTATGTTAAATCTGGTCCCTGGTGGCAGTCATATCTTGACTCAGGAAATATGCTTGCCAAGATTACTGAGCACTGGGGGGACTTAAACACCTGGCATTGCTACTGATCCCCTTGTGATGAGAGACTTGGTCCCACAGTTAAGATTTGCATTATCTTAGCCATGGTTACTGTGGGCATAATTTTGTATTCTAGATAACAGAAGAAGCAATACCTGCCTGTAATGGAACTATCAAGTGACATGATCATCTCACAACAAACTCTGTGGGTTCTGTGGCTGAGAAGATGCATCTGTATCACATAACTGGATGTCTTATGTTCAGAGGAAATTATGGAAAAATCCTCTAGCTCAAGTGATCTGCTAAATTCAGATGAAAGGATGTTTTTTCTCAACACCTGGAAAAGACAACTGCACAGTCCTTGAAATAGAAAATAAGAAACTCCTTATTGCTTGTACCGCTTGGATATGAGTATGTGGGCTAAGATGAGGTAGCAAAGAAGGACTTGTTCATTGTTTTTTGTTTGTATGTTTGTTTGTTTGTTTNGGGGGGTGTTCCTTATTTATTTATTTTTGTAAAATAAAAGTGACCGATGTGGAAAAAGAGGGAACAGAATGAGCCAGGAAACAATCCTTTTCTCTTTCCTCAAGCTCAACAACCCCCCTACTTTGTTATCTGCCTCTCACATTCCCATTGCATGCACTGTCTTGCAGAGAAATTAATCAGCCTGTGCAGAGTTTCAAAACTTCAAAATAGGGGATGGAATCTCTGTCTTGTCATATCTCAGCTGTATATCTCTACCTGGCTTCAGGCTACTCCTATTCTTTAATCAAAGTTAGAGTAATTCTCTTTTTCTCTGGACAGTGCTCTTTAGTGGATACTTATTGATACTTATATATTCCCATCTCATTTTGGTTCTTGCTACAAGGCAGCCCTGGATCCTCCATATCATGTGTCTCTTTTTGTCCTGAAGATGGTTAATTTCGACAGTTACTGAAATTCACCAATTAAAAATTGGCTTGATTCAAAAAACATTCACTTCAGATAGTCTATATTTAGGTAAGAATCATGAGTGGAATTTCAGAGCAGCTGCACCTTTCCACCTACACAATCATAAATCAAAACAAGAATGCAATCCAGACACATCAAAACTTTGGAGATTTTGAAAATTAAAGGAAAACTAGCCTACATTTTGATATTCTCCTTCTCCTTTCCCTCACACATAAGTAGGCACATGCAGACATATAAGGGGGAGACATTTCAGGAGAATTAGAGGATGAAGGGCCACATATTCTTTCTAAAGATGTTGAAAAGATTCATTTGATTTGCAACTAGCTTGTGAAGTAATAGCAAAACTGGAAAAGTACTGTTGACTCTTGAATCACCGTTTTTAGAATGAGAGGTTGAAAAGAATCCTTGCTAATACCCTTTGGAGAGATGAAGTCATCTTCATTATGATACAACATTGATGACTCCAGTCTTCCTGAACAGCTACTGCTTAATGAAATACACTTATTTCTGATAACATAACAATTAAAACTCCAAGCTAATCTGAATTGCAGATGTCTAATGCTCATTCAATCTTTCTCGTTTCAGCTCTTCAGTTCTTCTGGAAGTGACTTTAGATACTTACCCTTGAGTAAGGTGCTGCAGTTTTTCTTGCTTTCATGCTTCCGTGTTCAATGTCTGATACTAAACAAGGTTCACTGCTGATTAGGGCATTAACTGATAATCAGAGGGGAAAAGTTACTAGATTTGGTGAATGTATATTTTCAGACTGGTACTTCTTACACATGATTTGGAGATGCCCTTCTGATAAACATGCTCCTCCATTCTCACTGCTTATGATATAACCAATCCAACTAAATACTGATACTTGAAGTCTATCATAAGGAAACAACATACTGAGCTGTAGAAGCCTAAATTCAACTTGACTTTTATGAGTTTTAGTAGCTAAAGCATTGTACGCCCTGTGGCAAATTGCAGTTCTTTTGGTCTTGTAAGACTTTACTATTAAAAAAAAAACAACAAAAAACCAGCAGATGAGAAAGAAAAATAAAATTATGTGACAAAAAGAAGGTTTTATAGATTTAACATCTACTTGTAAATTGTAGACAACTTCTGGTAGTTAATATTTTTGAGTGCTACTGACATACAAAACAAGTATTTGAGATTTTAATATGACTTACCTCAACTTTTCTGATCTGTACAGACACTTGTATAGCATTTTGCATCCTGCAAAGGAACAAATTTACAATCCAGAATTAGAACTAATTGGAATTAAGAGTTGGAAGAAGTAGCTTAACTCATAAAGAAACAAAAAAGAAAAGAAGTCATGATAGAATGTCACTTTCAAAATACAGAAGGACATAAAACATAAGCCAAAACATTGCATAGATAACAGAAGTTATTGTTCAGGAGAATTGAAATCAGTGTTTCTGGTAACAATTCCTAAATGCTTTAACTGTTCAAAAATGCCCATAGCCAAATGGAATCTATTTCAAGCTGATATGCTCTACATTATGATAAACCATGGTATATTAGAGTTCTTCATGTATATCACAGAGTATGTAAACTGGACGACATGTATATATCAAGACTAACGTCTAACTAGAAGCGTGAATGTGAAACAAGAGGAAAAAAAAAAATTGACATCTATTTCATTGAAAGAAGAATAAAACCAAGTCATATTTTGGATTGCTCTCTTTGACAGTGTCCTTCTTTGTTCCATTGGAAAGAACTGTTCAGCAAACAAAAAATTAGAATGTCTTCGATGTCTTCTGCTATTTCCGCTGGCTCTACTTAGGTATCTCTTCACATTCTAAATCAACTCTCTAGATTTTAATGACATAATGACAAGTAAAATAGATATTTCAAAAGCAGTTTTGCTAAGTTATTATAATCTTATGTATATTTATTGTCTTCCAGAACTGTTTTGTTTTTTTTATGTCACACTGGGAGTAAAACTTTGAACTGTTGAAGCACAACCTTTCAAGTTTTGTCAGAAGTGCTTGTGTTCTGTGTTAAGCAATAGTTTCAAGTAAAGTATTTAAGTAATATTTTAAAAGTTTATTTTAAAAAAGAAAAAATAGATTTTGTAAACAAATTTAGACTCTAGAAGGATAGAGGCATAGGATGTCAAATATTTTTAACGTGAGATATTTTTTAAGAACCTAAAAAAGAGTAACTTAAGAAACTGTCTCATTTTCTAGTCACAGGTTTGACTAAAAGTTCTCTTCCTGTCTTCTTTGGTGGTGGATACCAGTTTGTTTCATAATTTCTAAGTAAGTAATTGCATCCCGATTAAAAAAAAAAAATGCATGTAACCAATATTTCAGTCCAAATAACATGTCAAATGTCAAACTGCTTTCTGTTGGAAATCTGTCCTGACAACGTATGTATTAGACTTGGCTTTTAAACAGTCTTTCATATTCTTTTAGCTGTTCTCAGGCACAGGCAATTAGAAGGGCAAGTCAGCCATCCACAGAGAAGAAAGACTGTTGACATTCAAACAGTTTACTACCTCAAATATTTATCAAGCTTGATAGCACAGAATGGAAAAAATTTTGATGATGATGAATATTAGTGTCTAGTAGAGAATACTGAAGCTCATCCTAAGCATATTTCTTGTAATATTTTTATAGATGTTTTCCTTAGGGACTTTCAAAATAAATTGTCTTTACTTTAGATTATATGATCATCAGTATTCATTTTAAATTGCTTCCTTTTAAATAGCAGTCTTTTTACACAGTAGATTTTAGAGGGGGGAAGTTGAATTAATAGAGTTATGAATTTCACAGCTAATACAAAACACATTAAAGGAAAACATCTGAAATTCAGTGGTAAACTGTTTGGCTTGGAGCGTATACATATAACAACTATCACAATGTCATTACATTTTTGGGTAATAGTTATTAGGTTCAAAATATTTGTTTGAATGTACCAAACAAGCCCAATGTAAAGTGTAGCGATGGAAAAATTTCTAACTAGAAAGTGTTTTTAGAAGTTTTAATCCACTGACAAGAACTTAGTCCAGACTGAGTACTTGGTCTTCTAACAAGTGCTCCTCTTTGCCTTAATTACATTAATTAGTTACATTAATTTTTATGCTGGGGATAAGTCACACACATATACTGCACTTGCATAAACTTTAAGCCTGTAAGAAAGCAGATGAAACTCAAGAAATACATGCTCATTTGAATTAGATAAGGTTTGAGTAGTAGGTCACTGTATTGGAACTGTTGAGTCACAGCCTGAACCACTGATTGACCACGTGGGGAAAGGATGGGGTCAGCCCTGGGAGCACAGGTGAAGGCAATTTTAATTACTTCCAAAATATCCTGGTAGCACCTTCTCTGTCAATAAATGTCTTCTGAAGAAGGCAAAAAGCAAATAAGAGAAAGAGAGTTAACAGTCTAATTTAAGGTTGAATACTATACTTTTTATAACTGAAATGTTCAAGCCTCTTTGCAATTATTTTTTGAACCATTTGGACAAACTCCTATTCACATTTACATTTGTACAACATTGAACTGAATAGGACAGCAGAAAGATAAGAATGATAGGTCCTAACCCTAATCGCACACTGTCAGGGAGAAATTCAAACACTATATCTTGTTTAAAGTTTGTGACAACTGCGAGACAACGAAAGTATACAGTTGTGCTCTACTATTGGGTACTACAAGGGTTAACACACAGCTAAAGTATCATAGGTGTCTTCTGCCAGGTAAGCCAGATATCTAAGCTGAATTCCATTAAGCAGCAAATATCACATAGTCTCAGTAGCATTTTCTCAGTGTTTTTATATCCTCATCCTATTTCTTTTTCACCAGTTTCAGCAAGTGATCCTTAAGACAAATATTGAAAAGGAAACCCAATATATTTTATGTAAGTTTGCAGCATGGAAAGTATAAAGAGGAAACAGCAACTTAAAGTAAGAGTTAGTAAATCCCACATGCTAGAATAATTCTACTTGTTCAAACCACCTTTTCTCTGTCCTCATGTTTAGAGCCTACCCACAGTGGAAATCAAAGAACTCTCAGAGCTGACAGGTTTGCTTTTGCTGTTGCCTGTAGACAGAAGATGGATTGGAATTAGATACATCATAGAAACAGTCTAACATCCTCCCGTGGCTCAAGTCCAAATGGCTTTTTTGAACAAAGGCAGGGAACTGTGGAAGCTGTTACTGTGAAAATATGCCTTGTGACAATAAGCTTACCTGGATCTCCATCTTCCTTGCATTTTTGCCTCGTCTTGCTTTAGTTCCTTGCATATTTATTTCTTCAGCACCTGAAACTGCTTTTACTTTCTCTGTGTCAGCACTGTTGTCTTTGTAATGGTCATTCCAAGTGTTGAACATATTTTCATATACAATAAAGTCTAAGAATTTTAGGACTGCTTTTTGCTTTCCTGTCCTTCCTTAGAGAGCAGCAATTTTCACTCTGATCTCTCGTCTTCTGGTACTTACAATGAATGATTATTAAATATTTAGGGACTTACATTTATTGTAGATCAGTACCTCTACTTGAAGCATTTTAGGCAATGCAGAAAAATGTTTTTTAGAAGCCACAGCTTTAGTGAATTCTTCATCTATATTTATTCAGATATCTGCCATACTCATCCTATTTACTCAGTTTGCACAGTCGCTCCTCTGCTATGTCACTTCACTTGATCCAGTTTAGTACAACCAAGCTTTATCAGCTTATCATTATTACTCCCATTAACCATCTGCTTTGCTACCAAAGACCATTTCTTTATATCCACTGCAATTAAGAAACTGCTATTTCTTTCCAACTGCCTGTCTTTTCTAAGCAATTGATTGACATTGTTAGATACCAGCAATTAGATCCTACTTTGTTTTTAACCATTATTCTCTATTCCTGCCATTTTCTGATTGTCATCTGATCATTGATAGTTATTTACCACGAATCACTGATAACTACCATTCTTTCCAGGTATTTTTAGTCACTCAATATTCCACATTTTACTTTTGTTTTTGCATTGAATGGTTTTTTTCCCCATGCTTCTTTTTCTGCACTGCATTATACCATTATTTGACTTTCAGTTCCCTTCTACTTCGTTTTTGTGTCCTCTCATCTTGCATCACCAATCTCCCCCATCATTTTATTCATTCACAGATTTCAGAAATCTCATTTTATCTTTTCTCAGTTGTTGCTGACTTACACGTCTATATTTCTAGCAAATACTTCCCCTATTCTGTGTAACACAAAACCATTTTGCCAGTGATTACATCTTCCACCATCCACTGGAATGACCTCTCTGCTTCTGAGTTCGCTCCCAACTTCTGCTGATTTTTTCCCCCTCCTTAGTTTGCTTCGAAATTCCTCAGAACAGCTCTACCCACAATCTTTCCAAGTAATGCAAGCTCCATTTCTTTGCTCTCAAAGTCCAAAGATAATCATGTTAGGATTCTGCATTTACAAACAGATTTGTCTTTACTGTCTCACTTAGCCAATATATCAAACATTTCTACCTGCTCTGGACCTCGTTATCATCAAATGTTCACAAACCTTCATTTTAAACTATTAGAATCTTTGTCTAATCACTTACCTACTTCTGCAGTCTATTTTCTTCCTACCTTCACTCTAGCCCCAAGCTTATATTACATCAGTCATCTTTTTGACACCACTATTTATCATTTTTTTTAGTTCTGTTTACTCTCTAAACTTTACAGGCCTTTCTGCATATTTATCTTCATCATCATCTTCTGTCATCTTCTCCTTCAGGATAGTGAACGAGAAGTTTTTCCGGTAACATCATTTCTTGTCAACCTCTTGCTCACTATATTTTCAAATAACTTTAAAAATAGCAATTCCAAATCTTTAGCTGCTGTCAGTTCTACAGATCTGTACCTGAAAATCCTTTGCTTTGCCATCTTACGTAAATGTACAATGAGATTTACTTTTTTTTGCTATTTGCTGTATAGAAAAATATGACAAGTGATACAATGAAAAATATTGGATATCAGCACATGCTAATTAATAAAGAACAAAAATGGTCTTCAGAAAGATACAGGCCACTTCAAGAAGTGGGATTTTTATCAGTGAACATTCCCACTTTCCTACAAGTTTGTTACTCTATCCCATAGAAATAAAGCTTCCAAATTGCATCTCAGTTTTTGTACCTTCTTCTCATTATGTTCCGTTTTCCATCTCACTCATTTGAATCACTTCAGAAATATTCATTATCTCAAGTATAGTTTTGCTACCTTTCTGTTGGAAGTCAAGTGGACCTTAGAGAATGTAGCAAGAGTTGTCCATTTTTCTCATCCCTAGTCAATTGCTCAGTAATTAGAGTCATAGAATCATAGAATATGCCAAATTGGAAAGCACTCACAAGGATCCAATTCCTGGCTCCACACAGGACCACCAAAAATTCAAACCATGTGCCTGGGAGCGTTGTTCAAACACTTCTTGAACTTTAGCAGGCTTAGTGCTGTGACCACTGCCCTGGGGAGCCTATTCCAGTGCCTGGCTACACTCTCAAGAAAAAGTCATTTCCAAATATCCAATCCGAACCTCCCGTGACACAGCTTCTTGTGTCATGTTCCTTTTCTACTTTTCATTCGCCTTTGGCCCATTGTATTTGGTTGCTTGGAAGTCAGTGCTTTAAAGGTCTTATTTCCTAACAGCGATGTTATACAGATTGGATTGAGTATTAGAAAATGGAATACCTGGCAAATTGTAGTTTCTTGGCTTTGGGGGAAAGTAATGTGTTTTCTCAGCTTTCCTAAGCTGTCAAGATAAGAACAAAGATGAGTGCAATTTAACTACATCAAAGGTTGGGTTAGAAAGCTACCTGTGACGTTAAATATGCTTTCAGAACTTTCCCTTTTTGATGCACAACTCCATGGTGTGTATAGAACATATAATCAAAGAAAGAAATTATTTTTTCCTGTGAGAAAGTGTGCCTGATGGACAAGAACATTCTTGATTACTTTCTAAGAAGGTTGCTACAGAAAATGCAGAAATCATCTCATTCATAGTAATACTGCATTATGTTTGACACTTTCAGATTGACTTTTGTTAGTGCTTAGCCATTAATGGCCAGAAACTGAAGTTAGGAAATTTGGTTAATATGGTAAGCCGGAAAGAGGAAATAAGAATTGAATTGAAACGAGTTAGAAAGTCTGATAACGTTTTAAACAATGAAGAGTCTCTTTAAACCAGAAATAGACAGATAATATTAACTATAGGAGTCATGATAAGCTATCACAACCACATACGTGTCTATGCATCTGTGTCACCCACAATCCAAGCAGTGCTGAGGACCCAGGAGAGTTCTAGAAGGCACTGAACTCTATGACCAGATCTATGCACATAAGATTTCTGGCAGGATTATCTTGAACACTTAAGATGTCTGAGCAGCTTAAAAGAGTTTTGTATCTTTTGGTGTTGCTTGCCAACATTCTTTTTCTCTTTCCAGTCTCCATCGAGAAAGAAATGGCCTGACAACAGACAGAAGTATTCAGTCTTGGACTACCAACATCCTTGGTGTTTTCAACTTCAGGAAAATTAGAAATGGGTAATTTTCAACACATGACAAATGAAATTCCCTTCTACCTGATTTTTGTTATGGCATTAAGCACTTTATTTCTATTTTTTTCCCTTAGTCCTTAAAATTGACAGTTCAACATTGTCACTTAATGGAAAAATAGTTTTCTACAATTTAACTATGGATGGTACTTTTCTGTTCTTCTAAAGCTTGTACAGGCAATGTTTTGGCATAAAGATAGGCTGCATGTACAACATTTGTGGGTAAATGATGGAAGGCTTTGCTCAAGAATGCATACAAAGTTTTAAAATCTTTATTTCAGGAAGTGACGGGGTACAAAAGTCTCTAGGGATTTTGCTATGAGTTCCTCTCAAAATAAATTACATGAAAATCTGCTTGGAATCTCTCTCAGAACATAATTTCTTTAAAAATGAAAAGACTTTATTTTACACTGCTATGAATTCTACCCTAGTGGTTTTAGTAAGTACTTTTTCCCACCTTTTCTTCACTACCTTAGTCTTTCCAATATCTTTCCTTTGTCTAGACAATCATCTTTACAGCCCATACAATACTCCTCAAAAATCCTAGCTCAAATTGCACAAACTTCTGCAAGAAACTTTTACTACAGTCCTGTTTTATTGTTTCCATTTGATGAAAAAAAAAAAAAAAAATTACCTGTCTGAGAAGACAAGAAACAGTAAAAGCTTCATCCTAGATAAATTTCAGAGAAAGACTGCTGCATCAGCATTAGTATTTAAACACATAGACAGAACCACACTGTTCTGTCTCTTTTCAGACAGGTATATATTTTGTGGCTTAGCAGCACAGTTAGGTGTGCATTTGACTGATTGACATTAGCTATCTGCAGAAGCAGAAGGGCAATAAATGAACCCTTCTGAAATGTGATTTGTAAAGGCCAAGCTTTCTCTGATCTTAGAACTATTAAACATGTGCCAAGTCTTACGTTTACCAAGTTCTCCTTGACCTTAATGGCAAGTCTAGTTTCAAAGTATTTGTGAAAGTGACTCTTTTTACCAGCATGGAACATAAGCTTTTGAAGGTAGAAAGAAAATGAAAGTCACAGATATCACAATATATATACAAACCTTTCAGGATTCTCGGATGCTTTTATGCCAAGGTTCCTATGAAGAAAAGTATACTGTGCATAGAATCAGATCTTAGCTGGCCCCTAAGAGTCGTCAATTTTTGCAAAAAGGAAGAAAATTTAAGGAACCTTTCTTCTGCTCACCAGTGGCTTACAGATCAGATGATCTGTTAAAAAGCTCATTAATGTGTTATATGTAACTATGACAAACAGAATGGTCTCTACATCTGACCGTTTGTTGTATATGCTACCTGCTTACTAGGCTGCATAGCAGAGAGACCAAAAGCTGAGTTTGAGGGCCAAGAGCACAGAGTACCTGTATAATCCAATCAGTTTTTCAAAAGCATAAACAAAAGTAGAAAATATATATATTAGGGGAAGAGTATCTAAAAGTTTCAGCTCTCCACAGATTTTTGGTTAAACTGTTTTCATGTTTAGTTTCGGTCCATTTAGTGACTTTATGAATTGCAGCAAACCTTATCACATTGTGTTTAATTTCTAGCATGCTCTCTTTTATTTCACTTTGTTGCTCTATGTTACCTCCCTGTAGTTCTGTATATGCTCTCTCTTGATACCAACTGATAGCCCCCATGGCATGCTGTAGTCCTGTGGTCTTCTCCAGTTGTCACTCCAGTCTTCTTCAAACAAGTTCAGTAAGGAAACAACTTCTTCCTCCTTCAAAGAAGGCTGACTTGAGCCAGCTTCTGTCTTCTTAGAGGAACACAATACAGTATCAAAGAAAATAAAAGTACAATCCCAAGGTCTGATATGAGCAGATTTCACTTATGACGTTAGCCAAAAGACCATCCCCATCAGCTCATGAAGGATCTTTTCTATGGACATGGAATACAATTTTGCCTTCATTAGCAGAAGTGTACATTGAAGCACTGTGTCCCTACTGGTGTCCAAGCCTTCAAAAAAGTAAGGAGGATAACTCAAGTCAGAGAGTGCCTGCAGTCCTGTGCACTGCAGGCACCAGAACTTCAGAAATAAAAGCCACCTTCCAGAAAGACAGAAATAAATCTTTGCTGTTAGCAGAAATAGTTTTTGCAGAGGGTAGATGAGGAAAACCTAAAATGTTTTAAATGGTTATGAGGTTAAAAGAAGCATAAGAAATAAGAATGTGGAATTTTATGTCCTTTGAGGCACTTTTACGTGATCACTAAAAATCTCTCAAAAAGCTAAAGAAGGAGAAAGACAGAAAATTAACAATGTATTTTTAGCTTTCTAGTTCATAAAGATTTAGTTTATCACATGATTTGCCTGCAGATTTTACAACAGAATTTAAGATTGTCTTTTAAAAGTGTTTATTTTCTGTGGAAATTTATTTTGATGAAGATTATGTGACAACAGAGTGGAAAAAGACACAGAAAGGAAAAGGGAAAAGGACCCAATTTTTGAGATGGAATAAAGATTTCTGTGTTTGATCCCAAACCTGAATATCATAAAAAAACCAGAGGTATTGAAAAATGGAGCAGTATGGTGATGACCTAAAGAGCTGAGAACTAGTTGGTGTATAAAACCTAATAATATGTTATTGCTTCGGTAAAGAGGCAAAACCTGGCAGTGAAACCCTGAGCATTACCACTGTAGCAAGAAGTTGGGCCACAGATAATCTGCTGGGTACATACCAGCTTGCAAATGTGCCTGACTGAGATGGGCAATGTTCAATGAAGGCTTTCTGCAGATGCAGAAAAGTACAAGTACTGAAAAAGTCCCTAAGTCAGACAAAGTGCAGAAAAAGCCTTGAAAATTTTCAGACATGATAGATCCACAGAGAGCTTTGACAAGAAGTAGTAGAGAGGAAAAGACGGGCACACTTAGTACCAGAGTATTTCAGTACAACTACAAAATTAACAAGCTCAAAACGGACCGGGCTCTGTGATTCTGCAGAGAAGTGCAATGGCACCATGGGAGAGCTCTCAGCCTGGAAGAACACTTCAGAGTGCTATAGAAACTGAAATTGAGAAATGAGTGTAGAGATGAAGACTACAGTTTAAGATGTTCTCCCTTTTGCTTTTATCTTCAGACAAATAAGACATTCATTAAATTTGTGCAGAGCCTCACTTTCTGTACGTCATGTTCTCCATCTGACAGTTGCTTCATAGTAACACTAGCAACAGCAACATTATGTTTGGGCAAACAATGGAAGCATCTGGAAAGCAAGCAAGAGCTTCAGGGAGAAACATTGTCACTTAAAGGATGAAACATTTAAAAATAAAATTATTATTATTATTACTAAAAAAAAAGGTCGCACCAATATCTAGAGTGTGTTCCTAACCATAGGGACACAGTGAGGTAAGGTGCTTAAATTCAGCTCATTCTCACTGAATTTCTACATTCACACATATTAGGTGAGACCAAAGATCCATATAGTTCGTATCTTGAGCCTAGTTAGGTTCAACAGTGCCTGACAATGAAAAATAGCAGAAAAGAATAAACATGGAGTACTCTCTCCCCAGCATAATCTCACAGGCTGGAAAGCAGGACTGTTCAGAGCCAGACATGATATTACATACATTTATCTGAGTGGAGATTTTTTCCCGGTAATTTCTACAGTTGTCTTCTTAACTCACATCAATATTACCATCCACAGCATCCTGTGTCAAGGAGCACCATAGAAGAGCAACATTTGCTCTGAAGAACCACTAATTTTTCCTCTTTTTTTTCTTGCCATTTCTTCATAAATTTAATATTCTTTTCTCCACTGGAAGAGACTGTGAACAACTGTTCCATATTTACTTTTTCAAAGCTACTCTTGATTTTACAGACATCTGTCATGTAGCCTCTCTGCTGATTACCAGGGCACATTTCACAGCTGTGCACTTTCTTACACCGTCAAACACAGCACAGAAAGTGACCTGCAATCCTCTGCTGTATTTGCTAACTGTTCTGCTCAAAGAATGTGCTCAAAGACAAGAAGAGCTGGAAGAAGATTCATACCGTTAATGTTAGAAAGTATTTGGTGATACATTAGCAATGCTCTTCTATGCTGTTTTAGCAGCTTATACATTCAGCAAAAAGTATATATTCAGCAAAATGTAAATATACATATGTACTCCTATTTATTTTATTAAGTTTATAAATACAGAAATATATTCCTTTCTACTTATTTTAGAAAGTCTTTAAGAGGTTTTATTGCTTTTTTGTTTGAAAAAAAATCATGTTGATTACATTTGGTATGAAAGTACATCCCGAGAAAGAAGCACATGAAATATTTTCCAGCCTTTCAGTTTGTATGCTTATACCAACTGCCATTAAAACTGCTCCATGTAAACTTATGTCAAGCTCAGAATGATGATCCAGGCCTGCATTAGCTCCAGCTACAAAGACTAACCATCGTCTTAAGGATGACAGTCACTGATGAATTTCTTGATGGTCCAACAATGCAGTAGCTTCATCATCTTCTCCCATCTCATCCCACTTCTTTAGAGAAAATTTACTGCTGATTTCTTCAGCAAATACCCCTAACAATAAACAATACAAAACAACACTGCCTTTTACTACTTCCTTTCTGTGCAAAGAACAAGTAGAGTTAATTGCAAGAATAAAAAGTATAAATCTCTTTTTTATTTTTGTATGAGACAGCAAACGACCCATTTGCTGAAAAAATGACAATGCTGAGGGCCAAATGGACTCCAACACAATATTGATTAAGACAATTATAGCCCATCAAGGAATAAATGGGACAGCAAGCTCAAAAATACTCTTGTATTTTATGTAGTAGAAAGAGAAAGATAAATGATTTGACACAGCAACAGCCAAACTGGCACTGCAGATGAAAATTATGGGCATTTATATTGATATGCGGTGGCCAAAAATAATGAAAAAGATATTTACATATAAATTTTAATGAATTTATTACTATGTAAGTATATACATGAGAGTTAATTTGAAAGCACTTAAAAAAAATCTGAATATCGAAAAACAAACATGGTCAGAGTCTATCCAGCCAGCTGGAATATTCCTGGCTCCTCCACACCTTTGCAAAGCCTCTTGTGCCTTCTGTTTCCATGCACACTTATCCTACAGGAAACATGACATTCATCAGAAATGGTACAATGCTTCCTGAATTGTCTTGGCTTCCCCTGTATAAGCAAATCTGGCGATAAGCAAGGTGAGATGTTTGAAAAAACTCTTCTTTGGGGACAGTCATAAAAGCAAGGAACAAATATGGAGTGATGTCTGAAACACGTAATAATCTTGAACTCTGTCCTTCATCTTGATGCATGTTGATGCTAGGGTATTGCCTTAAGCTGCCAAGAGCTTCACACTAAATCCAGTGGCAGAAGGCAGACTTGCTTACCATGTTCAGCAGGATCTTTCTTGCAAAGATGGCACCAGTAATGCAATCCACCCAATTCCTTCCATCTCCTACATATTTGTATCTTCATAGTAGACTGCTGTCTGTTAGAGGGATTTTTTTTATTTCTATTTAGTACCACTGCCAGGGATGTTGTAAATGATTTTTTTATACTTACTGGTTGTTATGTACTGCTCTACTTTGGAGATCAACGCAAAACTACACTTTTGTCATTCTTTCGTGCTCTGCCTCAATGATTCCCTACAAGGAAGGAGCACTGCTGCTGGGAAGCACTTCTTGAAACCATCTGAAATCAGCAGCTGTGCCCATTACTGCAGAAAAAAATGTACTCGTTTATCTGTCTTACAGCCTGTCTTATAGCCAGTAACATTTGTGCAAAATATCTAAACAGCTATTACGGTTTCAACAAAAGGCTTAATCCCATTTCTTTCCCTTTAATTGTTATTTTATTCCTTTTCAGTTCACTGATAATTCTGTAAAGTATCATGGAAATTTTACATATTAAAAACTATTGCATTCATTATGGGCATAGGAGGTTTTCTCCATTAAGAGTATACTCTCTGTGTAACTATAAGCCCTTGCCTTGTTCCACAAGAGTGGCCTTAAGTGTAAACTGCTGAAGATGATATGAAGTATGAACTATTGCTGTTTATCTTCTCATACAACACAATGTGACTCTGTGCTTTCACCAAGACTGCTGTGGCAAATAAATAACCATATTAGTTTCCAGATCATTGATTTTTTGTACGTGTAAGGGAGTAGGAGTTCAAGATAAACACAGCTCTTGATCTGAAACCAAGTGCTGCTGTTAGCTACTTTTCCTTCAAATACATATGACTCACACAGATGTATAACCAGCTATGAGCAGAAGACACAGTCCAAAAGGTGCTGGGCTGTACAACTCTTTTAGGTATCAGTTAAAAATCAGTAGCATTTGGAAGTACAAACACAAGCAGTATTCAAGAAAAAGGACAGCCAATAAAGAACAAAGCAGGGTGCTCTATAACAACCATAGCAAAAGTTTGCTGGATCTCCATATTGGAGAGCTGCTTCAAAAGTAATGCCTCCTATTTTATATTGGTCCATGACATTAGAGGCGGATGTTGGTGTTATAGAAGCTGAGATTGAACCTTCCCACCAATATTCCATTACATGTTGTTGCCATGTGAGAGATGGCAGCAGAGGGGCAGCCTAACAAATGGTGTCTGACATTGAAATGTGACTGAAACTGTAGTGGTTTAGCCCGGCAGATGGTTGAGCACCACACAGTTGTCCACTCACTCCCATCGTTCCCAGTGGGATGGGGAGAGAGAACTGAGAGAAAAAAACCCCAAAAACTTGTGGGGTACGAAAAAACTATTTACTAAGATAGAGAAAAGGAAAAGGAAAATAGTTAAGACTATATATATATAAATGTACATAATAAGTGATGCACAAGTAATTGCACACCACTCTGACTGATGTCCATCTAGGCCCCCAAGCAGAGGAAGAGTGAGATGAACTCCCACCCCCTTCAAAACTCCTTCTGTGTGGTGTCATATAGGAATATCTCCTTGGCCAGTTTAAGTCAGCTGTCCTAATTCTGTTCCCTCCCAGCTCCTTGGGCCTTTCGCTGTGAATGGCCTTGGCTCTGTACAGCACTGCTTAGCAGCAACTATAAACATTGGTGCTTTATCAACATTATTTTTCTCTTGGAGTCAAAACACAGCATCATTCCAGATTCTCTGAAGAAAACAGTTCCATCCCAGCTGAAACTAAGACAAAAGCAAAAGTGTGTTGTTGAATTACTCCATGTGGAAAATATTGCACCCATTGACATTCAACAATACTTCTGAATACTTACGAAGACAAAACAGTGGATCTGAGCACAGTGAGGTGGTGGGTGGTGCATTTAAGCAGTGGCAACTGCGATGTGAAAAACAAGCCATATTCCAGATAGCAATGCACAGCTGTCACACCATGAAATGAAGAGTGTCTTGATCAGCTCATCTGCATGCATCAGCAGATTACAACCAAGAAACTGTGTATGGAGCTGAATATTGAGATCAATGCATTGGAAATGGTGGTGGGAACATGGAAATGTTGCAAAGTTTGTGCCAAGTGGGTTGCATGACTGCTCACACAGGAACAGAAAGAATACCATACATGAGCTTGCCAGGATCTATTAAGCCAATACAAGGATGAAGTTGACAGTTTCCTGGATCACATCATTACAGGTAACAAGATGTAGTGTCACTACTATGAGCCAGAGTCAAAACAGCAGTCTGTGGAGCAGCAACATGTGAATTCCCCATCAAAGAAAAAGTTCAAGATGCAGGTAAAATGATGGGCACTGTCTCTTGGGACAGCAAAAGGGTGATCCTTCTGGACTTCCTGGAACCCAGATAAACCACCAATTCTGACTACTACATTGCAACACTGACTAAGCTGATGACTCAAACTTTCAGAATCAGGCCAGAGAAAAAGACAATCTTTCTCTTTCAACATGTTAATGCCAGGCTGTGGAGCACACTGCCAATCTTGGCTAGACTGTCCTACCATACCCACCATATAGTCCAGATTTGTCATCTTCTGACTTCTATTGGTTCAGGCCAATGAAAGATGTGCTATGTGGGCAACATTTACCAACATGGGTAATGTGATCATAGCATCTGTGAAACAGCAGGTCACCGCCACTGGTGCAGATTGTTACAAACGCAGCATGCAGGCAGTTGTTCATCGTTGGTGAAAATGCATAGCTAACAGCGGTGACTCTGTTGAAAACTAGTGTTCTGTAACTGAGAATTTTCTCTATCAAATAGTGTTATTGTGCTCTTTGTATCAGTTGTGGTTTCCATGGAGATAAATAGGAGGCATTACTTTCAGAGCAACCTATGTGTAATCTAATTGACAACACTGCTGCTAAACTTTGATTCTGTGAATACCCTCTGAGAGCAGACAAGTTATTTGCATTACAGTTTACTGACCCATTCATACACAAAACTTTTTATACTTTTACTGGAGAATTACAAAAGCTAAAAGCTGGCTCAGTAATCGAAGCAATTCATAAGGAGGCAGAAGTCCTTCAGACAACATAAGAAAGGAATATCACAGAAGGATTTTAGAGCAATACATTAAGATAACCAATTAACAATATGGCTATGACAAAAAAATCCAGAGACACAAACAGAAGATCAAGGAGATAGACATTGCTGCTTGCCCAAATTGAATCTGACAAATTCTATAGAAGAAGCAGCTTCTAGGCTGAATACTGAATGTCTTACTCCAGAAAGGCATTTCTATATCACTAGAAGGGAAACAAGTGGATTGAGGAGAGCATGGACAGTCAACTCTTGCTGCATGGTCTGGAGCATGCTGAAAAGAGACTGTGAGCTGGGTGGAGCTGGGTGGTAATAAGTGATCACGGGCTTGGTTCAGTTAGGTTTGGAGTAATCCTCTAAACCATAAAAGTTTAGAGGACAGTATGGGGCTTTTCAGGTGTCATGGTTTTATGATTTTTGGTTATCGGTATTCCACATCATGTAGTGCACTGGGAGTTAAAGTGTTAATGCTTCAGGCTGGGTACCTGTTCCCGAAGAGATGAAGAACTACACTCCCCAGGAGACTGTTTGCTGTGTTATCATTTCTGCTCAGGGGGAACAGATATAAGGCCTGGGTCATCTGACCTTCCTCTTTTTTCAATCATCAGCCTCTCCTCCCTGCTGCTCGTCCCAACTGTGTGCATCGCTTCAGCATTAGTGTAAGGCCTTCAGCTTTCTCTCATATTTGATTTATTAGCTTCAATTCTAATTATATTGTATTACAGTGTGTTATCTTGCATTCCAATACTATATTTAGTAAACTAGTTTGTTTCTCCTCAGATTGTTGCACTGTTTTTAATTATTTTGGGGTCCCCTGTTTCCCTTTTCCAGAGGCGCGGATTTGTGAAATCCCTCTGCCCTGCTAGTCACGGAACCGGGCGAACCAGCCCGTAAACCGTCGACATCAGGATATGGTTCCTGATAGATAAGCCACATGGTACTGCTTTACTGTGTCCTCCACCAAGATAGAGACAATTCTCCCTTAAATGCAAATTACTGCAAACAGTCTTTCAGTGGTTGTGTTTAGCAAAAATTCTGTGCCCTGATAGCTCTGAGTAATTTTGTGGTATCTGAAAGATACAGTTAGCAGCAAACTTCTGAATTCTGGCTAAGGAAAAGAGTCAGGGGAAAAGAGTATTAACACTATATTAAAACACTTCTCCCATGAATTAATGATGGCTCTTGAGCTTTCTGGCACCAGGAACCCAGAGCTGGAATCTCCAGACAAAACCTAATGGCCAAGACTCCAAGCACTCTAATTGGAATTCAAGTTTGATCTGAACTTCAAAGCTAACCCTTCTTTGAGTGGAGGTTGGGTCAGACGGCTTCCAGAGGTTCCTTCCAAACTAAATTATTCATGAGTCTAATTTCTGGGTGATAAAAATAAGATTATATTCTTTTAACATAAACTTCACATATCTTTGAGGTCAAGCAGTAACTCCTGGCTCAGTTTGGAGAGTCTCTGTGGTTAACCAAGGACCAGCTGGTGAGTAATCACATACTTTCTTAGAGCAGATTAGACAGTCTAACAGAGAACTGCTTTTTTGTGCATAGATGTCATTGCAGGCATTAGAATTAAACTGTAACTCATAAAAGACTGGAAAAAAAAAAACAAAACAAAATTGTAAATAGTGTTCCATTTTCTAGTCACTAGTAAATTATAAACTAGTTGTTAGTATTTTGAATTACCTCAAACAGATACATCACAGCTGATGTCATAAATTTACCGGTTTTCCAATTGCTCTTGAAGTATTCAGAGAGAAGAGAAAGAAAAGGCAAATGGAAAACATAGAAATGCACCAAATCATTCTTATCTTTTGAACAAACAAAAAAAAAAGGCAAAAAATGTTTTTTTCCTTTTTCTTAGTACCCAATTGTCTTAAAGAAGCGATTCATTTAGTAATTTCACCCACAGCTCCAGCATAGAAATGCCTTTACTCTAATTTTGTAATTTTTTTAAAAGCATGGACTATGTCAGGCATGTCCAACCCACAGTCTGCAGGCCACACGCGGCCCAGCTCAGCTTGCACTATGAAAGGCACCTGGCCTGTGCCGTGTCATCACAGCTCTGCCCTGCCAAGTGGCCCAGTCTGGACATAGGACATGGGGAGAACACAGGTGCAGTGCTGACAAGTAATACAGCACTAAGCTTAATTTGCAAGGGAATTGAGTCTGTTTTCAAAAATTACAATTTTAAAAGACATTACATGCAGAAACATGCTGCCAAATGCAATGTATATGAAGGAATGCTTCATTAAAGACAAAACAGCAGAACTGAAAAAAGTCTGCCACCTCAGTAAAATATTTTTTTTTAAGTGAAAACTTGAATGGACCTTGTTACAAAAGCTAGTTATGTGATAGCAAATCTGATTGAAAAGAATCAAAACCATATCATGATGGTTAAGCAATGTATTAAAAGCACAACAGATAGAATGTGTCCTGATTAAAAAAAAAAAAAAAAGGATTTTTCTAAAATCTGTCTCACCAGACTACAGCCAGGTGAACTGAAAAAATAGGAAAATCTACTGAAGAAAATTTGGAGAGTAAAGCTGCTAATTTCAAATTTTATGCTTTGGCAATAGATGAAAATACTGATGCTACAGATATGGCTCAACTTGCCATTTTCTTTAGAGATACTGACAACAAATATAATGTCTCAGAAGAAATGGCTTCTTTAGTGCCACTGAAAGACACAAGTAAATCTCTTGACTTGTATGAAGCAGTAAAAAAGATACTTTAAAGTGATTTTCTTTAACCTCTGTCAACATATCTGGTATAGCTACTGATGGTGCCTCTGTGATGGTTGGTAAAAAAGAGGGACTTATAAAATTGATAGAAGATATTGCAATTATCACCAGTAACTCACTTTTGATGAAATATCACTGCACCAGACATCAAGAAAATTAACGTGCAAAAGCTTTAAAAATGGACAATGTCATACAAATTGTCATCAAAGCTGTGAATTTCATAAAGTCCAACAAACTGAATTGTCACCAATTCTAGGAATTTCTTAAAAGGATGGATGCTGATTATGATGTCATCATTTACTTTTCTGAAGGAAAGTGGCTAAGTCAGAGTAAAATGTTAAAAATACTTTGCAAAGTGAAATCAAGTCCTTTATGGAATTAAAAAGGAAAATTCGTGCCAGAACATGAAGATTAAAAATGGCTCGCAGATTTAGTATTTTTGGTAGATTTGACCACTCATTTCAATGAATTAAACATGCATCTTCAAAGTGAAAATCACCTTATCTGTGATATGTTTCAGACAGTAACAGCATTTGAAATAAAACTTAAATTATGGCAAACTCAAGTTATGGCAAATAATTTCATGCATTTTGATACATTGGCTAAATGCAGTCCTGTGCACAGAGAAAAATTTGCAGCTGTACTTTCCATTCTGATAAAGAAATTTGAGACTTGGTTTCAAGATTTCAAAAAAAAAATTCATACTTGTGACTTCATTTTCAGTCGACATAAATACATTACTTGAAAATTTTCACATGGAATGTACAGAGTTGCAATCAGACATTCAACTCAAAGAAAAAAATTGGTCGTCTCTTTACTAGACTTCCATAAGCTCCATCTTACCAAAGAAAAAATATCCCTCGCTTCACAGTCATGCCTTATTCATGTCATCATTTTTTGGCAGTACATACATTTGTGGACAATCACTGTCCAGAATGAAGCACAGGAAGAGTATTATTTCATCAAAAATCTCTAACAAACACCTTGAGAACTCACTGAGAATGGCAACCACTGCCATTGATCCAGCCTGATGAAATAGCTTTACAAAAACAAGGTAAAACATCCCGCTAGTTTCATGCTGCTGTTGTTCCCTGTTTCTTCATGTTTTAATAAAAATACATAAAAAAATACATTTTGTTACTTACATACATTAAGTTTATTATGTGCTTTATATGTAGCCCATGGCAATTCCTGTTCACTCAGTGCTGCCCAGGTGAGCCAAAAGGTTGGGCAATCAAGGACTATGCTCTTTACATAAAAAGTAGACTGGAAACCCTTTGGGGATTTCTTTTCAGTTTAAGACCAACTAAATTTCTCTTTGCTTTCTGACTAAATGATCATCGGATGGATTTGTCTGGGTATGAGCCTTATCTGCTCCTTTCCTTTCTCATGCCTAATCAATCACTGCCTGAGTGTTAAGTGCTTAACTATGGGGGCTCTGAAGTGCTGGAGGAAGAAAACAAGTGACAACCAGGTAATATATATTCTAAGGTCTCTGTCTTTGACAAAAATTAATTACCTGTACAACAGTTTGCTCTCCAGTATACGGTATCTCTGTCCTGGGGTCAGATCCTATTCTCCATTTGCATGAAGCAGGCTGAAATTCTACTCAACTTTCAATAAGGTTAAATGAAATCAGTGCTCAGGAGAGAAGTGGGATGCAAGAAGTGATTATGAATTGCAATACTTTGCTGATCAAGTTAGAAGTGTATGCAGTGCTCCCAACTTTGCACGATGTATCCCCTTTCTCTGCTCTTGGCAAACCAAATGATGCACTTCCTGAAGAGCCAGGCAAAAATTACTCCTCTTTCACTCACATGCACTTCCTCTGCCTGCAAGATTACAGAGCGCTCACCCAATAGAGTGTCTGTGTGTTGGATTTTACAGTTGGATTTCCTTCCTGCTTATTTCTTAACACATTTTCTACTACCTGGTAATAAAAAGCACGTTCATAACTCCTATCATCTAGACTGAAGGTAATTTGAGTGATTAAACTAGTGGGAGAAATTTGTCTGAAATAAGTTTACAAATACTAGCTCTTCTATGTCCTATGTCAGCCAACACAGCTTCTTAGATGAAGAAATGGGTTATGTTTGTAGGCAATTACAGCAAGAGATACAACATGGAAAACCTGATGAAGGAAAGAATGTCATGAGGAGGAGATATATTTACCATATATCCTGTTTGGAGAACTAGTGTTTATTTTTGTTGAGTATCATCCTAGTTATTCATCCGTTATCTTTCCAAACATCTCTAATTATTTTAGCTGTGGAGAGTCTACTAATTTTCCCTTGAGGTCAACACAGAAAGTAACATAAAAAACTGATTACTACAGGACTCCAAATGATGGATCCTCCACAAATATCATTTTGGTCTTTGGGTCTTTAAGTGAATTTTTTAACCATCTTCAACTTCGTCTGATCTTCATTTTGATATGTTGTATCTGTGAAAGTGCAGAAAATGTCTTGCTAACATGCATAATTGCATAATTATAACATAGATTATAAATATATATATATCATAAATATATATATATCAACCTTTTTATTACTCAATAAAGAGATTACTTTTATCAAAGAAATAATTTAAGTCTCTTTGTTAGTGAATTATTTTATCCTGAAGACTGACTTGAGCAGTCACTTATTCAAGTGAAGCTCCTGTCTGTCTGTGGGATGCCCTAAGGCACTGCAGATTGCCCACTTCAAACAATATATTTAGATTGAGTCAATCATTCATATGCTTTGTTCCAGGGGCTGACTGTAATAACAGTAATATTTAGACAGTTCTTGGATGTGATTTGTGAAGTATACCAAGTAGTATCGTTACAGCTGGCTAACAGGACAGACTTTTAGGTTTTTTTCTGACATTCACATCTGCCAGAAAAAGGTATTAGGTGTTTGATTTCTGATAATGCTGCATTTATTGACTGTAAGGCAAAGCTCCTTTTCCTCTTGTAATCACATTTTCACTGCATCTATTCTTCCATATTTTTTTATTTATTTTTTTCTTATTCTAAATACATCAATTATTCCTTTTTGTCATTTACTTGTGCTACTTTCTGCTTTCTCACAGTGTAGTTCATCATGATAGCCCCTTGCCACTTTCCATGTCATACTCATATAGCAAGAAAACACTTTTTCTCCATCCAAACAAGAGTAGGCATTTTCCCATCAAACTTCTGAGCAGATACCTGTTCATCTGAAGCACTTTCCTGTGCTTCTTTTTTTAAATGCAAAAGTTTGTGAGGACAGCTATTATTGTTGATGGTCATTGCTTTATCCCTTTCCTCTCTTTTCCCTTTGCTTAAATGAAAGCAATCTAACTAGAGCTTAAATCTCTGGACTAAAATGTGCTAGGTTAGAAAAACTGGGAGAAACGCTAGCCCCCTCCCACAAGCGCATGCTGTCTCATTTCAAGGCTTGTCCTGTACTAGAATAAAATGAACCAAAAGATTCCCATAAAATGTAGGAAAACATTCATATTTTTATTTCCTTTGAGCCTCTTCTGATACAATTCTGACTATTTATTCCTTGTAACATGACATAGATTTGTCCATGTATTTTTCTCATGTCCTTGCTTTTGTCTTTGCCAACATGGAGGATTTATTAGTTTAACTAAAAATAACAAACCCAACCTTTTAACTCATCATGAAATGTTTTCCACTCCCTTGAGAAACAGCATAGCTCTGTCAGCCTTTTCCCACAAAATGAGTTCTCCTCTGAGACTTCATTCTGGCCAGCTATGTGTAGATTTATGATACGTCCTGTTTGAAACTATCAGCACCCTGTATTTGGAAGAAAGGGCATTATCTTTGGAAGAAAGAAATTCTGTCCCATATCTGTTCCAGTAATGCTAGGGAAACCAGAGGCATTGCAGCTCCCATTGTGTTGAGAAGGCGTGCGACTGTAAGCAAAATGAGGACTGACAGGATATCCTAGTTGAAAGTGGGGTGCATGCTAATGGTGCTCTTGCAACCCTTTCCACATTTCCTGGAGAATGCACGTACAGTGGTACTGAGTTTTGGAAATGAGATGGAAAGCCCATTATATGAGTCCAACCTACAAATATCTCCATAGTATGAAAAGGAGAGATTCCAATTATGTTTGTTCTCCACTATTTCTTATGAAATAAAAGAAATAGAGAAGCAGTGACTGCTCATCTAAGACCCTTCTAAGACTTAAATCCTTGGAAAACTCATAAAGTTTTAATGTTTGGCAACATTGCAATATCCTTGTCTCATGGATATGGGTCCAGGATCCTGTTAGCTTACCTAGTGCTTCTTCCCCTCTAAATGGCAGCAGTAGAGAGGAAGTGAAGAAGGAAATACGTGCATACCTAAATATCACCTGACATGGAGTCAGGATGGACTCAGCCTGGACAAGTAGATCAGCGTGGGAATTGTTCCCATGTCCTACATTTTATGCAAAGTCTGAGAGTAAAATCTATTGATTCAAAGGTCTCCTCTCTTACTGATCTACGAAACTAGCAGTCAGAAGCTAGAAACTCAAGACTCTTACAGTGCATGACAGAGATCATAGGTACTAAAATATCTGAGAGAAGCCAAAAGACTGAAGGGAAATACAGGCTGGGTACAAAACTGGTAGAGGTAGTTGATATACTGGAAAGGCGTGCTGCCATTCAAAGAACTTGACAGGCTAGAGAAATGAGTTGTCAGAAATCTCATGAAGTTGAACTGAGGAAAACACCAACTTCTGCATATGGAGAAGAGCAACCTGCGCAACAGTGCAGGCTGCATGTTTTGCGGATGGAACGCAGCTTTACAGAGAAGGACCTCTGGGTCCTGGTGGACATCAAGCTGTCTGTGACCCAGGAGTGTGCCCTGGCAGCAAAAAGACCAAACGCATCCTGAGATTCTCAAGAAAAGTATTGGCAACAGGTGGAGGGAACAGATTCTTTGCTTCTTCTCTGCATCCATGAGATGCACCTGGAGTGATGGGTCCAGTTCCGGCATATCCCAGCAAAGGATCTAGCAAAGGTCCTTTAAAATAAGTAGGAGATTGAAGTATTTGACATATTATGAGAGGCTGAGAGAGCTATGGTTGCTCAGCCTCAGGAGGAGAAAGCTCAGGAAGGATCTCATCAATGTGTATAAATGCTGGACAGCAGTATGGAAGATAGAACCAGAATCTTCCCAGGGGCTCCAATGAAGAAGAGACAATGGGCACAAACCTTTTTACAGTGATGGTGAAGCAGGTAGCCCAGAGCAGTTGTCTCCATTCTTGGAGATAGTTAAAATGCACTGGACAAATCCTGAGAAATCTGTTCTAGAAGAGGAACTTCAGAGGACCGTTCCAAAATCAACTGTTCTGTAATTCTGTGAAGATGTATGACCCAGCCGGCTGGAAAGCACTGGGAGAAAGATGGGCCTTTCATTTTAGATCTGTGGCCCTATGGTTGGCTTAGACAGTCAGATTCTTGATTTCTTTCTTCATTATCAGATATAATGAATCTTTTAATTTTTTGCTTAGGAAAAAAAAGAAACAGCATATAATACCTTCAAAAAGAGAATGTGAGAAACATGACAGCAGAGCACACTTAGCAGCCAGGTGTTTGAATAATTCTCTCAAGAGAATTATGGGATATATCTCGTATGTCAAAATATGGAAGATGTAGATTTTTNTCCCTGCTCCCTCTTATCTGAGATCCCAGAGCCAGGAGCTGTCACTCCAAAAAGAGCTGACTCAACCACTTTGGTTTTGAGCTGTCACTCCAAAGAAAGCTGACTCAACCACTTTGGACTTATAAATATGTTTGTACTACCATTGAAAAGTCATCGTCATCGTCAATGGAACGACAACACCCAACGACCCACCACTACTGAAGATCAATGACTGAGCTATGAACCTCGCTGGACCTTTGGTGGTGACTATCTCCCTCTTGCTTCCTATAAAGACTCCTTGCTTCTATTTCCTATTTTTCCTATCGCCCACCTTCCCTTCCCCATCACCCTAATTCGTAATAGTGTCTGTCCTCCTCTTTCCCATCTCCCTGACTAAGATTTGTAATAAACTGGTTGGACCAACATTTGAACCGTTGTTTCTTAATCTCACGTCACGTATACATACATTAAAAGAACCTCATCTCCCTCCTATAAATTGGAGCGAGACAACATATTGCAGACAGACACTGAAAATTCAATAATTACATTATTTATCCGTGAATCCTCTTACCTTACTCTGTCTTCTTCATGGCAGAATGCACAATAACCCTTTTTTTCCCCTTAATTATTACTCAAGTCTTTCCTGAGCTGATATTCCTTTCTCTGTATGCAGCCAGAATGAAAAGGAGTAACATACACATCTGAGAGAATCAGTACAAACAATGCAAACACTCTAATTGACATATCTTGTAAGAAGACTAAATCTTGATAGCTTGTTGAATATTCAAGTCTGTTTAGTAAGTTACTTTTCTTTACTGTAACTACTTTCACATAGGGAACACGCTTCTATTTCTATTTAATTAGCAGACTGGACACCACTGGCATGTTAATATATTACTCCAATTTAAAGCAGCTGAACTATAAGCAACAAAGGCCAGTCTTTCCAAAAAGAAGCAGGCTTCTCATATGCTTTATTTGCATTTTTATGGTATATCCCAAGGCTTGTTGAAACAATGGTAGTAGGTTATGCTTCAGCCATCTTCTCATCTTTGATGATTTCTCATGGACTGAACAAAAGTTTTCCTAAGCAATAACATTGTTTATTTTCCCCCATGTACTTCTGAGAACTTCTGGATGTGAAGTATACTCTTCAGAAAAAGCAACCCATCAATTTAAATGTCTTCTGATCTCTATCATTCACTCACGTTACAGTTAACTTATGATCCCATTTTTCATATACCTTCCTTGAAAGCCTAGTCTCTGGTTTATTGAACTTTATCATTTGCTGGGAAAAAAAAATAANGATCAGTGGTAACAACCAGCTCTCCTTGTCTTACAAAATGGAGGACCTTCATTTCTTCACTCTCCTTACTGAGTGTGACTACATCTGTAACTGCATTCCCCTTGTTGAAAATTCCCCCTGGAAATGACATTCAAAATGAAGAAAACAGACTTGTTTTCTTTCCCATAGCATAAGCTCCATGTTGTACCCGGGAGGGAACTGACAGGTCTGGCAATAAAAGAGCTAATTCCTAAGAGAGGCTTTATGCCATTACGTCACTGAAAGGCTGGTCAGTCCTACAGATGACACTGATGTTTCTGACCTCAGTTCTTGGCTACCATGTAACTGCTCTGTCTTTTCTACAATACAGAGCAGTCAGAGTTGATGTTAACAAACATCCTTCTATGAAAAGATTTTCCCTGCACCTGTGCCTCAGCTTGCACTGAGCCAGGCATGACTATCAGCAGTGGTACACAGCTGACCCACATGATCTCTAGCAATCTCCAGCTGTTAGCTCTGCCACAGAAATGCTCCATTTTATTTGTCATTAGTGCTCTGGAGGCATAAGAACATGAGCCATCTTCTCCATTTACTCTTAACTTTACTTCCTCCTTTTACTTTCTCCCTTGATATTGCACACCCACCAGAAGACAGTGATTTCATCCCAGGCCTCTCTTCTTCATGTTCTCCTAATAACCTCTTATCTCCAACAATTTCATGTTCATGTTTTGGACTGTTCATCAGCATGAATTAGCAGTCTCTGTCTTGTCACTCACTCTGGGAGGTGAAGGTGACAGAAGGAAACTCCTCTCAAACATATATTGCCACACCATTGTCTAGTCCCTAAGCTACTGTTCTCAGTCTGTTTCTGTGGCACTGAGTAAAGGTGTAGGGCATTAATCACCTGGCAGATTCAGGTGATCCAAGCTCAGCCTGGAAAGTCCCACCTTTAAATCACCAAAAGCTTTTAGCATAAACAATAAACAGAGTTTACCCTTAGTAATGTGCAGGGTCTTTTTGTTTTTCTATTGTAATTTCTTAGCAAAACTCCATCTGTGTAACAAAACCAATCTTTGAGGTACTCTCTATACCTCGAGAAAAAGTATTTTAAATCAGCAGGACAGTTTCTGTTTACACAAACATTGAGTCCAGCTTGTACTCACGGGTACTTTCAGAGAATCTAATTAGGGGGCTGTCGGCCATAAATGGCGTTCTGCAGTGCTCACATAAATAGAGAAGGTAAATGGTTAAAATCAAATGTCCCCAACATGAAGCTGCAGGGGTTGCATTCTCAGGAGGAGGGTCTGGGTCTACTGCTGTTTAAAATGAATGACATTTCAGCATTTCCTTAAATCATGAGAAGAAACAGCTGAATGTAATCAGTAGGGGAGTTTACACGGTTTTTCTCTGGCTCTGCAAACCATGATGGTAGTATTAAGGCAGTGCCATTATTTTGCACAACTAACAGTGAACCAGCAGGCAATGTTTCATGGTGCTAACAGGCAGCTTTCTTCTCGGTCTTCTTCCCACTGTTCATTTACTTAAATGAAAGGCATGGACACTGAAATTTCAAAAAACAAAAACAAAAAAAAACCTGAATGTGAAATATCAGAAGAGTACTTTGCTTTCCTGTTTGAATTTTCAACATTCTCAAAGCAATTTGTTAGCATGAGCAATCCACATAGACATGCAAAGAGTTCTTAAAAATTCACATGAAGAGAGCGTTATCTATGTTTGAAGGTATGTTGCTTAAATTATGCCTTATAATCATTTAATCCTCAAGTGAATATAAATATTCTGTACTGAAGCAGGTTTTCATTTAATAACTATTGAGAAAATTAACATTATAATAACAACTGTCATAATGGCAAAAACAACCTTAATTTTTAATAGTTCTGAGATGTATATAAGATGTATATAACTTTTTCAAGTTTCCTAAAATCTGCTTTGTATTCAAAACCAACTATTTTCTATTCAGAGTATTCTTAAATCCTTTGTAAGCCTCAAACTGATTTTTTTGTTGTTGCTATTATGGAAAGAGGAATGGGAAAGTGGAAAGACCTCTCTTAGGTTTGGATGATATTGAAAAATCTGAGTGCTGGTCGCTTTGAGATTCCCTGAAAACAATTTCTTTGCATTTCTTAAGAAGGGAAAGAAGCTTTTTACAAATGCATCTTTCTGTTTATTTAACAATTCTTGTGTATTCTCAAATTTCAGTTCTTTACTAGTTTCACTCAGAATTTACAGCTTAAAAGCCTTCTTTATAGAGAATTTGCAGTAGCTTTCTTTCCAATCTTATTTAAAAATATTTAGACTACTATAGCATATCAGAAAATCTAAAACTGCATTTCAGAGCTGACTGCTAGGGCTAGAATTAATAACTAAGGATTTGCAGACAGGGAAGACTTTACCTGAAATCTGCTGGCACCAAAAATGTAAGAGTGGCACATATTTTCTACAGGTTTTCTTTAAATTGTCTGAACAATTTACTTGGAAAAGCAATCAAACTGTATATAGGCTGTTTTTTCCCTGATATAATTTAGAAATAGCTATTCCTTCATATTTATCAGAAACACAGGGTAGTCTTTTACAACCTGAAAGTAATCAAAATACAATATTATGACAATATTATGCTTTCTAATTTGCAGTCTCTCTTAATTTACAAACTCTCACAGATCAAAGAGAGTAAGTCTCAGAATTCAGTTCCTTGTGGAATCTCAAGTCAGTTCCTGGGTGTTAATAAATTACAATGCTTTTTGATTGCACCATCACACACTGCTTTGTTCATGTCACTTCAGATGCATCAGGGCAAAGATTAAACAATGCTTAACTACAGATGAGCTCCTAGGTTTCTTTAATTTTATGAAGTATGGTTCCAGGTTTTATTTATTTCACAGTACTCATATACTCCTAAAACAACAGAAAAGTTAACTTCTTCACAGACTCTTCCATTATGGTTGTTACTGTTATCTTGGAATAATACCGCAAAACTCATGAGAGTTTATGATCATTTTTTCAGCTGGAGAACAAATGCATGCATGCATTGAAGGGAAAAATAATCAGTTTGAGGCTCCAAGAACCTAACTTTTCAGAACATTATAAAGCAATGTGTATTCAAGACCCCATGCCACTGACTTGTCACTGTGAATGGAAACACAGTAATGGAAACCAGCGATGGAAACATAAATGAAATTCTACCTCCTAGAACAGACGCTTCTCTTGAAGTTATTATTTTTGCAAACCTGGTTCTGATTCAGAACTCACTGAAATTTCATCTTGGGATGAGGACTGAATTTTGGAAATGTCAGAAAGCCTAATTTGAGGTTTGATTTTTTTTTATGGTGCTTTAAGCTATTTGATAGAAGATAGACTTCTTCTGTAATAATGCAATCTTAAAATGAACTACTCTGTTTAAACAACCTGAAATTGCTTGCTTAATAAAAACTGCCCTCCAGAAATTACCTAACCCAAGGAATGGATGCTGATTTGGAACAAACTCGTACTTCAAACTCTTCAAATCCTTTCAATAATAGAACTTACAGATCAAGTTTTGAGTGTTTGACACTTCTGCAAATCAAACAGTGTGATTCCAGTTGTACTGATGCCTATCAGTAGATAATAAAACAACCATCAAACACCTGTGAGAAGTTTGGGTGAATGATCCGCCCAGATTCACACTGAGATTTTCTGGCAGATGTCCATTTAGAATTCAGTCTCTTGGGTGGAATTCAACAGCCTTAGCCAGGAGACCATTATATGATCTTTTCCCACAACTTCTTTTCCACTCACTGCACAGCTTTCAACTTTTGCTACAAATGAAGCAGTGATCCTTCAGAAAATACTCCTACTTCATCACACATCCTAATTCATCCCAAGAGTGGAATTCTGTGTGCAAAAAGAGACTGGAATCCATAGAAGAAGTGATCACAGTTCAAATTCTTTGCACGATGAACATGTAAGGGGATGATATGAGCCAACAAGCCAAGGAAACGTGGTTTAGATAAAACTACTGAAAAACAGATGCAGAACTTATTGGAAAAGTGAGTCTGTTATCCGAGGTTTGAAGAAAAGTACAGTTTGGTGCAGACAACTGCCAATCAGCTAGAAAAACATAAAATGAAAAATGGTCTATACTTAAGTCCTCTCACTCCTAATCTTGGAATATCATCCCAGTACAGTGCCAACTTGCATGCTTTGGACTTTTCACCCTTAATCCAGTCTGATGGCCTAACTATACCCACCTTACACATAGTGATTTCCTTTTTCACATTACAGCCCCAAATCTTTATCCTCCCAAGTACTTGTAGCTTCCCTCAGTGTAGGTTGGACATCAGAAGATCTATTGGGCAAGGAGATGTTACACCCTGATGAAAAAGTTGATGTTCTTCTCAAACAAAACATTAAGGCTTTACTCCAAACATGAGGTGAGTGGAACATTACAAGAAAAAATATCGTACTGATTAATCATAGGGGAGAAAAAACAAAACGAGTTTTCTCTAGCCTCAGTTCCAAATGTCCCAAGGTTATTTCATTTGAAGCAAATCCTGGACAGACATCTCATCTTACCTATATCCAAAAATATGAGCAACTGAACTGGAAGGTAACTTCAGCAATAGGTGGTTCTCCTAGCAAAAACTTTTATCTTACTTTTTGTTCCTATTTATCACAGCTTCTTAAAAAGGTAATTCTATCCTGCCATATTATAATTAATGTTAACTAAAGTGAGAGAGATGTGCTTATATGCAATTAGCAAATATGTGAGTTTTAAACACTGTGACACTGATGGACATGTGTGAGAATCCTTCTTTGCTTCCTGGCTCAAAGCTTGCTTCCTGAGGTGTTTCTTGTGATAAGACCCTAACTGATTTATTGAGAAGGTAAATGATGGGTGCTACTGTGTGAAAATCAGCATCTCTTTGTGGACATTTGAAAGCACCTTCCTCCAGAGCTGTTTGCCTCCAGAAGAGAGTGCTCAGGAGTGTTTACTGGTGGAAGATCTGGCCTGTGACCAAATAGCTCCAGCTTGGTATGGGGAAAACTGGGAAATGATACCATCGTGTCCTGTGAGAACAGGATGCAGAAGGGCATCCCTGCTCCCTCTTATCTGAGATCCCAGAGCCAGGAGCTGTCACTCCAAAAAGAGCTGACTCAACCACTTTGGTTTTGAGCTGTCACTCCAAAGAAAGCTGACTCAACCACTTTGGACTTATAAATATGTTTGTACTACCATTGAAAAGTCATCGTCATCGTCAATGGAACGACAACACCCAACGACCCACCACTACTGAAGATCAATGACTGAGCTATGAACCTCGCTGGACCTTTGGTGGTGACTATCTCCCTCTTGCTTCCTATAAAGACTCCTTGCTTCTATTTCCTATTTTTCCTATCGCCCACCTTCCCTTCCCCATCACCCTAATTCGTAATAGTGTCTGTCCTCCTCTTTCCCATCTCCCTGACTAAGATTTGTAATAAACTGGTTGGACCAACATTTGAACCGTTGTTTCTTAATCTCACGTCACGTATACATACATTAAAAGAACCTCATCTCCCTCCTATAAATTGGAGCGAGACAACATATTGCAGACAGACACTGAAAATTCAATAATTACATTATTTATCCGTGAATCCTCTTACCTTACTCTGTCTTCTTCATGGCAGAATGCACAATAACCCTTTTTTTCCCCTTAATTATTACTCAAGTCTTTCCTGAGCTGATATTCCTTTCTCTGTATGCAGCCAGAATGAAAAGGAGTAACATTCACATCTGAGAGAATCAGTACAAACAATGCAAACACTCTAATTGACATATCTTGTAAGAAGACTAAATCTTGATAGCTTGTTGAATATTCAAGTCTGTTTAGTAAGTTACTTTTCTTTACTGTAACTACTTTCACATAGGGAACACGCTTCTATTTCTATTTAATTAGCAGACTGGACACCACTGGCATGTTAATATATTACTCCAATTTAAAGCAGCTGAACTATAAGCAACAAAGGCCAGTCTTTCCAAAAAGAAGCAGGCTTCTCATATGCTTTATTTGCATTTTTATGGTATATCCCAAGGCTTGTTGAAACAATGGTAGTAGGTTATGCTTCAGCCATCTTCTCATCTTTGATGATTTCTCATGGACTGAACAAAAGTTTTCCTAAGCAATAACATCATTGTTTATTTTCCCCCATGTACTTCTGAGAACTTCTGGATGTGAAGTATACTCTTCAGAAAAAGCAACCCATCAATTTAAATGTCTTCTGATCTCTATCATTCACTCACGTTACAGTTAACTTATGATCCCATTTTTCATATACCTTCCTTGAAAGCCTAGTCTCTGGTTTATTGAACTTTATCATTTGCTGGGAAAAAAAAAAAATATGTTTAGTATATCTAAAACTTTGGTGACAACTTAACAGAGATAAAGTTTTTACTAGTCTTTATCCCCCATAGACATACTTCATCAAAATATTGGGTGTTCTCCAGACTTTTAGCACAAAAGCAATGTGTTTTTGGGAAAATATCTTTCTTATACACGTTCAGTTCTACCCTCTAGTTAATCTATCATTCTTACAGGGCTATATGCCTGAATGAACATAATGAATGCATATATTAATCAAAATTTTATTTTGTTATGTGAGTAAATGAACCTGGTATAAGATTTAATTTTGTTCTGTTATGATTTAAAGCAGCACATAAAGCACGTACAGTACTAAATACACAGTATCATTCATTACCAGAAAAGAGTTTGTACTCAACAGGAAACTGATTGTGCCATTCAGAAAATCTTCAGATTCTTGTGGAGAGAGGTACAATATTAGACATTTGTTTTATAGCTAATCTGATAGGAACATGTATATTTAATATTCGAAAGGATGATTCTGTATCATCTCTTTCATCACCTTCAAAGTACTATGAGTCTGCTGCAATCCTCTTCCAAAATACATTAACTGGATTAGATCAAAGATCCCGTAACTAGTAAAACCAGAGTTTACATAATGTTTTTAAAAGCAACTCAACCAGCATAGACTAAAAACAGCACAGACTGCCTTTATTTCTTAGCCTATTAAAAAAACATTTTGCCAGACTGATAATATTGTTCAGTCTTCCCTTCTTTCTTCCATCCACTCACAACTGTATCAGGAATGGCAATGGAAAAAATATTTTGTAATTCACATGATTACAGAATAAAGATTTTACTCCTTCCAATACGTAAAATTTTATAAGAACTGATTAATCATTCTTCAGATAAAATAAAAATTCATTAGGTATGAACAAGTCCTAGCTAATGTTACATTTGGAAAGACTGTTTGGTTCTTTGAGGTTTAAACTTTAATGGGAGTATTGGCCATGACGCCAAATGCTAGTGAATGCAGTAGCTGTTCAGGCACATAGGGATTAGGCATCAAAAATAACTCCAGTTGGCCAGACTTGAAATTTAAGCAGGACATGTATGCACACAAGTAAGGCAGCACAGCATCTGCTCTCCATACTTTTTTTTTTTTCTTCACTAGGAAACAAAACTAGGAAAAAAAAACTAGCTCTTAATTCTACTGATCTCAGGAGACAGGAGGCATCCCTGTGACTGACTGGCTGCTCTGAGCCTGGCCAGTGTGGTGTGCCTGGTCTGGAATGTGCAATTTATGCCTTGCCATTAGCTCAGTGCTGCCCCCATTTAAATGCCTATTTAAGACAAGCAAATCAAGTATAGACTAGTGAAAACTAATGTAAATATTTCATTGCAATCTAATTATAATTCATATTTTAGTCTATTATTCCTCAGTGTATTTTCTTCTGGCAGTATCAAAGAGTAGGAGTATAGAGTCTCCCCAAGAGTATCTCTTTTCAAACTTCAATTCTGGCCAATCTCAACTTTATAAACTGACTGAACTGCTTTTCCTAGCCTGGGTTCTCCTCAGGGCTTTCACCTCCTTGGAGCAGTTATAAAACAAGGTTATTTTAAGGGGAAACAGGCCAAGAAACTGAGAAAACTACTACAAAATTAAAGGAAAAGACTTGTCAGTTTACTTTAATTTTATACCTTGGTATACTTCTGTGCAAGATTAATTGGACTGGAATATCAGTCATGTACACACAGTACATAGCTAAGGTTTTGAACCCTCTTGAAACAGGAGTCTGTGAATGCATGAATGGAACAAGTTAGTGGACAAGGATGTGAAAGAAGAATCCTACCAAAACTTTTCATTACAAAGTGGCTTTTTGTCTAAAGAGATCTCTGAAGAGCGACTTGCTGACTTGTGATGGGAAAGCAGTGTTACATGTTGGCCTTGCCTTTGCGCTCTGACCAAGGCATCTCCTGTTGATCATTAATAGCTGTATAATCACTGTCCCTCTGGGTCCAGTCAGTCCGTGTGGTCTCATGAATTCAGACCAACAAACATACATACAGAAAGAGAATTAGTTTCATCCAAAATCAAACACAGAAGTAATTAAAACAACAAAAAACCATAGTCTTTGTTGATTGGCCAAAGGACAATAGTAGATTCAGAAAGTTTTTACAAAGAAGAAAAGTCTCCACGCAAACTTGATTCTTTTTTGTTTAAGATAATTAGCAGCAAAGATGAAAGGGGCTATGAGAACTGTTTAGCTTTTTTATCATTTAAATAATGTCTCAAAAGTAATTTATATCCATTCTGTGTAGAATCAGTGATAAGTAATTGAAAATTAATTACGCAAAGGTTCTTGACATGAAGAAATGTAATAGTGGTGGCAAACAAATGGATTGGGAATATGGCAAGTGATTTAGGGAACAGAATAAATAAAAGCCTTAATGAATCTCACTTGAAAAAACAGGAGAGAAACTGCGAATACTTGTGGAAGAATTATACAGAGGGAACTAGAGATACCTAAAATGTGAGAAGACTAAAGAAGAATTTGAAAATTAGAAAAATGTGAAATAATACAATGAGAAATTAGCTGAAATTCAGCTATTCAGTACAAGAGAGAAATATGGAGAGAAGTGTAGCAGACTGCAGAGGAAAAGAGATTTTTCACAAACTAAGAAAACAATCTATTAACACTTTTTTCTGTCTGGCTTAGAACTTTCACTCTGAAGTTTCGATTGATGCTTTCTTGAACCAAAATTGAGCGTAACTGAACTAAACAAAACATTTCTTCTCACTGTTCAAAATGTTTCAACTGAAAACTGACTTGGAAGAGTGTACCTTTTAACCTCTGAAACAGGTCTTCCGGAAACTGAACATGAGCTATTTCCCCCAAGTATAAAATTTCTTTACAGCAGCAGTTAAGTAGCAGTTGTGGAGTCATATCTGTTGAGATGGGAAGGCCTTGGCTTCCAGTAGTTAGCCAGGATGCCTTTTTGTTTATTGCAGAATCAGCACAGGAGAAGCAGGAGGAATACAAATCAGAAAGGAAAAAAAAAAAAGCTCACAACTTCAAAGAATATTGTCTTTAGTCACCTACCTTCTGTGTAGGTCTTTCTGGCAGGACTCACTGAAGCATAAGATAGCTGTGCCCATGAGGACATTGGGGTATCTTTGCACCCTCTGACTCTTTCATCACCTACATTATCTATTTTGAAAATTGCTATATTCTCAATTCACTATGGAGTTTAGCTATATTCATTGCAAGGGAACTTTCCCACATTCCAAATCTGATTATTGCCAAGCAAGGAATGGCAGCTGAACAAACACTTGAAACTGCATTGCATTAAAAATTCCTTTGCCTTTAAGAAATGAGGATGCCAGCAATTGCCTTCCATGTTCCTCATGGCATGTTCCTTTATCGCTCCATCAAAGGGCCAAATCAGACCCTCCAGCATGAGTTCAGTGTGAGTTCAGGAATCAGAGAAGGGCAGCAAAGTGATGGAAAGGTTTGTCTCGTGTTGGCAAGAAGGCTGTATCACATGGGAGAGGACAATGTTCCATCCAGATGCTCTCCATGATATCATCCATTATGGCCTGATGGTCCTTAAGGCTGGATCTCAAATTCCAGCAAGATCACAAGGACAGGAGGGCATAGAGTTTGTCAGTGAATACAGAACATCATGACCTCCAGGCCTCTGGAACTGCTGCAACCTAAAGGTGTTCAGCAATTGGATGCTCTATGATTGCTGGTAATTCAGCTGAAGCTATGCTCATAATAATGGAGCTAACAACTGAAACAGAAATTTCTGTTTGTTAATCTCCCCTGCACTTCCACACTTCCCATAACATAGAAAACTCAAAGCAAACACTTAACCATATAATTCAAAGAAGAAGGAGTGAAACACTCTCTATTCTCAGAAGGAGAAGTACAAACTAGGAAAATCTACACTTTTCAGAAATGTCAATTACAGCATTGTCCTTTGAGCACCCTTGTCGTGATCGTTCTGTTCAGGCTGTATCAACCCTTGCAAAACTGATCAATTACCTGATCAGGGCCAAGAACTGCATAACACACCAATATGATGAGCAGGAAAATGGCAAAATGGTGTTTAATCACACGTGGCATCCGTTTAAGTACACTCATATTCTACTTCATCTACACCCCCTAAAGGTGCATTGTCCAATTACAGAGCCGGGGGGGGCCACTATCCCGTGACATCCCGTAGCCTCACTGTCACCTAATACAGCATTTCCCTCTCCCCCAAGCTCAATAAAGCATTGTCCCGTTACAGCGCAAACACAATTTTACACACATCTAAATCCATCTATCTAAGCCCTATACTAGTTACAATCTTTTGTGAATTCTATGATACCCTAAATGTCTATCAAAAGCAGTGTATATCATGCGTTGCAAACAATTCTACAAATATCTTATAGAGCATGGAAGGCAAATCAAAAGCACACAAAGATTACAAACCCTATTAAAGAAACTTAAGTAACTGTTTTAGCCATGAGCCTATTCCCTCAAACAGTCCGTCCAGCCACTTCTCAAAAGGATCAGTCTCTNATAGAACTTACAGATCAAGTTTTGAGTGTTTGACACTTCTGCAAATCAAACAGTGTGATTCCAGTTGTACTGATGCCTATCAGTAGATAATAAAACAACCATCAAACACCTGTGAGAAGTTTGGGTGAATGATCCGCCCAGATTCACACTGAGATTTTCTGGCAGATGTCCATTTAGAATTCAGTCTCTTGGGTGGAATTCAACAGCCTTAGCCAGGAGACCATTATATGATCTTTTCCCACAACTTCTTTTCCACTCACTGCACAGCTTTCAACTTTTGCTACAAATGAAGCAGTGATCCTTCAGAAAATACTCCTACTTCATCACACATCCTAATTCATCCCAAGAGTGGAATTCTGTGTGCAAAAAGAGACTGGAATCCATAGAAGAAGTGATCACAGTTCAAATTCTTTGCACGATAAACATGTAAGGGGATGATATGAGCCAACAAGCCAAGGAAACGTGGTTTAGATAAAACTACTGAAAAACAGATGCAGAACTTATTGGAAAAGTGAGTCTGTTATCCGAGGTTTGAAGAAAAGTACAGTTTGGTGCAGACAACTGCCAATCAGCTAGAAAAACATAAAATGAAAAATGGTCTATACTTAAGTCCTCTCACTCCTAATCTTGGAATATCATCCCAGTACAGTGCCAACTTGCATGCTTTGGACTTTTCACCCTTAATCCAGTCTGATGGCCTAACTATACCCACCTTACACATAGTGATTTCCTTTTTCACATTACAGCCCCAAATCTTTATCCTCCCAAGTACTTGTAGCTTCCCTCAGTGTAGGTTGGACATCAGAAGATCTATTGGGCAAGGAGATGTTACACCCTGATGAAAAAGTTGATGTTCTTCTCAAACAAAACATTAAGGCTTTACTCCAAACATGAGGTGAGTGGAACATTACAAGAAAAAATATCGTACTGATTAATCATAGGGGAGAAAAAACAAAACGAGTTTTCTCTAGCCTCAGTTCCAAATGTCCCAAGGTTATTTCATTTGAAGCAAATCCTGGACAGACATCTCATCTTACCTATATCCAAAAATATGAGCAACTGAACTGGAAGGTAACTTCAGCAATAGGTGGTTCTCCTAGCAAAAACTTTTATCTTACTTTTTGTTCCTATTTATCACAGCTTCTTAAAAAGGTAATTCTATCCTGCCATATTATNTTACTTTTAATTAGGTGTGATGATTATTTAAGCATTATTTAATTAGGTGTGATGATTATTTAAGTCTTTTCTGCATCTATTCATCTTCTGCAAACCAGGTATGCTTTCAATGTGAGAATATCACATACGTGATATCACATAAGTAAACAGTGTCATGTCTCTCTATGCATACAAATATGCAGGTACTGTAAGCTTATTTTGTCTCAGTATTGCATTTTCATATTAGTTGCTTTTATTTTTCAACTCTGGATATCTCATGAAAACTCATAAAATTAATCTGAGGCAGAGTAAGGAACATATCCCAAATGTATCAGATCCTAAGTGAGTACTCTTCCCTTTAAGATATCAAATTTGGAAAGAGAAGGAGAGTCTGCCTTCCAAAAATCTTGAGAAAGAAACAAGGGCAAAACATACCACCCGTAAGTAAATGTATCATATTGCTTAGTTCTCCTCTGAAACACCTGACCTCTGATCAAAGTCTTATTGTTCTGAGGAGAAACTGCCTACATTAAAGAGTATTTTCTCCCACAGTTCACAGCCATGCTTTTTTTCCCACTGTGAAAATAAACCCAGTTTTCTAGCTTGTCTCTTGGGATCTTTGGGTGATGACAACAGACTGTTCTGCAAAGAGCTGTTCCAGCACTCAGTGCATTATAAGAACATGGAGATACTGCAGTGGCAATATCTACATCCAGAATAAGAAAATCACAGCCATAGTCTTTATACTACAGTAAAATTGTGAGTGTGAAAAAGAATTTCAGCTCAGAGATTGGACGTAAATTCATTTCTGTGGTAGCACTATTGTAGATGCAACACAATTAGTCTGATTTAGAATTTTCCATATTTCATTTTCATTAGGATTGATGCTTGCTTTGCAGAGGTTNTAAGTTAACACATTTCCTCTGCTCTGGGTGGTCTTTGTGCTTGGATAGGGTTTGTTTGTTTCAGAAAGACAATCTGGCTTACTTCTCCCTTTCAAAATACAGGTTGAGAGAGAAGTAACAGCAGCAACTTCACTCACTCCCCCCACAATAACCTAGTAAATCAAAAAGCAGCATAGCCTAGGACTTTATGAATGCACCAAGACAAATGCTGCTGCGCTACTTTCAGCCCCAAGCTGCTTTGCACAGAGCGGGTGGAATTTCTGCACTGTATGTTGAGTGAGCTGGTGGCTCCCAAGGAGTGACGTGGGTTATAGTTCCTCTGTGATCTGAGCTGTGAGTGTGCTGTAACTAACACTATTGCTTTTGTTTATATTGATCATATGATCTTCCTACTGTATACCATCCAGTGCATTAAGCCTCATTTCCTCCTATTCTTCTGGGTAAATTAAGTATAATTTTTTATTTTATTTTAACGCAATGCCACATTGAACTAACAGTACACAGGAAAGCAAAACTAACTAGCTCTCAAATCAGTAAAAAGTCAAGTCCACAATCCCAATCTGTTAACATTTTGAACACTAGAACTAAAATACGCAGCTTTTCAGCTGCCTTCCAGGTTCCTTTTTGAATGCAAAAAAACTGATAATTATTTGTTTCAGCTATCAGTAACATCTTCAAGTTCCTTCATGATATATCATGTAGAGGGGAGATTAAGGTATGTTGCTAAGTATTTGTAATGATACGAATGGATTGTGATGAATCAGATATATTTAAACAGCCCCCTAAAGAGACAGATAAATAAAACTGAACTGAGGATCTAGAGACAAATATACATAAGACTCAGCTGATGTTAACTTAAAAAACTTGCCATGGTTAGTTTGTTTTTCTCTTTGTTTTAAGAGAAAGGAACTGATCTGGGGAAACTCATAGTGGCTTGCCTCCAGGCTGCAGTGTAGTAGTGGGGCTGCGGTCAGTGAAGCATGGAGGAAGCCTGGTTCAGTTGTTCTTAAATAAGCTTACATAGAGACTTAGTGAAGCTAAAAAGAGATACCTCATTCTAGGCTTCATAGTTAATGTACATAACTTCAGCACAGCCATTAGTTCTAATCTGTATCATACATTCAAGTATGTTTCAAAAGCAAGATTGGCCCACGTACTGATATATTCGTGTTATTGATCACTATCATTGTATGGTTACTTAGAAGCGCTGAGCTGAAGAGTTGAAACATTCATTCACTGATTCATTAAGAGATTTTGGCAGTCTTTCATATCAGTAGTTTCTGATCATGAAGGCATGTCCTTGAAATGACATCATAGCAGAGCTAAGGAGAATAATTAAATTTTAGACTTTTTCTGATAGCTGCAGGCTACCATCTCAGGTTGCTTTCCAGGTATAAGGTTAACAAGTATACAGACATTATATAGTATACAGAAGAGTCAGGCAAGTAAGATTACTATGTTAGAAAAGATAATCAAATATAAATAAAAGGTGCTCACCAGTGTTACAGGCTCACAAAACTCCACAAAGAGCAATCTCCAGGAAGAGATCCTTCCTCAGTGGAAGTCAGCCCTTAAATGGGGTCTAGGAGAGGTGGAGCCTGGCTCCACCCCTTCTGGGCACACAGGTGAATTGCCTTCACCTGTGCTCCCATGGCTGACTCAGCGCTTACCTCAGGTGGTCAATCAGAGGTTCAGGCCGTGATTCAACAGTTCCCATACACCAGGCTACTTTAATTTGAAACTGGAAGCATATTCCGAGGTGCCACTTCAAAGTAAAAAGCTGAAACTACTTCTTACTTTAGCTTTTCTATTCTTTGGGCCATTGCAAATGTCACCTCTTTATTTTGGGGGTAATATTATGTATTTTCCCAACCTCTGCTTCAAAACCAGGAGACAACAGTCAATAACTACTCTATATCTCCAGAACTTATCTGATGGAATGATTGGAAGAAATCTCTGGACTTTAAAGATGCAGAGAATTTCCATTCCGGGATGTTATCTACAGATAGAAGTTAAATCCCTGTGAGATCACTGGACAAAACTCCCACTGACTTCAAAGATTGGTAAATGCCAAAAGTTCATATGCTGTTTCCAAACATTCACCATAACAGACTCTACATGTCTATTCACATGTAAAGAATGCTAACACTGAAACCTCTGGGAAAAGAAATACACCCCTGGTCCTGTGATCCCTCCCTTCTTGTTAATCCTAGCAGTAAGTACCTTACTACCTCCCAGGAGACATAAGCTCCTAGAGCTTCTAGAGAGAGAAGTGAAGCTTTGGAAACAGATTCAAACAGACTACAAGCATGGATCTTGGGATTTTGATCAGACCCGTTTGTAAAGTGTTGTTTCAGGCTTTACTGCCCTTCAGCTGAAGAACATTACAGCAAAGAGGGTGGAGTTATACTCACTGAGGCGGTGGAGCTCCTTCTGGCTCCTTAATTCATTGTCTTCTCTGTAGATTTTGCTGATAGCATCAATGGTAACGTTCACAACTAGAGGAGACCATTACTATTTGTTCCTTTCATTCTATTCAAAGTAAACTGAAAATCTGGCAGCTGTATATAGTCATTTTCTTACCTTTTTGCCCCTTACTCAGAACCGGCTCTGTGGTTGCAAGAATAAGAAACATAGCACTGTCCAGAAAGGTACAAGTAAGCGAGTTTAAAAAAACCTGAGGCCAAAGTCATTACATTTCACTGAATGTACTGGGATTGTGGGGTGTAACAGAGCAACAACTAGGTCACTAGGAGGTAGAACAACCACTTCTTTTAGAGAAAGGGAACTCTTTACCATGCAGATGTTGCTCAGTGCCTATGCCTTGGTGAAACACTTAGGTTTCTCAAAAAATCCTCAAGGGTAAAATATATGCTGCTATGGAGTATGATGCTTACAATAATGATTTATTAGTAGTGCATCTGTTTTTTTCTCTATAATACTCAGAACCCAAGAGGACAGTTTCAGGTCCATTCCAAATCCCACTATTTCAATGCTAATTACTAAAAATGCAGGAGCAACGCACTCCCTCTGCTTGGACCATCTGGCAAATTTCTCAGCTTTGCAGTTTGTTGGTCTTCAGAGTTACTCCACAAGTTATAGGAAAAAAAATATTTCTGAACTCTCTAAGAGTAACATTATTAGTTAACATGTTTGAAAAAACAGAACAGAAATGCAGAGGTTCTGCTAACAAAGGTTGAGGTTTCAGATTAATGGCAAAATAATTATGAAGTCTAGAGAATGGAAAGGACCAGCTTGATAAAAATAAACATATTTTTTTCTACATTGAGCTGGTGTTTCTGTCTCCTGATTTTTTTTTTTTCTGAGATGAACTTCTGTAAAATAATCAAAATTAGTGAGTTGGATACTCACTTTTGATGTCTGACAGAAGCATTGTAAGGTAACAAAATAGGCTCTTAAAACATGCAAAAAACGGAGAATTCTGCTGAAACTGTATCAGACCTGCTTCCTGAAAGTAAGACAAGCTGCAATGAAACTTTATTGAGAGGAGATTTTTGCCAAACTAATAGTTAATTAGCCAGAATGGTTGTGGCTTGGACATGGATAATTTAGACAGTCTCCTAACAGTGGTGTCTAAATACACAAATAGCCGCAGGTATGTTCTATATATATACATGTAAGGTGATTTCAATACTAAGCTGCTGCTAAATCTTTGTTTTTTTCACTTACAAACACCATGAGAACAGCTTCTTCATCCCATCTGGTAGCCTGCTATTAAAATCACTATATCCTGCAGTATCTTTCACAGATTTCTGGAGTTGCCTATATCTGACTCCACATTACATTGTCATTTAAGTAAAAGTTTAGAATAGACGTGAAATAGAATACGGAAAGATGTTGTATGAGAGTTAAGCATTCAGTCTACAAAGCCCTTTGCTAGCACGTCCACCAGACCTCATCTATCATCTTCGTGCTAATCTGGGGATGGCAAATGGCTTCAAGCACTTTGTTCCTTCTCACACGATACCTATAAATTTCTAAATCCTCTGTCTTCCAGATTCCAGTCCCTAAATTCAGTACAGCTTATTAAGTAAACATATAATATCTATTAATTAAATAGAATGTACTTGTTTGTGTTTGTATTTCCATTTTCAAAACTGCTCCCCAGTCCAAGATTGTCGTATATATAAATACAAACTCTAACAATGCACAGTTTAATAAGGCAAAAACTCATCAAAATAATTTTCATACAAACCAAATCACTATGCAAATAACATGTCCCACTCCATCTATTTAGCCAATGCCCTGAGTAATCTGAGCAGGAGAGCTGCGTGCCCTTAGAATATAAATGAAAGGAAACAGCTGTCGATATACACAAGCGCATGGGCAAACTTTTTCCATAATGAGTTTTCTTTCATCATCAAATTGCACAGAAAGTACTTTCTTAATTTTGTTATGCTCAACTCATTCAAGCTTTAATAATACGAGGAAGTTACCTGTAGTATTGACTGCCACACAAATGGACAACCTGCGCTCTGTAATCTGCTGCACTGATACTGATTTCTGAAAGAGAGTGTTGCTTTGGATATCTTACCTGCAAACATTTAGTGACCAGTCTCCATGAGATAAACTGGGGCCACTTACCTTTGTGAAACAGTATTTAGGCTTCATCAGCCCAGTAATGATAGCAAGAGCCTACAGCCATGCGCAAGCATAATCTGAAGAACATGCTCTTTGAAAGTTTCCTAAGCACTGGTATAGGTGAGTGCTAGAACTCAACAGGGAAAGAAGCTGAGACCTGCATTCACCCTTTGATTTGGCCAAGAGCTGTCTGCCTCTTCACATCTCCTCAGATAAACTGCCAAGAAGACCAGTTAACCCCTGGCTCTGATCCTCATAGCAAGATTTATAGCTACAAGGGGAGCTGCCCTGTCAACAGTGTGATGGTTAGTTATCTGTTTACAAATGTGATACAGGTATGCAGACCCTTTGATTCTTCTGAGGTACACTCAGATTTAGAGACCCTCAGGTTGAAATTCCTAAGTAATCTTCAGGAAAGAAAAAAAATGAATTTACCTTTTCCTCTGGTGATCTGAAAGAAATTGAAATACACTGAAGAGAAGAGCAGTTTTGGCAGCCTGAAAAACTTATTACTGCTCTAAGTCTTAGTGCTTTTGATCTCGAGTATAAAGCCTAAAATTATTTATTTATTTATTTTTCTACCCATTTATCTATTTATTGCATGCTTTTGCCAGACACCTAGAATGTTTCCACAGGACAACAGTCAGTCTTATGAAATGATGAGACACGTGGCAAAGAAATGCCTAAAAAATGCCCTTGGGAGATGCAGTGTGAGCAGTTATAGAAATCTGGCACATGTTATCCAGACAATTCTTCTGCTCTAAGCAGGTTCAAGGGTTTTGCAGGTCTTTCCCTGATGTATATCCATTTTCGTCTTATACCTACCTGGCCTTGAGTGCCTCCAGGGACAGAAAAGCTGTGGGTGCGCCATCCCTGGACATATTCAGGGCCAGGTTGGATGGGGCCTTGGGCAGCCTGAGCTGGTAGGTGACAGCTCTGCCTACATCAGGGGTTGGGGTTGGGTTGGCTTTAATGTTCCTTCCAACCCAAGCCACTCTATGATTCTATGATTTTACAATTCTCCTCAATTACAGGTCTTGCTATGTTTCTTGTTATCCAGTAAAACAGCAGAAAAACTTTTTCTGCTAGCCAAGTCTTTGATTTTCCCAGTGTTGTTTAAGCCCTACTGTCTCTTTTATTAACCTGCATGGGCATACAATACAGTGAAACCTATCTTCTTCATAGGTGTTTTTTAGGTTTGAATATTGTGAAACATACTCCAACTTTTTTTTTTTNTGGCCTTAAACTAACAAAAAGAAAATCTATAATGGTTTAAGTATTGCTGAATACATCCAGTAAGGCACAAAATACATAATATAGGGCAGATAAAGACTAGAAGTACCAGAACTATAGTTTTAAGTATCTGTGTGAACCATGATGTGATTTCACTAAATAGTACCAGAAGCCAGTCACCGAATAGGTCCCTTGGTTGTTTATGTTCCAGCTTTGGCTTCGGTCTTCCCAGCAGCAAATTCTGTAGAGAGAGAGCTCTTCTTGTTTATTATAAGAATGCGAGAAATGATTGTGTTATTTTTGAGATCTGGCTTAACTTTTCGTGATGGGACCCATACAATTTTGCCTGTCTCTTCATGTTTCACTGCAGCATATCCTCTTCCCCATACTAATATCCTCCAGCCTGTTTCCCATGTTCCGCTGTCCACTCTAACCTTAACTGAAGGACCCTCGCTTAAGATTTTAGGTTGCCAGTGTTTCTGCACAGGAGTTCGAATGCAATCTCCGTGTTCAAAATGATTCAAAGTGTACAGAGCTTTTGCTAATATCTCCGCCTGTCTAGCCACAGGGATCCTGTCCCTGTAACCCTCTCCTTCCCCAAGAACACGTATCTTGTCCTCAAGGAGGCGATTGGCACGCTCTATGATTGCTTGCCCCTGAGAGTTGCCTGGGATACCTGAGATGTGAGATATACCCCATAGTGCTAGCCACTCTTGGGTTGAGCGTGAGATGAAACAGGACCCATTATCGGTTTTAATTTGTTTAGGTAAGCCCATTACCGCAATGGCAGCAGTCCAATGGTATTGTGCAGCAGATGAGTTAGCTACGCAGCGTGCCAAGACTACGATGACAGTAGAGGAAGTGTCCACTGTAACTGCAAGCCAAGGAAGGAGGGATAGACGTGGTTCCCATGTAAAATCCGTTTGCCAAATTTGTAGTGGTCCAAGGCCAAGAGGATTAACTCCAGCCCCTATTACTGGTGCAGAACTACAGTGGGGACATGCCTGGACGACATCACATGCTACAGATAAAGGAATAGAGCATGTTCTGGCTAGTGCACGAGCACCTATATGAAGAGAAGAATGAAGGTCACGGGCTTCTCTGACTGCGAAATCAAGTGTATGGGAGGCTTCGTCTGCTACAGCATTTCCTGTTGTAAAGAAACCTGGCACCTCAGAATGACTGCGGACATGCAGGATGGCCACAGGGGCCGAGCGAGAAGCCAAAGCCTCCTCTAGAAGGCCTGCAGCTTCCGTGCTCGGATGCCCTTCTAGGCCCATACGGATAAGCAGTTTAGCTGTAAATGCAGAGTCAGTATGATTTGGAGCAAGCATCATTAGCTTCCCTAAATAAGAAACACAGCCCTTGCTGCTGCACAGATCTCAGCAGCTAAAAGCCTATCTGCAAAGCTTTGAGCTTGAGCACCATACGCATTAGATTTACGATGTCGAGGAGGAGGAAAGGTCCTGGTGCAGTCAAAGCCTGTAGTGTTTAACGTCAGAGGCGATTTCAGGCCTCTCTTATCCATAAATTCCATCAGGCGTGTGACACCTTTAGGGTCGAGGGGTACCCATTCGGGACCAAGATCACTCAATCACCGGCACTGCTTCCGGAACCATGTCCCTCCCCAAAGTTTCTGATCTAATCTGATTCCAGTCCGTCATTTGATCCCTCCCACTCTACTTACTGGCCCCCCTCCTCCAGGGCCAGCCCATTCCTTCTCCCTTGCGCAATCGCTCTCATTATCATCCCTGGAAGTGGCCAGAGGCAGTGGGTTCCGCCCCCTGTCCGTATTGGACAGATCTTTTGCCTGGCCCCTCCCTGGGTGGGCAGAAGGGCTGATCTCCACCCCCTGGAATCCGAGCACATTGACACAATTTAGATAAGGATACAGTGAACTGCTTGATGTGAACAGGGGATGCATCTGCAAGGAATGTGGATGAGACTCCGAATGGCCTTGATCTTGTTGTTTTTCTTCTTTCGAACTAGGAGCAGTCGGCTCAGCCGGCGCCATTTTGCTGCTATGCTCCGTCTGCAGGAGCCAAGAGGAGACAACAGCTCCCAAACCCCTGTCAGACCCCCCCGGGTCCAGCGGCTTGCCTCCACCAGTAAGTCCCAGGATCTGTCGAGCCTCTGTTGATATCTTACCCTCCTCCTGGGCTGCTTTTAATGCCGCTAGTATCAGACTAAAAGTTTTTAACTCAGACCCACCATTCTGAGCGCTCATAATATGTTGTGCGAGCACGAAGATGAGGTCACCCCATCTCCGGTAGTCAAGAATCCCCTGGGAGAATTTAACCTCCCCCTCCCGCTTTAATCAGGATATAACAGCGTGAATATCCTTCTTAGAAGGCACAGACCTGCCGCAACAGTCGTTAGAAAGCTGAAATATTACCTTAAGTAGCGATTCCATAGTAAAGATGCCGTTGCCTAGGAGAAGCTGCACCGAATTAACCTTGGTCTTCTACAAACGCATTCAAGTCTCTACGTGTTGTAGGGTAAGCAAACCGTAACCCGGTTCTTCTGTAACTTACCAGCATTTACAGGATAAATTCATCTTCCAATCTTCTGCAGCTGCTCTGCTTTCTCCGCAGATTTCTGCGAACTGCAGGCATGCACCGATCCCCGGTCTTCTGCAGTCGGATTTGCTGCCCCGCAAACTTCCACGAACTGCAGGATAAGCTAGCACCAAACCTGGTCATCTACAACACTCCGTTGCAGGATAAATTCACCATTTACCTGGTCTTCTACTGCTCCAGCGGCAGGATAAAAGCGCAGTTCTAAATAAGCATAGCGTTCAGTATAGCAGATAGCAGTATAGCATTCTCGCAAAGCGCAAAACACACTGCACTGCCTCAGAGAGGGCACCATATGTTGTCGTGATCGTTCTGTTCAGGCTGTATCAACCCTTGCAAAACTGATCAATTACCTAATCAGGGCCAAGAACTGCATAACACACCAATATGATGAGCAGGAAAATGGCAAAATGCGTTTAATCACACGTGGCATCCGTTTAAGAACACTCTTGTTCTACTTCGTCTACACCCCCTAGAGGTGCATTGTCCAATTACAGAGCCAGGGGGGGCCACTATCCCATGACATCCCGTAGCCTCGCTGTTGCCTAATACAACACACCCTCACAAATTTTTCCTGTTCATTTTCATATAAGGTATAAGTACTGACAGGACATTAGGTAACTGATTTTCAAAGTGAATCCGTTCACTTTCATTGGCAAGGACTAGATTAGTTATCAGCATATAATCGGCTTTTATAAGAATAAAAATGAATCCCTGCTCAACTCAAAGTGCTTCCAAACAAAAAAATATATGTATGTCAATTCAGTTCTGTGGTTTAGGAATCTAATTCATCAAAAGAATGGGTGTGCAGATAACAGTCTGAAGATAACTTCAGTGAAGATCTAGTAAATAGTAAGCATTTCCATTCTAATATCCATTTTGTGGACATTTTCTTAGAGTGTAGCCAGAATGCTTACTGCATTATATGACTGAGGAGTCACTTGATGATACCATCAGAGAGCAAATTTGAAACAAAAAGAAGATTGCACTACTTAGCTTCCAGTGACTGAGAATGTTACAGGCTTCAAGGACTCTTTTGTTTATATTGCACAAGCTTCCTCCCAGCCTCCTTTCCCTCCTTGACTGTTTTGCGATGCCTCCAACTCTTTCTCTGACACCATACCTGGAATCTTGTGTTACCTCCTGTGTCTCCTCTCTGCTCCAAGCGGAGGTTGTGTTTGCACTATTAACGCATCTCATGCACTTACTGCTCAGATATTCCTTTTTGCAGCTGCCTGTATCCCACAACTGCTCTTCATTTTATCTTTCCTCACCATGTTATGAACTCTTCCCTTCTTTTATGCCTAGTCCTATTTTATCTTTTTCAAGAATTCTGGTTATGTATGCACCATTCTCACCTGCTCCCCACTTCCTGAGATCCTGTATCTCTCACACTTTAATACAAATAACATTTAGGCTGCCAACTGTTCCATCTACATCCACTCTATGGTCCTCCCCTTTCTCTTCTTCCATACACTTTTCCCGGGCTTGCCTAGTGCTGCCTGGAAGGCATTCCTCCTCAGTACAAAATTTCCTCTGGCTATTGTGGTCTACAGTATTGTCTGAGGTGTGGAAAGGAATATAATGCAATGATAAATTACCTTGTCACACATTTTAACAAAGCCACCAACATTAAAGTGTTGCCTTACAGACTTGGGCTTCTATGTATGGGCTGGTTTCAGTCTAGGTAAGCAGAGCTGCAGAACCAAGATTTGACATGCTTCTGCACTGCAGTAATATATCTCACAATATCTTATTTCTAGAAATTTCTAGAAATGTCCTATCATTTGGGAGCATGGAAATAACAGTGAAAAGGGTTAGCATGCTTAAGGGGCTGATTTATGAAAAGATTAACAGTAAGAGTCTGCACAGCAATTAGAAAGAAAATATCTAGTGATTTAAAAATAAAGACAAAGAACAACCATTTAAAGAGCGTAACTCGATGAAGAGTATAACAAATGAAAATAAAAAAGCTCTTTAGACTGCCTAAGCAAGATGAGATCTACTTGCATGGGGGATCAGTGTCACTGTCTAGCATATCTAAACTTAAAATCATCTATGGATGTCAAAATGATGGCTCTTAGATTAGATAGAATAAAATGTTGATAGTTCTGCTGTGAAAACAATTTTACATGGTCACATAGACAGAACAGTTGTTCTAGTACATACACTTTCAAGATCCCTATGCCCATATGAGCTAAACATCAGAAAATTTTTCAAAGGCGGCTTATGAGATTTACATATGACTACTCCAGTTACGTAAAACCTTAAATTTTCATTACAACTACTTAGGCAATATTTTGCACTTAAGTCACTGATTTCTTCACTTAAATTACTGAGGATGCTGTCTTCTCTTCCAAAATGAAGCATAGGGTATTAGGAGGTGTATTTTTTGTACAGTGTTAAAACAGTTAATCCCAAAGGACTTACTAAGGACATTTTCAAACTATATAATAATTTAAAGGACAAGCTTGAAGTGAGAACAAAACATCTAGGGAGTGCATTACTTTAGGACAATGCGCAAGAAAAATAACAGACACAGCACCTGTCACTGCTGTTACAGAGATACAAGTGCTTCACTCTCCATTCACTGTAATAAAAAGTCTCCTAATGCCCACCCTTGTTGATTCTATTTTACCTAATTGCTTTGTTTTATCAAAGCATGGAAAAATATGTAAATGGAAAGCATGGAAAAAAGTATATATTCTTTACCTAATCCCTGTATTACTTTCAGAGTAAATGCAAGAATAATTAAATTTCTCAGTGATCAAAATTATGCCAATTTTTGTCAGGTCTTTCATGTATTTATACTGTTAGATACTGCCATGCTTTTTTGTAATTTTAAAGCAAGGCAAGCTACCACAAAAAAAATACTCATATGTATGATCCTGTGTTTAGAAGTGACTTTTGGAACTCTAGAAAATATGTATTTAATAGAAAAAATAAACACAGTATTTCTTCAAACAGAAGTGAAAACCTTTGATAAACGTTAACGCCATCTTGGGAACAAAAATATCAGCAGGTTCAAGATTTACCACAACAAACAATCTTGTACACTTGGACACTTCCCCATACAAGTTCTTCATAGACAGTGAAAGAAGTAGATCTCAGCTGGGGATGAGATCAGTATCTCAGAGAAGCAGCTGACATTAGATAGAATGAATTCAAATGAAGATGCTTGGTTACACATTCCAAATAGAAAACTACAAAATTTAAGCAAAACAGCTCCATAAACAAAATCTCCTGTTACTGAGAGCAGGCAAAAATAGCTCAAATATCCACATCAAAGCAATTTAACAAGAAATTTCAAAAGATTAATAGATAAACAAAATAGAAGATGTGGGAAAATTAAAAATCATGCTAAAATAATTTAACATGACAGGTCATGAAGGAGAAGCATTTAGTCTCAGATTGAGTTTGGGTATCTTTCATGTGCCCAGTAGTCCTTGCATCTTCATATCTCAAGCTGTCTGTGGAATTGTTCTTGCTTAGAGCTCTGAGAAAGAGTAAGAATCTGTCCCTTTGTTAAGATTTTTCATTTCAAACATTTTTTCAAAGGTAATTTCAAACAATATTGCCCTTTATAACACATACTAAGAAACATCATTTTCTGTGTTGGAAGAGCTTGACCCTACTGTGCTGGCAGTATCTAAGGTCATAGTTCTCATTCTACCTGTCTCTTGTAAAGATCTTCAGTGCATTTACAAATGATTTGAAAGATACCACATTTTCTGAAGATTACTTCTATGTTCCAAATCATATCAGAGTGAGAAGACAAAAAAATTACCACAAGAGTCTAACTATGGTGACTTTCTGTCAGGAGGACAAAATTAAGCTTTACAAGAAGTGGAAACTTAAATTGTATTTGGCTTATGCTTTGGCTTTTATTTCAATAGTTCTTTAACTTTGTTTTCCCATAGTAATTCCCAACAGAAATCTACAGTCTGAAATGGAGCCTACTGAATCTATGCCAAAATGAAGAAGACAGATGTATTGATATCACTACTTAAGTCAGCCAAAAGATTTTGGTTGACTGCAGGGTACAGGTGTGAGAATGAAGACACTGCATATCTGCCAGTCTGCCTCCTCCCCATGATTAATGGCCTTGCACTTTCTGCTGCCTCTTGCAACTTCTAGCTCATAACTCTTGAGGGAAGGCAAGTAGAGACTTGACATGGGACTCTCTTCAGACTGCAAACTCCATGACCTGCTGGTCTGGTATTAATAAGTTAAAATCTACATATGCATCCATACATACAGCTCAGTAGAGATATATTGCTTGGCAAAAAAAGCAACAAGTATTGTTTTGTGAAAAAAAGAAAAAAGAAAAAAGTTTGCAATAATTTCCAGCAAGAAAAGCAAAATTATCTCTTCACAGCCACTGGATTTTAGTGGCTGAAAGGTATTGAGATGGTANAAAGGGCCTTTCCCTTTGAGTAACCTCTTTTGTATCAATTTATTTCTCGCATGCTGGCAGAATATGTTAGCAAACTGAGGAACATCATAAAACCAATAAACATTAATGGTATTTGTCCAGATCATCTGAAAGCATGCAAGAATTCTGTTGTCTGTGTTGCAAATAAAATGTGTTGATGATCAGTGAAATTAGCTCCTGTACTGGAAAAATGCAGTATTGAATGTTGTTCCAATATATGCAATTGCTTGGTCCTGACTCCTAAACATACAAATTAATTAAATTCCTTAAAAAAAAAATGATAAAACTTTGAAGTGAGCATAAAATGCAGCCAGAGCCATTAGATTTTTTTTTTTAACAAAAAATGTTCTCTCTCCCACTGTTTAGAATTCTTTCAGTGTGAACAAATATGAAGAAGAAATTTCAAAGGCATCTCCTGAAGGAGGATCTACAGAAGAATAAATACTTTTTTTTATATAATTGGCAATTTCTATGTATATATGTATTTTTTTTTCTATGACTATAATGTAATTGTACTACTAACAAATGGCTCATACTAAATATTTAAGCAGAGGCAATGAACCTTATCATCCCCTAATTTATTAACTTCAGTAGTATTTCCGAAAATAAAGATGAGCAAAACATGTAATGATGCAGTTTGACTACAGAGATTTCAGAGGAGTTCAAGTAAGATGATACACAGATCTCACTCACAGATTTTTAAAGATGAACTCATGCAGGTGTGAATAGAATAGAATAGAATAGAATAGAATAGAATAGAATAGAATAGAATAGAATAGAATGGAATCATAGAATCCTTAGAGTTGGAAGGGACATTTAAAGGTCATCTAGTCCAACTCTCCTGCAACGAACAGGGACAAATAGAATAGAATGGAATGTTTCTGTTGGAAGACACCTACAGAGATCATCTAGTTCAATGGCCTGACCACTTAAGGGCTCAGCAAATGTTAAAGCATGTTACTGAGGATATTGTCCAAATGCCTCTTAACACTGACAGCCATAGGGCATCAGCCACTTCTCCAGGAAGCCTATTCCAGTGTTAAACCACCCTCATGGTAAAGAAATATTTCATTATGTACTCCAATGAAGCTCTGTGCTGTTCCCACAAATCCTGCCATTGGTGACCCAGAGCAGAATCCAGCACCTCTCCCTGCTTCCCCTTCTCAAGGAGCTGCAGGGAGCAGTGAGGTCACCTTTCAGCCTCCTCTTCTCCAGACTGGACAAACCCAGTCACTAAGGTAATGTTAGTAAAAATCACCTTCTCTTACCGTGTTCATATGTTTAGTGATGCACATCCCTGAATTTAGGCAACCAAATATATTCTACACCATATGTTCCACAAAACACAGTAGTAATCTGCTCTTTCTTACTGGTATGTGATCCTGTGCCCCATAGTTCCTTCATCTTAGTAATGCCACCTGAAAGCCTCCTGGCTTCAGTTTCAAGGCAGAAAACTTAGGATGCCCCCATTAATTAAAAATACTGCAAAGGGAAAAAAGCTGTGCATAACATTCAAAAAGGACTGGAACGTTTTTACAAGAAAGATTAAAGTTACAAGGCTAGAGAAAATCCTGAGCAGATAAGCTGGGTTCAAAGGTATGTGCTACAAGAACAAGTGCTACCAAACTCTTCCAAATTTAGCCTTAGTCACTGACAGAATCTCCTAGGCCACATTGTCTTTTTATTTCTTTTCTTGTGTCAGTTTTCATTTTAGAAGTAACCAAGCCTGAAGAGAAAATCATTTGAAAAGAATAAAGTGTTTCTCAGCAAGTAAATGGGAGGAGGAATTATGAGAACAACAGCCAGGCATACAAACCAGGAATTTGGAATAGAATCCAGGCTGCACAGAAGTAGATCCTGGAGGTAGGAATAGGCAGAAGAAAAAAGGGTTGAGATTAAAGAAATGGTGTCATCTTCTTGATTACCTGCCAATACATCATGAATATAACAGTCAACCTCCATAAGCTTATCATCATTTTTACACTTTTTATCAAGATGTGCCTGAAAAATAGCATTATTATTTTTTATAGGCAATTTCCAAACTTTCTCAGTGTAATTCTGGACATGTATTATCTTGCCATGGTAAACTCAAGAAAATTATGATAGCATGATGGCTGTTACAGGTGTTTTGCTTGTGTTAGAATGTATTTGTCTAAAGGATTTGCTCAAATTATGACTTTTTTTTTCTTGAAGTTTTTTTTAGAACATGCTGAATCTGGTTTTAGCTATCTTGTCCAATTATGATGATATTCTATCACACTACAATTTGAAGTTTTTGTTCCTTCTGCTGCCTTGTGTGGGTGTAAGAAGGCTAGATGTAGATCATCACAAAGGAAAGAAAACAGATTTGTTTTTAGTGAGGTAGAAATACTGAGAAATAAAGGAACGTACATTTTCCAGGCCACTCACTATCATCTGCCTACAAATATGGCTGGTAAAGAAAAGCTTCCTGAAATTGCTGCAGTTCTTCATGTGCAGGGGCACATTCAGTAAGCGAACTCTTTGACAGCTGAAATACTGAAGTGGAGATGCGTTGTCTAGTTTTGCCAAAGAAAAAGAAAACACATTTTTACTTTCATCAAGGTGCACTGTCAATGTCATACTGCTTAAAGCTGCTTCCCCCTCTGTGCTGTTCATTGATTTCCTCATCATTTATCCTCTCAGAGAGGTAGAAAATTGCTTCGATTAGGGGAAAAAAAGCCCTTTTTGACTCCCTTCAGTCTTAAAACAACTTGTTGTTCTAGAACTTGGACTCTTCATAACTTAAAGAAACAGGATTTATTCAGTCTAAAAGGCTGCATATATTTCTTAATTAAGTATTTATTTGCACTCAGAGTTTTTCTTTGCTTTCCTTTGCTCCAATTTCTCCTTCAACAAACCATCCCTACCAGTAGCTGTCAACAATTTATTTCCACCCATGAGGATAGAAAAAAACAAATAAATCCTCGCAGCCAGACCAAATGCCTAGTCTAGCTGCCTTCAAAAGGCAGAAATTTACAGCACACATTCTGCCACACTGCTTTGTAAAGCACCATGCTCTACCAAGGGTAATGTATTGACATATTCCTATCAGGTGTGCTAGGATTCACAAAAGCTGTAGTGTCTTGTGGAATTTCACCTTTTATTTAAGCATATGAAGTTAACTGTAAATGGGGTAATGGAGATGTCTATCCAAAGATTTCTTAGAGAGAAGAGGAAGCAAAAAAGCAGATGACTTTGTTGATAAATAATGGAAAAGAAAGAAAAGAATGGAAAGGTGCTACTAGATGAGCCTGATATGCCTTTTTCTTACATAGTTTTTTATGCTAGGGAGCCATTTATTAAAAAAAAAAAAAAAAAACAGGTCTACCATACAGAGGGAAAATGCTTGTGGCTGCAGCAACATATTGAAGGCTGGACCTTTCAGCTGTGCAGTTGTGGCAGGAGTGATAACACAGACACTCAGCATCAGCTCGCCTCATGCACTGCTGCAGGAAAAAGGTTTAAGGAGTGGAGAACCTGAGACTCTCTTGGAAGGTGTGAAGCAACGGAATCACTTTAAACATCTTCCAGCACATAATAGAGTTATATCCATCTCAAACAGTGTTTGTGTTTCTTGCTGAGCTGCACAGCAGAAACAGCTGGTGGTGGCTAGCCAAAATTTCTAGAAGAGCAATGTACCACCATTGCTAGCAGCAGATGGGAAGGAATGAGGAGCAGTTAGCTGGGACACAGACCAGCTCCCACAGCATGGGTAGCTGCAGATGAAACCCAGCCTGGCACCCTGCAGCTCCAGGATGTGGCGATCCAAGCCTGTGAGTGAATCTTCCCTCTTCACTCTGTGGCAGGAAAGCAGCTGGCATCAGATGCTTCACTGAGGAGAAGCATCCTTCAGGAAGGAGGTGCTTTGCACGCCCATTCACCTGCCTTCTTTCCTTCCTTTCTCATTTAGTGACACACAGCTAATTCAGCAAAAAAAGATTACTGGTTAAAGCTGAGGTTATATAAGCTCATGTTCTACCAAAATGTTTGATTTCAATTTTATGACATTTTATTAGCAACTTTTCTGAACACTGCGGTAGCTATTATTGATAACAGACCACTATGGACAAATCTGTTACAGAAGTTCAGAGAGGAGCAAACTTTTTTTAACCGAATTCCAGAAGCTGCTGTTTTAATAGTCCTTTGTGTTTTATTTTAATGTAAGATGAATATTTTAGCCATTTTCAGGTAGTCCTTCCAGCATCAAATCTAAGTAAGAGTAATGTGGACTCTGGTCTCATCAAGAAAGAAATGAACCTGCCTAGCCAGGCTCAAGTCCTGTTCTGAGATTGTCAATTATTCACACTATGCATTTTAAAATGTACACCCATATAATCAGGGCAGTAATTCTCACACATTTCCCATTCATGGACTTAAGTAGAGCCATCCCCAAAGAATTATAATAGATTGCATCTGATTTATAGGTAAAATTTCAGACCAGGAAGCTTGATGTTGTTGTCATTAATATTTAGCCTGCATAATTTGTTGCAAATATTTTCCAAAATAGCATTTGCATCAATAAACATTATTTTGGAGAGATTAAGGAAGTTCAAGGGTTTGGATGAATCCATTGTAAGGAAAGAGCAAGCTAAGTACAAAACTCCCTTTCAAAAAAGGTTCATAAGAGAAGGTTTTAAAAATCATGTTTTGAAAAGACACTGTGTTAGGTACCTTTATTCCATAGTCAAATATCTAAACAAATTTTCTTTTCAAATGTACTGAGCAAGTAAAATTTCCCGTTAATTTTGGTAGGAACTGCCACACTTAGAAGTCTGCTTCAAATAGAATAGATATGAGTATATGGGTTTTGGATGTTTATTGATACAAGGAACTATCTTTGGTGCTTGAAATGAAAAGTTTTTCATATTCAGTAGCGGAGACTACAAACAAAGAAACAAAACAAAAAAAAATCAAGAATTTTAAGGGACAGACATACTTAAAATTACACCAAAATAAAAACAAAAGCATGGCATTTAGCAGAAGGAACTGCTACGTATTCTAGAAGCCTGCAGTGAGTAGATTTCAGCCCTGTAACAAAGATTTGTAAATCCTGAATGGATTTAAATGCCAGACTTTATACGATTTTGCTCTGTGATGGGCTGTGGAAAATCTAGCACTTTCAGATCATAGTTCTTAAGGCTCTTTTTTTCCCCTATTCTGTGAAGCTCTGGCCTGCAGCTTCTTTGAAGTTTTCCTCCAGAACACTTTTAAACAGAAACTTGGGTTTTGCTGTCATAACAGACTGCTTTTCAGCAAGAGATAAGTATTTCTTTTGTCAGAGAATGAGAACACCTGAATGCTAAAAAAATGCTTGCTCAGAGCTGATGCCATATGTCCCTCAGGAGTCAGCATACAAAGGCCTCAGGCCTCCATCAGCCTCCATAGCGGTGAGATGAGTTGGGAAGAAGAAAAGCCATGGCCTACCTATGGCTACATCAGCAGAGAATGAGGACAAAAAGTTCCAGACATGATGTTCACAAAATAGTTGCCAATAAACACTTTTTGTCAGACAAAAGTGTGCCCAACATAAATGTTTCTGGGATTTTTTTGGTTTGGTTTGCTTTGTGCTGTGTTTNCTTATGCCATAATAATTTTATAGGTTATGTTCCCTTATAACTGTGATTAAGGAATTGCTCATGATCCTAAATTAGACACTAAAAAAGTCTTGAGAATGGCATTTGCATTCTTCCTCTGCCCATTCATGATGGGAGTATAAACCAGAATGAAAGCTGTGTATAGGCTGTTATTCTTAACATAATCAGATTTGTTTTCAGTAAAATCCAAATTCAGATTTCCTTGGATTGACAAAGCTGATTTTAGGAAAATTATATACTTAAAGATGCCTATCTAATGCTTAATCCATTTTCTCTCTCTACTCTTCTTGTCAAAGTATTTCTTCATCAACGGGAAAACTTAAAACATATTATTCCTAAATATTAAGAAGAAATCCAACTGCTACTGCACAATATTGCTGATGCTGATGGTAGAAGAACGATGATAAGAATACCACATTTAGTTTAAATCAGTTTGGCAGTTTTAATGTTCAGGGACAGATTTTCCACAATAGCAAAGTGCTGCAAAGCCTTCAAGAATGTGATGACTTTGGCAGAATTGAGAGGAAGCAGACTACTGAGTCCAGGGAGAGGCCTTCTCTCACCCCAAAGCAGCTGCTTCCACTTCTCGCTCTCCTTTCCAGCTATGCAAGCCTCCTCCATATGGGGTGGGAACAGCATGTTGGCTTTGTCTCGTCGGGATGGGGCAGGCACAGAAGTCATCTCTTAATTCACCTTGGCGTGGCAGCACAAAGCACATGGCCAAGCTCAGCCTTTCATTGCATTTAACTTCCTGACTTGGAGAGCTGTGACAGGAGTGGCAAATACTTAAATGCAATCTTTAAATAGTTGGGATTGCTGAAGCAAGTAATTTCCCAGAAGTTCTGGTGCACTTGGCCAACTGCTATCCTGTGACTAAATCATTACAGCTGAGAGGACTCCACTGTAAATTAGCTGTCCTGGTAACCGATTGCCTTCATGACAATGACATAGAAATCTTATTTAAAATATTCCTGATTTTTGCATTTGCCGCACTTATAGCCCAGTATCAGTGGCTGTCAAATTGTGGTCTGTGTTACACATGGGTCCTTGGCCTGTCTTATCAGGTCTGCAAAAGATAGGTGAACATCCTCAGCCTCCTCTGATTGATTCTTAGCAGCCACAGATACACCATGTCACAGATGTTTCATGAGTTTGGTAGAAAATATTTAAGAAGTCTGCAGATGAGAAAAGTTTAATGCCCACTGCATATTTATAATTGTAACAGCTAGATATCATTATTTAAATACTTAGTTATGATTTTTTAGCAGGTATTCACAATATTGACTATTTGAAGGATCTGTGTTATTCTATGAAGAACATTATGGAATCATAAACTCAGAACACTTAGAGTTGGAAGGGACCTGTATAGGTCATTTAGGCCAAATTCCCTGCAATGAACAGGGACACCTACAGCCAGACCAGGTTGCTCAGAGCCTGGACCAGTCTTGACTTGACTGTCTCCAGGGATAGGGCATCCATCACATCTCTGTGCAACCTGTTCCAGTGCCTCACCATCTCAGTATAAAAGACTCTTTCCTTATAGGACATTCAGGGCAAACAAACTACAGACACATAATTCTTCTTTAAAAAGTTTCAAATACTTGCAGTTAAACAATGAGCTTATTTGTATTTTCTCATAAAATTACTTCCATGTTCAAAGAAATTCTATTTTTAAGGGACTGGACAGAGTTTTTCCGTTGGAAGGAAGGAAGGAAGGAAGAAGGAAAGAAGGAAAGAAAGAAGGAAGGAAAGAAGGAAGGAAAGAAGGAAAGAAAGAAGGAAAGAAAGAAGGAAAGAAAGAAAGAAAGAAAGAAAGAAAGAAAGAAAGAAAGAAAGAAAGAAAGAAAGAAAGAAAGAAAGAAAGAAAGAAAGAAAGA